>CM075816.1:24928437-25207741 GCA_037975025.1 Excoecaria agallocha
GAGGTGTTTCAAGAAGAGGCTAGTGATTTAGATGAGGAGGTTCTACAAGCTAAAAGGGCAAAGTTAGATGCAAGGGTGAATGAGCAAAAATGTACAAGAGTTAATGTAGATGAGATACCACAAGGACCAATTGGCGTTGATGCAGATTTTGAGAGTATCAACAAAGATAGGAGGCAAAGGTATATTGGAAAGGTAGGTGGGGATAAAGAAATTTTTGATAGCAGTGATCCTAATAATGAATATAGTAGTGATGAAAATAGAAACAATGGCAGTGAATTTATAGCTAAAGAGTTACCAGCTAGAAGGTACAGAACGAGAGTTTATTATAATCCTACTTGTCAAGTTACTTTGTTTGAGCTGGGAATGATATTTGAAAATGCAATTTGATTTAGATTGGCTTTACAAGATTATGCAGCAGAGAGATGAGTGAACATAAAATTAAGGTCAAATGAGAAGAATAGAGTTAGGGCAGCATGCTTGAAGCCTAAATGTGAATGGCATATTTTAGGTAGTATAGAAGGCAAATTTGGTGATTTTGTAGTGAAAATACACTATCCAGTCCACTTTTGCTATAGGCTTGTAATGCAAAGTGGATAGCAAGAAAGTATAAAGAGAGGATCATTAGTCAGCCTAGTATTAAGTTGTGGCAGTTACAACAGTTGCTTCAAGAAGATTATTCTATTTATATTGGTAAAACAATTTATGCAAGGGCAAAGTTAATGGTGTTTGGAGAGTTTATGGGAGACTATAAAGTGGAGTTCTCTAGGCTATATGACAATGCAGATATGATAAGGTCTACTAATCCAGGATCAAGTGTATTGATAAGGACTTCAACGCAAACCATACCTCGAAAGGAGGTCTTTAAGGGTATTTATATGTGCTTGGAAGCTCTGAAAACAGGTTGGTTGAATGGTTGTAGCCCAATTATTGGATTAGATGGGGCATTTTTTAAGGGCATAACAAAAGGTGAAATACTTACATGTGTATCAAAAGATGAAATTTCAGGTGTACATTTATGAAATCATTAAACAGTTGTGATCATTTTAGTTGTATTGTATTAACTATGGATCTTTATGGGGATTTATCTTAGTCAATGTTGTTAACAATGATTTCTTTTTTGTATTGTATATAAATGTTAACAGCCTAAACAACCTATAACTTTTTAAAAGTTTATACAATTTCTAGTTATTATGCAACTATTAGGAATTATTATGATACAGATCACTCGAATTGTTATAATACAGATCACTCAATAGAATATCTAAATACAAGCACATCCAAATATTGGGAGACACATAAACAAAAATTTTCAAACTTTCTCATATTAGTTAATTCAATAATACATTAATTCAAAAGATACATTCAATTAATAGCTACATCAATAATCTTATTGCAAATGCCATAACAACAACCAAAAGATAACAAACAGAGCAATCCCTTCTATGGGTGTTTTTGTTTCTATTTTTGCCATTTCTAGCCTCTTGCTCCATCTCTCTAACTTTTCGAAGGAGTCCTAAAATCACATGCTTGTAATGATCTGAAATTGGTGGATCAACTCATGAAAAAAACCTACAAGCTTTTGGTTCCTAAATCAAATCGAACCCATGCATCAACATTTTTAGAATAGGAGATGGGAAAGTATAATAAATTATTCTTTCAAAAAATGAAAGATGAAGTTGAGTTCAAAAAAAACTATCAATTATCAGAATCAATTAATTTAAAAGATATGACAACCCCACACTGATTGCAGGCAAAGAGCCTTCTTCCTGGATTTACCGCGGTCCATGAGGTTTGAAGCTCAGCATGTTCATGACAATGACACTCTGCTATATTATTATACATTATCTTCTCAGTCTTCTTCACACTATTAGGATTATTAGTAATTACAAAAGAGAAAATAAAGAAAGAATGGAGTAAGAGAGAAGATGATGAAAATTGGTGGAGAAGGTGATGATGTGAAAATCGATTTGGGGATTTTACTATTGAAGGTGATGTGAAAATTAGATCTCACACTCCTTAAATGCGTGCAACCCACCCACACCTGCCACATTAGCTTCATTTTTGCCATTTAGGATGTCCATTCAACAAAAAGGGTTTATAATGTTTAATTTTTACAACATTAAGTGTCTAAATAGTAAATTTAAAAATATAAAGGGCAAGATGACAAACTCGTACAAATACAGGGGGCTAACTACATATTAAGCCTTTTTTTAACTAACAAACATTAATTAATATCTTATACTTTTTTATAAATGTTCCTCATAAACAAAGAATAAAAAAGAAAAGAACAAATAAATTATATAGTTTTAAAAATATTTATTAATTAATTTTTCTTAATAAATGCCATATTAAACATAAAAGTGTGGTTATAGAATGTAGAAAATTTATTAACAATAGAGTCAATTTGTAAAGAAAATTCATTACACTTTATTTTTTTTAATTTTACCTATTAAATATCTATTTAGTGATTCCAAAACTAAAATAAAATTTAAAAAATTACTACATCATTTGAGAATATTGAAAAAGTGCTCTTAATTTTTTTAACGTACAAAAATGCCCTTGACGATTTTTAGAATATTATAATACCTCAAGCATTTTTTTCAATTATTAAAATGTCCTTAACATTTTTTTAGAGTACTAAAATACCCTAATATTCTTCAGAGTGCTAAAATTGTCTTTAACTTTATTTTAGATTTAAATTATATGTATGGTAATGACGTCGCATATTTTTTTCATATGTCAATGCCACATCAGCACTATGCTAGCATTGTTAACTTGGTACCTTTAGCAACCCCTGAAGTAGCTACCAAAATCGGCCTGATGAGGGCACCCTATTTAAGTCCTTTTCGAGCTAGCATGGCAGCTGTGGATATAGAAGAGCCTTTCTCTAGCTTGGAGCCTATCTAAGCAAGGAAGTTTCATTTCGATTGTGGTAAAGTATACTCTAAATGTGGTTGAAGTTGTTCATTCCAATTCAAGGCCTGATTTCCATTGACAAAGGAGGTTTGGCTAATGGTGAAGTAGTCTTCATTGTTGTGGTAGCTCTTTCAGTTTTTGTGGATGCATTGTCAAAGGCCTTTGGCAATCCCTTTATTTTAATTATATTAGGGGCGATTTAGTACTTCTATTTATTAACATTAGAAGTATTTTGTTCCCAAAATTAATTTACTTTCGGGGCATTTTAGTATCCTGAAAATAACGTTGAAAGCATTTTTGTAACTTTCTGCAATTATTATTATTATTAAAAAATTATTAATGTAAATAATTGAAAAATTTATAATTAATAAAAAGATACTAAATGGTATTATAATTAATGATTAGAAACTAGAAAAATTTACCATTTAACACTCAATTTTTATTTATATTTCAAATTAGAAATTTTATTAAAGTTAGTCTAAAGCTAATGTAAATTATGTAGAATTCATAAAATACTCTAAAACATCATGTTAGTTTTAGATGAAATTTTAAATAGAATTTTTAATTTGAAATTTAAATAAACATTGTAAGTGATAATAGTTTGAAAATTACCGGATTGTTATCGGGTTGTTTGACCTGACTGTTGCTCCAAAGATTCTTGAAAATAATAAAGCTCCGATGGGTCCATCAAGAGGATTCTCCGATGATCAAGTTAGTAAATAGCAAAAGGACGATTTTAGTAAAAAATGGCCAAGAGAACTAAATACTTGGTGATCTTGGCTATTTATAGAGATGAGTCTCCTACTCTGGTTAGGAATCCTGATGGCCATGAGAGCCCTGCTGGGGAAGAAATCCCACCAAAATAGGAAGTTTTGTCAGAATGGAAAGTTTTGCTAGAATAGAAAGTTGAGCTAGAATTCATGTCCTAACAGGACTATTGAAAATGGCATCATCAAGTCTCAATACGAATCCTAGGTGATTCGAATAGCTAGGGATTTGGGATATGAGCCTGGACTCAGAGCCTAGTTCGGTTATCATAGGTACCCCTTGAGGTATGAGACATTCATGTCAAAAGTATACGGAACACTTCTATCGCAACTATACATTTGCTTTGATTAACCAAAATGATGTGACATTCGGCATCTGTACTGATAATAATTGCAGTCCCTTCTATTTTTGCAATGACAGAAATAATCATAATTACATCTATTCGAATCCTACTTAACAACTACCAACGTAATTAATTTCATACATATCGGGAATATTTGTACCCTTCAACTCCTCTTGACCCAATGGCTCACCCTACCTTCTCACTTTATTCCTTTATTTCTGTGCGCTTTACTTCTTCAAACATCTTTTGATTCTTTCACTTGAAATCTCAGGTCAGTGCCTTAAATCTCTTCCTTTTTTTTCATTTTCGCATTTTTTGTCCTTTCATCATTTCCTTTCTATTTTCCCTCTTTTTTTCCAAAATGAGTGGATCTTTAGATTCTATTGAGATTAGGATCTCGAATGGTTTATTGGACGATAGCATGCTGAGCACATCCGCTCATAGCTCGTCCATCAAGAACACCCCCATAAAACTCCTAGAATTTCAAGCACCTTTTCAGAACACATGCGAATCTGTGGAGAGTGCTCCCTCAAACACTCCAACCAATGAAACACGTGAACTGAGCCAACCTAGACCTAAGAGACCACCGAGGGCTAATCCCCGAGTTCGTAGCATAAGCTCGTCCGTTTATGTCTCTGAACTCCCCAACCTAAGAGTTAGGTTAAGAATACCCAACCAGTACAAAATTTTAGCCTCGAGGTCCTATATTACAGCCAATTATAATTTTAATGATAAGACAAAATTAGTCCTTTATGAGGCCGGTGTTCGAGTTGGCTCTACTCTCCCCCTAACTCGCTTTGAAATTTATTTTCTGAAATACTACGACCTTACCGTAAGCCAGCTACACCCGAATGCTTGGCTTACCCTTACCGTCTTGCAAATCTGGACCTTTGAAAATGCGATTGACCTAACAGTCCATATATTTAAAGCAAACCATGTTGTCAATCTTCAGAACATTACCGAAAACTATTATTATATCCAAGCCTGAGCTGGCTATAGAGTCTTCTTTGGAAAGCTAGACTCTCTCAAGAACTAAAAAAATAGGTTCTTTATTATAGAGGGCGAGGTTGATTTTCTTATCTAGACATCCTGGGGGTTGTTCATCAATAGGAATGACCAGTGTCTGCTACTGACCCAGGATAAGAAAAAAACCTTAAAGCGGTGGAGAGAGCTTGCCTGTAAGAAGATCGATATAAATGACTTCTTAGATCCCAAGTCATCCTCTGAGCCCTCTAGCGAACTATGAGGTACACCTTTATATTTCTTTTAATGTGAAAGCCTAATTTTTTCTCATTGTGTACGTGTTTTGCATTTATGAAGAGGCCTGAAAAGTCTTTTGCCAAAAATTTAAAGGCTAAAAAGGCTAAGACTGAAGAGAGTTTTGAACAAGCTAGCTCGGCATCTCCCTAAGATAATGGTGCACTGCCTGAACAAGCAGCAAGCATAGCTTTTACTCCTGTAGCAAGTCTGATACCCTTGGCCAATTCTGCTGCACCAGCCAACGTTGTCCTACCTTAGAACAATAGTCCATCCATAGCCATAACGATCTCATACACATCCCTAACTTCCCCAATCTATAACTCGCCACACGTAGGTCGGCTTTCCTTAATGCTTTTTGATCTTTAATCTAACTGAGCTTACCAAGAGAAATCATCTTCTCCCCCAGGCTAGAGCGAGAAAGTTAGCAAGACGATCAAGGAAGTTTGGAGCATGTGGCAATCAAATAAATCTACCTATAACTATACCAACCTGGAGTTCAATAGCTTTTGGTCTTTACTCACTTGCATCCTAGATAAGGTATCCTCTTTCCTAAACTTAAAGGTGGACCAACTCTGTTCCATTATGAGGTGGCATTAAGTAGAGGTACTTCCCTTTGCTTAAACTATTAGATAAACCCTTTTTTATGTGCTTACCCATATTTTATGAAAAGTACGGTCTTGTCAAACACAACTATCGATAAGATGAGCAGGCTACTAGGCCTTCTAAAGGAAGAGAGTTGTATTTCTACTGAGCTTGATAGAAAACTGAAAGAAGTCTAATAAGTGACAAAAAGTTGAAAGGACCATGCTTCTGCTCTCGAACTTAAGGTTAAAGAAGTTAAGGAGGTGAACCGCAAGGCCTCTGAAGAAGCTGCTCAGAAACTAACCGAGGCAGAGGCCTCTGTTGCCAAGGTTAAACAGGCACTTTAAACCTCTTCTTTCGAGCTTGAAAAGTGCTGAGCTGAGAAGGCTAAGCTTGAGAGCAGTTATACCAAGCTTGAGGAAAAGGTGGACAACCTTGCTGTGGATAAAGTCATTGCTTATGAGGAAAAGCTCATCCAAGTAGTGAAGAATAAGTTCCCTCAAGAAGGCCTTGCCTGGCTGAAGGACGTCGAGCCTGACAAAGAGTAGCCCAAACTTCTTTTGTAGCCACTCATTGAGTTTTTTGTAATGATTTTTCCCTTCCTTTTTGTAATGAACCTCTTTGACGAACTATGAATGAAGACGAGCACCTTTATTTCCAATAACTATTCGATCACAGACTGGATTGATTAATTTGTTGGGATTTGTTAAAGTAAATTCATATTAAATAGAATCCTATAATTTAAGAATTAAGGTGTTAGATAATCAATAAAAAGCGACTCCTAGCTCAAACTGCTTATTTGAACTTGCATAAAAAGGTCCTTAATTGAACTGTTGATTTGGACTAAAAAAGAGCTTGTGGTAAAGAAACTGCATAAAAGCTCAGAAAAAGTTAAATATGATGGGCCAAACTGATAGTTTGATCAATGACTTGAGCTTAGCTTTTACATATAATGTTGTTCGTGGTGAAATTGCCGAATTAAACTTAAGTTACATTTTGCTCATGGCAAAAATGCTAAGTTGAGCTTACAACGATGGTGCTCATGGCGTTGTGTCGATTTGAGCGTACAATAATAGTGCTCGTGGCAGTGTGCCGATTTGAGCTTACATTGATGGTGCTCGTAGTTGATAATGGTCATTTTTATGATGTTTTTAGTATATTTTTAGGTGTTTAATTAGGTTAATTTTGTGATTAATTATGTTAGATTTGAGTTTAATTTGTTAGTTTTGTGTTTTTTGAGTTAATTGTAAATTTTGGTGTTTTTCAGGGTTATTTTGCAAGAAAAAGGACTTAGGTGTAAAAAGTGAAAAGTTTTGGGCCAAAAGTACAAAATTGAAGAAATTAAGCAAGAAAAAGAACGTCCAGTCCAGAGGTTTAACACGTGACCACGTGAAGCTATGTTGGTTTAAGGCACGTGGCCACATGAAGATGTGAGAAAACATGAACTTGAAGATGTCGTGGCCATGTGAGGAAATAAGTAAAGGAAACAAGGAAGACACGTGACCACGTGGATTCCAATGAAGGACCACACGTGGCCACGTGTGGAAGATTGCCTAGAAGTCACGTGGGCACGTGTAGAAATACACAGGGAGGAGCCGTGGCCACGTGATCTGATTCTCCAATTGCGCGAAGGATTTTCGACTTCCTGTTTTGAGCAGAATTCACTTCCTATTTGGTTTCTGCAGTTTTGGAAGAAATCTACCACGTTTTTGCCTATAAATAGAAGGCTTAAACACCAAAGAAAGGATCCAGTTTTAGAAATTAGTTTAGGAATTAAATTAATTAGGGCATTTTTCTTTAGTTTGTTTTTACGTTATTTTCTTCAACTTTGTCTTCAATTTTTTAAACATGTTTAGGAACTAGTTTTTCTTCTTTTGCTAATGTATTCTTGAAATCTTAAATTTTCATTGTTATGACTTTGTTTTGAGCTTAATTTCAATATCGGTTGATTATTTCTTGGTTTTAAGCATATTCTTATCTTTGATTGTGTTGAGATTGATTGTTAGTTTATTGAATAAATAACTAAAAATTGGTTTTGACGCAGTTAATGATTTGCATGTTCTTAGATTAACTCTTTAATGTTTATGCATGATTATTATCCGAAATATGAGATGATTATGTATGAATTTTATTGGTTAATACTAAGAGAGGAAGAATCAAGAATGAATTGGAATTGAATCACTTGAGAAAGGCTTCAATGAAAGTTTAGGAAGTTGAAACTAGATTTGCATGCTAAGTATTAGATTTGTCTATGAGTTTAATACTAAGAATGATATACTTGAATAAAGATATCTTGGTTTATTACTAGTTTTTTCATAATCACCGGTGTTTATATTGAATTTAAGTCATTACAATGAAAATTAAGGTGGATAGTTCCTTTAGCAAGAGAATTCCAGTTATTGCTTTGTTTTTAATTGATGTTTTAGTTTTTGTTTTGTTTAATTGTTTATTTTGTTTAATTTTTGCTTTTAAATCAAAAACAATTGGGAAACAATCTCGGATTGATTTAATTCATACATAGACATTATACTTAGCAATTCATGTTCCCTTGGGTACGATATTTGGGGTCTTAATCTATATTTTCCTGTATTACTAGCCGATCTAGTACACTTGCTAGACACCGGTCAGTAGTGATGTGCCGATTTGAGCTAATGAGACCGTGCTCGTGGTAATATGTCTATTTGAGCTAAAGTCATAGCAAAGCTGCCGATCTGAGTCATATTACTGGTGATACTTCTTCAGGTTGGAAATATTCCAATAGTACGGTAGTATCTTTCCAAACATATCCTTGAGTCAATAAGCTGTAAAGTTCACTACTTCATGTATCTCGAATGGACTTACCTAATTGGTGCTCAACTTGCTAATGCCTATCACTATTTGAGCCTCAGTAGCCTTCTTAAGAACAAGTTTGCCTACCTGTAGAGTTCAGGGTTTCAATTTGTGATCATGATAAGATGCCATTTGTTGTTTGTAGGTTGTTGCTCAAATTTGTGCATCTTTTATTTTCCCTTCTAAGGTATCTAGATGATATAATAGCAAATCCCTGTTCGTTTCTTTATTGTACAGATCAATCCTTGAGTTTGGCATTCTTATCTCATAGGAAATCATTTCTTCCACTCCGTAGGTTAAAAAAAGGGCGTCGCTCCAGTTGCCGACAGAGATGATGTTTGGTATGCCTAAAGCACATTGTTTAATTTATCCCCCCATAAGCCCTTCGCTTTATCAAGCCTCTTCTTCAACCCTGTCAGGATTGTTCTATTGGTTACCTCGGTCATGCCATTCAATTGGGGATGGAAGACTGACATAAATCTAAGTCGTATATGCAGTTCTTTGCAAACATTCTTGAAAAGTTGACAATTGAACTGTTTTCCATTATCAGTAATGAAAGTGTGTAAGATACCAAACCTTGTTATGACTACTCTATGGAAAAACTTGATTATGTTTGCCGAGGTGATGATCGCCAAGGGCTCCACCTCGACCTACTTAGTGAAATGATCCACCGCTACTACAAGGAATTTTCTTTGTTCAATGGCCAATGGAAAAGGCCTAAGTATGTCTATCCCCCACTATGAAAAAAGCCATGGACTGTAAATTAGAGTTTGTCGGACTACTTCCTTGTGAATTATTTTCCCAAATTGCTAGCATTTGTCATATTTTTTAACTAACTCCTTCACATCAGCTTCCATTCTTAGCCAATAATATCCTTGCAATAGAGCCTTCCGAGCTATGGTCTCAGCTCCTTCATGCGCACTACAAATAGCCTCGTGAATTTCTTTGAAGACGTAGTTGCCCTCTTCCAAACTCAAGCATAGAAACCATGTATGTGAATAGGATCTTTTGTATAACTTCCCATCTACAATAGAATAAAGACTTGAATGCCAAACTATCCTTTTGGCTTTAACCTGATCTTTGAAAAGAGCACCTGTATCAAGAAACTGATAGATTAATAATCTCCATACATCCATCTGCTCGTTCAACTGGACTGAATAGGTTTCATAGGACAGTTAGGCAATGACTGCCCAAACTATATCATTTGATTAGTTTACACCATTTGAGGATACTCGTTTGGCCAGTGAGTTAGCTCCCTTATTTTCTTCCCAGGGCATTTGCTCTTTTGTCCATGAGCTTCCACCTTTTTCCAGTTGAGCTAACTAGGTAGATATCAGGTCTTGATACTTCATCATCGCTTGCTCCTTAGCTTTGAACTTTCCTAACAGTTGACTAATGACCAATTAAGAGTCAAAATGAATAAGTAAAGAGTCAAGTTTTACCTCAAGGCCGAGCTACAACCCAAAATAAAGTGCCATATTGTTGGATCCTAGAAAAGATATCCTGGCCATTGCTCATATAAAAATTCTGCTCGGGTTAGATAACGTGACTCCTACTCTAACTCCTTTGGATGATGTCGCCCCATCCACATATAATTTCTTGGTTAATTTGCTTGAATCAGTAGGAGAAGTATATAGTTCGGTAACAAAGTCAGCCAGTAATTGTGCTTTCATCGCCATCCGAGGTTCATACCTAACATCAAACTTGTCGAGGTGAGCTGCCCACTCAATTATCCTCTTTGATGCCTCTGGCTTTTGCATCACCTTTTTTAGGGAAGTGTTATTTCGGACAATTACTATATGTGCTTGAAAATAGGGCTGCAACTTTATTACCAAAGTGAACAAGGCTAGGGTCAACTACTCCAAAATGGGATATCTGAGTTTGGGATCTTGGAGGACCTTACTGGTGTAATAGATAGGGAACTGTTAAGTACTTTCTGCCTTAACCAAAATTGAACCTACAACACCTTTAGAAACTGACAAGTATATGAACAGATTTTTGCCTAGTTGTGGGTGACTGAGTAACAAATGAGAACTCAAAAACCGTTTTAGAGCTTTAAAAGTGGATTAACATTTCAAGCTTCACTTGAAGTTCTTCAATTTTTTAAGGCTTTGTAGAATGGGAGACATCATTTAGCAAAATAAGAGATAAACTTTTTGAGAGCTGTGATTTTTTCATTCAGTATCTGTACTTCCTTGATTGACTTAGGTGGCTCCATCTTTACAATGGCTTTGATCTTCATAGGATTGGCTTCTATTCCCTTCTTTGAAATCATAAAGCCAAAAAAGTTGCTCAAGCAAACTCTAAATGCTCACTTCTTTGGATTCAACTTAAGGCCAAACTTTCCAAGCGTAGAGAATATTTCTTTATTATCCGAAAATACCAATCAAAGGAATTATGACCTCTTCCAGCAGGCTTGGCATGCCAAGGGTTTTATAGGCCTGTAAAGTAATTAGGTTGACTGCACTACCTGTATCAACCAGGATTTGTTACACCAGGAAACCTTTAATCACTGCCTCTACTATCAATGCATCATTATGAGATTGTCAAACATGTTTCCTGTCTTTGGGCGAGAACTGGATGATTTCTTTTTGGATGGGCGGACTGGTACTGAGTGGGGAAACCTTATTTGCTTTGTATTTTTTAGAATCTCCAAGCACGTCATAATGCTTTTCGCTAGCAATCATATGGATTATCCCTACAGGGGCTCTCTTACTACTGCTTTCTTCCCCTTTTCTTAACTATCGAGGTGGTGATTGTCTGTCTTCACTTTGGCTCCCTTTAACAAATTGTTTTAGCTCACCCTTCTTAATTTGGTATTCAATTTCCCACTTGAGCTATTTGGAATTGTTAGTTTTGTGTCCCCTGTCCTTGTAAAAGGCACAATATAGGCTTTGGTCCCTGTTTGGATCTTTTCTCATGGGCTTTGGCTAATTTACCTCGTCATTCTTCTTCATCCACGATAGAACTTATGCTGGCGAGGCATTTGTCTCAGTGAACTTCTCCCCACTTCGGCCTTCTAAGTACGATTTTGAGAGAACATATTTTGTTCGTCCCTCTTATATCTTGGGGCTCATTCCTTCTTGAACTTTCTCTTTCCTAACCTGTTCCTCGAGAACTTTTGTTGTCTTCTTTTGTCTACTCGCCATATTTCAGCCTCCTAGCTTCATCAATCCGGATATACTTGTAGGCTTTATTCATCAGCTTGGTAAAATCTTACGAGGGTTTCTTGCTCAATGAATCACTAAAGTCTTGACACTTGGTGTTTCGACTGAGGGTATTGATGGTAATTTCCAAATTCAGAATTTGAATATCCATGATTACCATATTAAATCTGTCCATGTAGCTCTACAAGGGCTTTTCCCTCTCCTGGACAACCTGATACAGGTCGGCTGAGACTTTAGTTGGTCGGATGGTCGTCACAAACTTTGCTTCGAACATCTCAGTAAACTGCTGGAAATTATATATCGAGTGTCTTGGTAGGTTTTCGAACCAGATCTGGGTGGACTTTGTTAAGGTCTGTGGAAAAACTTTATAGAGGGTGGCATTTTCTGTGGTGTGGATTAACATAGAGTGGTGAAACTGGTCTACATATGCCTGAATATCTGTGCTTCTATTGTATCTTGGTAGGTTATGTAATTTTATGTTTGAGAAGGAAGTGGAAAGCACGGCTTTGGAGAGAGGGGAGCGAAAACTTCCTTGGTATTGTGCCACGTTGCAACTCTGCTTTTGCTGTATCCTTTCTTCAACAAGCTTATCAAGCTCATCTTTTGTTAAAGTTATCTTAGAGCCTGCATTACTTTGCTGGGATGAGGAGTTTGAATTTTTGAAGTTAGGGGTAGTGTTTGTTTTGGTGGTTTGTGGTGTTAATTGAGACGCCGCTTGGGCTGCCATATGCGACAAAATTGCTAGGAGGGCTTGAACAAGCTAGGGAGTGAGGTCGAGTATAGGGGTTATGGGTGTTTCGGAAGGTAAGTCGGTGATAGGGAGGTTGGTAGACACACCTTAGGGGGTGGGCTTTAGGGACTGAAAGATTAGTATGTGGGGACTTGGTGTTGTGTTACTCCGATTGTTCCCTGCTTGGGTGTTTTCGTCATCGAAATTTATGATTTTATGAGGATGAAATTCATGCTCCCTGTACCAAATGATAATAGTTCAAAAATTACCGGACTGCTATTGGAATGTTTAACCTAGCTACTGCTCCAAAGGTTCCTAAAAATAATGAAACTCCAATGAGAAGACTCTTCGATGGTCAAGTCAGTAAATAGCAAAAGGATGATTTTAGTAAAAAATGGCTAAGAAAATTGAATACCTGGTGATCTTGGCTATTTATAGAGATAATTCTCCTACTCCAGTTAGGAATCCTGCTAGCCATGAAAGTTTTACTAGGAATGAAGTCCCGCTATAATAGAAAGTTCTGCTATAATGGGAAGTTCTGCTAGAATAGAAAGTTGAGCTATAATTCATGTCCTAAAAGGATTATTGAAAACGGCATTGTCAAGTCTCAATGTAGATCCTAAGTGATTTGAGATATAGGTCTGGACCTAGTGTAACACCCTTATCAGAACAGTCTTTTCTGATGCAAAATTTAGCGGTAACCAGTAAAAATTTTTTTTTCCAAACTTTTATAACTGCCAAAACAATTTCTATACCATTAATTTGTTCACTCTTAAATTTATAAATGTTTAAATTATTATTCAGTTTATAAAATTTCGGCAGCACAACAGCTATAATTTACTAGCCTCTTAAAAAAAATCCAAACAATTCACACAGCCTCTCAGAGGCACAACAAGTAATATCAAATAGTAATATATACTTTAAACCAATTAATTACAAATCAATGACAGTCAGTTATAAATCACTTAATGCCATTATACAGAGATAACCATATTTGTCATTCATACACACATTTACTAAAATACAATTCAGATATGACTCTCAATATCTAAGTATATACATGCCACAAATACTAAAAATAAAACTACGACTAACTTTTCTTCATCCTCGAATCTTGCTTCTCCGTGTACCGAACTCCCACAACTTCTCAGAACCTGCACGCAGTAAACACTACGTGCTGAGCACTAGAAATGCTCGGTGGTGACTACTAATCCTAGAATTTCCCAATTAAAGTATAATTATGTATATTATGCATGCATTTACTTATATCTTATAAGCAATTACTTTTAATTCTTAAAGTACTATATTTATTATTTACCAATATTTTTTGTAATCGTTTTACTTTGATCTTATACTTTTCAATTTACTTTACTCTAATTTCATTGTGAATGCTTTCGTATTGACTTTTTAACTAATTAACGTATTACAATTTTCAAGACTTTTAACTTTTAATGCAACGTGATATGGATACTTGAAAACACTTTGCATACAGATCATTTTACTTTTTATTTAGCTTTTATCTTCGGAATTCTATTACTTGGATATATTTTTACACTTAATTATAGTATTATCATTTTTGAACTTTAACTACATAATTAGTACTATTTTTCGAATTTCTCATTTTCCGAAATAATAACTGATACATAACATACCAATTATTTTTCATGGATCTTTTTATATAACTTTTCATTTCAATTATTTTTCTTTACAAAGATTTATTTTTATACTGGATAAATACTAATTATCATATTATTCTTATAAAACTTTTTATTTTCATTTTTGCTTCTTTAATTATAAATCTTTGGGAAAAATTTCAGTTTATGAAATCCTCATTTAAGTCCTTATGAAATCATAATTATGAAATCATGAAATTTAGTCATATTTAATTATGAAATTATGCTTATGAAAAATTTCATTTAAGTCCTTATTTAATAAATTCTTCATTTATGAACAATTTAGTCATAATTTTGACTATTTTACTTATTATAGTCAATTTCTTATTCATATACTTTTTATTTACACTTTTTAGGGAAATTACTATTTAATCCCTAAACTTTTATTTTCTTTCGTTTAGGTCCTTTTTCATTTTCATTTGTCACTTTTCATTTTCTTTCATACTTTTAAACATTAAATCAATATTATTAACTTTCTATGCCCCTAGTATAGACCCGGCAAAAAACTTCAGACTGGATATACGAAACGTGAACTACATTGGCCCATAACTAAAAAGAAATGATTCCCAAGGAACCATTTCATAGAAAACATTTTCATTTCATTTTCATTGAAAACACTGTAGCTATGGAGATCAATGATCTCAACCATAGCAAAGCAAGTCGCCATGACTTGCACTGCAGCAGTAATGTTCCTATGGCTAGCCAATTATATTCTGAACTAGTTTATACTGTCTGACTATTTCTAAGGGTAACAATAATCATTTACTTTTTTTTTTGCTTAAAACAATATATTTTTGTCAATTGCACTCTTTTAGTGCTATTGATTATACTGTAACTTTTTCTTTCTGTTTATTTTGTCTTTTCAATTTCTTTGTATTTTTTTATCACTTTTTATAAATCATTTTACAATAATTCAATCGGAACATTTTATGTTTTTCGAACATATAACTTTTCAAATCACTTACTTGTAGCTGAATATTCTTTTAATACTTTTATACACTTGGTGAATTATATTGTTATAACTCTCTATTGCTTTTATATATATATATATATATATATATATATATATATATATATATATAACACTTTCTAAATTTTTCTCAATAATTCGATAATTGAGTCTTTAAAAATTTTCACTCTTTTTCAATCCAAAAATTTAGTTATTGGAATATGTCATCCTTTATTCGATTGGTGAATTATTTTATAATAATTCACCCACTTAATATATTATTTTTTATAGACAAATTTATTTTGATAAATTAGTCCATCATTTGTTTTACAAATTTTTAAAAAATTATGAATTATATTATTATAATTCACTATCATCATTTTCTTTCTTTGAAATTGCAGTAATTAGCTTTTTCTTTTCTTTTTATACGGAAATAATTTAAATGACATTAATTTGCCATTGCTTACTTGTTTATTGAATTTTCTCAATAATTCAATATTTTTAATTAAACATATTTCATACTATATTTCAAAATATTCTAATAATTCATATAAATTTCTTAAAAATTTATATGGATATTTTTGTATAATTCCTATTATTTTCACTTCTATTATGCATTATTTTGCAACAATTTTTCATTCAAACTTAGTATACACACCAATATGAAATTTACAAATTTCTCTAATAATTTTCATATTTTATTTAAAAATTCATGGACAATTTAATTTTAGGCCTATTACCATTTTAAGGCAAAATTAACAAAAATTCAAAAATTTTATTAATTTTATCATTTAATAAATATTACACAAATATTCAATTAATTCCAATAAATTCTAATATGATTTAAGGTTGCATTATTTCATGATCCCTATCAAATTTAAGCTCAATTTCATAAAATTACATAACATTTAATTTATTTCATTTACAAGGAAATTTCTTTAGCTCATGTATAAATTTTCCAATTAAATTTCCTTAATTTAATTTCTACATTCTAATATACTCAATAAAAATCTAATTAAAAAATTTTAAAATCAATTTCAAAATTTATACAATAATTCAATTTGTTTTTCCTTAACAATTTTAAAGGATTAATTCATTAAATTTAGGAAAAATTAAACGATTTTGTAGTCACATACCTTATCGGTCAATTTTGCTTCAATTTGGATAATTTCTTACTTGTCAGACCGAAGCATCGTCGGAGGTTTGCCAGCGACAATCTGTCATTGCCACCTTGTAGCTCGAGATTCCCTCATTTATTTTTGGTGGTCACGCGTCCAAATTCTTCCTTAGTTGACCGAAATCTTCACTTGAATAACCCGCCAAACTCATTTTCGATCTACCAGTTGCCGGCGTTTGAGGAGCAATGGAATACACCGAAAGACTCGCCTCGTCGCCAGGAGTTGATCGGTGGTGGTGGTGTCCCTGTCCGCTGCCTTGATTCGCCGAAACGAAGAAAAAACCATTTAAAACAAAAATAGAAAAACTCGACGATCGGACCACCACAACGGAGGCTGAATGCCGGTGAGAGGGAGAGGGCACGATGCTCGTCACCGTCGCGATGGTAGCCGGCGTGAGGGGCGGCCGATGATCCTCCATTTTTCTCTTCTTTCTCTTTCTCTTTTTCTTTCTTTCTCTTTTTCTTTCTTTCTCTTCTTAGTGGTCGGCAACCACTGTTTCCCATTTCACTTTTTTTTTCTATTCTTTTGTTTCTCGTCATTTGTTTCTTTATTTCCTTTGTTTTGTAAGATTGTGGCCAGTGGCCACAATCAATTGCCAATATTTTTTTTACATATATATTATTTATATTTATTTATTTATCCAAAATTTTATTATTTTGGTCTCTAAAATTTTTGTTATTACTTTCAAAGCTCCTATTCACGTTAAAATTGATTTTATAATTTTTATCATATCAAATATGAGCGGAACACAAATTTTCGACTTAATCGGAGTCCGTTATCGGTCTGATTTAAATTTATCAGTCCAATTCGATAACTACCAATGTCACCGAAAAAATTCAATCTTTATTACCAAAATATTCTACACAAAATTTAAGGTAGACTTGCAAAATTTAGTAATATTCAGAGTCCATTTACTATTTTTTTAAAATTATACTAATCAAATCATTTTCTTTATCAGGAAAATTGACTCGCTAGTTTTTTCATATTTTTAACTTTTCGAGGTTTATTTGACCTTGGTTTCACTTCAAATTTCAATCCCAGACTCGCCATGACCCATACTTTTTGATAGTCCAATAAAATATTTTTGACTTCCGGATACACTTTTCAACCTGAAAAATACTATTCACTGTCGAAAAATACTGTTCACGGCTAATCCGATGTTGAGGCCATTACACCCAGAGCCCAGTCCGGTTATCGGTATGTTAAATTAAAAGGTATTTTAATTTGGAAATCAAATTGAAAGACCATTAGTATTCTTTATACTAAATATCACATAAATCAAACCATATCACTTTTAAAAGTAATAATAAAATTTATTAACATATTTAAGTATAAAAGGAAATAACATATAAAATAAATTATAAGAGAAATTTACCATAGCCTAAAAAGCTATATATGGTTCATTTTTCAAAAGCTTGTATATTTGGTTCAAATTTGTAATGTGGATGGCAATTTAACCAAAAACGAAAAAAGAAAAATGCTCATGTGTATTTGAACTAATGTTATTAAAATTGGACAATATTTATTTTTTTAAAATTATTTTAAATTTATTTATTGTCCTAACAATCAAAAGCTTGTATATATGGTTCAAATTTGTAATGTGGATGGCAATTTAACCAAAAAAAGAAAAATGCTAATGTGTATTTGAACTAATGTTATTAAAATTGGACAATATTTATTTTTTAAAATTATTTTAAATTTATTTATTGTCCTAACAATCTAAATCACATGTGTCCTGAGCTGACTCAACAGCATCGCTTTCCAAAATGATTATCTCGACTTATATTCTTATTCCAATGCTCATTCTCCATTAATTATATTGTCTCTTCATAGATTTTTTATTTTTATTTTTTTAGCATATTGCATCATCCATTTCCTTTAATCTTACATCCTCTTTATTATATATCTTGTTCCATCAATCTAACCAATGAAATATTCCCATTCTTTTCTTTTCTTTTTAGCATTAATAAGAGAGAGAAAAAAAAGAAATTAATATGACTTAAATATATCTGTGTGTCTACTTGTACAATAAACTTATGCTAGTTTCCTCATTATTTTACTTAAATTATTTTTTAATATGACATTATTCCTAGAGTTCTAATATTGTATTAAAAAAAATCCATTTTACTATATAATCCAGTCTTGATCAATATACGTAAATACCTAAGTTTTCAGTTTTGATTTTTAACCATAACTTTGAGGAGGGATATTTAATTAAATAGTTTTGTATGGGTTTAAAAAGTGACGTGACTGGTCTTGTGGCTAAAATATCAGGGCAATAAAACAAAATAATGCTAAATAATGAGCATAAATAAAAATAAAAAGCAAATGCAATGGATAATAATTTGACAAATTGAAGTGAATTAAAAAAAATAATACAGATGGGGGGATAATGGCCAAATAAATAAAGTTTGTGCTTTCGTATTTGGATTCCGACGAAGAAAATAGGTAGGACAATAAATAAATTCGTATTTCAAATATATATATATATATATATATATATATATATATATATATATATATATGCTGGCCAGCTGTCAAGCAACTTGACTTTTTTTGACAAATATCCTTTTGGCGAGAATTGTTTTGCTACGTACAACTTACTGTACATCAATAAATATTGATTGTTAAGTTTTCTTTAATTTTTTTATTTAATGGGTCAGATTTATTGATGTCCAGTTTGTTAGGTTTATTAGATGTACTAAATCATCTCCTCTCCAACTTGCCTAAAGAGTATTAATATAGTACTTATGTCATGTCTTATACCTAATTACCTATCACTATTCTGATATCACAAACCATAATCACAATTTACACTTGAGATAAACTCTAACTAATTTGCATTTCCATAAGTTTAAATTCTTTACACAACCATGTTAAGCAATTCCTTAATTAGCAATTAAATTAATATTTTCTTGCCTTTCTTATCATATTTAAGCCATATATTGAAAATTCAACAACTAAAAATAGTATCATTGAGATCTTCAACTGTTATAGTTCCACATCATGATCCAAATTGTCAAAGCTAATATCGCGTGCATTTTAAATTATTGAAGGGTAAATGACTTTTTTTCTCCAGATATTATTTTTTAACAAATTACCCCGTTAAACTAATCAATGTCATAGTGCCTTCTTAAATTTATTTAAAATTAAATAATACCCTTATACAATTAAAAATTTTAGATTATTTCCTTTTAACTTATTGAAAAATGTGATGTTATCTTTTTTACTTTTTGTCATTATCACACTCCAAAAAAACATTTGATCATTATAATTTTTTTTTGTTAATTGTCACGTGTCTTTTTATATGAATAATTTAATATTTTTAATAAGTTTGAAAAATAATTTAATATTCAATTTTTTTATAGGATAATCTATTAAAATTTAATTTTTATTAACCATATGCCAAAATTTTGAAATAATATGTGCGAACTGTTCGATCAAATAAATAAATGTATCAAAGCTAATATCATGTGTAGTTTAAATTATTGAAGGGTAAATGACTTTTTTCCCCCGGATATTATCTTTTAACAATTTATTCCATTAAACTAATCAATGTCATATAGGCTTCTTAAATTTATTTAAAATTAAATAACACCCTTATCCAATTAAAAATTTTAAATTATTCTTTTTAACTTATTGAGAAATGTGATGTTACCTATATTACTTTCTGTCATTATCATGCTTTAAAAAACATATAATCTTTATATTTTTTTATGAATTGTCATGTGTCTTTTTATATACATAGTTTAATATTTTTATTAAATTCGGACACTAATTTAATACTTAATTTTTTTCATAGAATAATATAGGATAATAGTTTAAAAAATTTATATAATATTTATTTTAATTAATTAAAATTTAATTTTTATAAATTATATGCCAAAAAATTTGAAATAATACGTGTATACATTTAAACTGTAGGATCAAATAAATAAATGTGGATGATCCAATAATTCACATAATGCGCACGCTGCAATCAAAATTCAACTCTAAAAGAATCATTGTAAAAAAAAAAAAAAAGTCCTAATTCCAAAAGTAGGAATTCCTAAACGGTGCTGGCCAGTTGGCCCCAATAGTGTAAATGCTTATTTCTGACGCAAACCTTTGCTGGATTCAGTTTTCTTCAGAAGCATTGCAAACTCAGTCCCTTGTATTCTAAATATTACTTAAACATCCCTACTCTTTCCCTTTCCTTCTAAAGTATCGAGAAAAAGACGGTTTTATCCATGGACAAAAATGAAAATGCCACGTCTATAATTTAAATGCGGTCCCTTTTTTTTGGCTAGTATCAGAAATTTTAGACAAATTTATAAAAAGAGAAAAAATATATTATTTTTAAATATTTAAAAATATATTATTTCAACTCATCTATTGAGGTAATGCCACGTATATTTTTAGTAAATTGCTAATTGAAGTGATCTGAGAAGAACAAATACATAAAGTCAAGTTTCATAAATCAAATCATACCCTAAAGTTCAATTAGAATTATACTAAACATTATTCTTGTGAATCTAATTCTTCAAGGATGTGATCTTTAAATTAAGTGAAGTTGTGGACCAGCAAGAAAAACCCAAAAACTATAGGGGCATGTAGGGAAAGAAAAGGGCAAGGCTACGCAGATATATAAATAGGGGAAGCTGAGGTGCAACTTACAAGAAACAAAGAAGGAAGTGAGAATAGGCAGAGGGAGAAAGAGAGTCTGCGGAAATTGTAGGAATGGGCGGATTGGGAAAATAAATTTGTATATTAATTTATGTTTCTTCCCAATGCCGCCCATTCCAATCATTTCCACAGCCTCCTCCCTTTCCCTTCTTCTCTCACGCTTTTGCTCCTCGCTAGCATATTTTATCCCATCTGTCTCTCTAATTATTTTTTATTTTTTTATGCTTTATTTATTTATATTTTTTGTATTAATTAAGAAAAAAAAATGAAATTTTCCTTTTTTTTTTTTGTTTTATAAGGAATGCAGGGGAGAAATGAGAATAATCGAAGATATTTTTCTTAAATTTAAGCCAATGTACCGATAATATGGTACTATTTCTTCTTGTTGCTATTATATATCGTTTCTTTTATATATATATATATATATATATATATATATATATATATTCCCATTAGATACTGTAGGCAATTTTTTTTTAATGTCTTTAAATAGGAAAATTCCAGAACTAATTGGCTTAAAAAAAAGTACCCAGACCTAATTAGTAAGTTGTTTTCCTTCTGTTATTAAGCATAGAGCTAGTAAGTTGTTCTCTTTGTGTTTTTAAGCATAGAAAAATGGATTTAGCAGTACTAAAACAATCAAAATTATATTTACCTCAAAAAAAGAATTTCTGACTATGACACCTTTTTCTTCTTTCAAATAAATAAGAAAGAAACAACTATGATATCTCAAAAACTTATTTTTAGCTATGACTTCTACTTCTTCTCTTTTAAGGAAAATAAAAAGGAAAAAAAAAAACTATGCTATCTTTAAAAAAAAAAAAAAACTTCTTTTGACTATAACACCTACTTCCCTTTTTTTTTAAAAAAAAAACTATGATATCGATTTCTAAAATGATTAAATTTCTAAATTAAAATAATTTTTAAACATGAGAGTTAACTCTAAGATAATATAACCCTAGAATTGATATAATCTTGTCTTGTCACTATATTAACAAATAAGTTAACCTATATATATGTTCTCACTTTTTACTGTGCTCATCGATCAAGACTCCAGTCTGATTTTTTATAAAACGCAAATCATTAGGCAGTTTGTATAACAAAAGATATGTTATTGGTATATTTCCTTCTTGGCTATTTGTTTTCAGCTGACTGAACGTTAAATGGATGATATTTGTTGCAGCAGATGCCTCGACATGAAGCAAGTCTTGACCCAATTTTGGTGAAGAGAAGATTGATATGTTTAGAAAATTCTTGTTTATATCGGGATTATGAATTTTTTATAAATCAAGTCAATAGTATATTGACACATAGAAGTAGTAGCTATCGATCCATTTTTTTTTCAATTCTTTTGTTCTGCGTGCCATTCTCCTGTTGGTTTGATTCATGAATATAGATCCAATTTAGATAATTGAGTGTTTACGTCATGGTAATGGAAAGCATAATTGTAACTGCTTCAGTATTGGATAAGCATGTATTTTATTTTATTTACTTTGAAATTCAAAATATATATAAAAAAAAATCGTTAAAAAGAAACAGTAATCAAGATTTTCTAATTTCCTATATCCTAGCCATAGATATAAGCATCAAACAACAATTGTTGGCGAAAAATATAATTTATTGCTAATTAAAAAATCGTAAAATAGTAACATAAATTTGTAAGTATTTACTTTTTTTTAGCAAAATTGCAAAGAATTTGCAACCCATTCTCATTTTGCAGCAGAATAAAAAAGGGATTTTTTCATTTGGGTTCTCTCCTTTGCTATTTTTAAAAATATCACTTTAACTAAAAGACAACCTTAACCTGGTTTGGAAAACTTTCTTTTTAGTCCCTATTGTTTCTTTCCTCTTTTGCTAGATTATTTCTTATATTTATTAAAGTACACCTGATATTTTTCATTAGTTTCTATTTTCTTAGCATTTCTTTATATGATATTTCTCTAAATTCTTCTGGGACATCTTCCTGATATTCTATTTTATTATCATATGATACTTCTATTTCATCGTCCATTTCTTCTATTATTTCATTAATTCTTTCTATAGTAGATAAAAATAATAAAGCTAAATATTTTCCGAATTTTTCTACTACTTCTTTCATTTTTATTAATTTGAGTTTAATAATTGTTGTAATTCAATTTTATTAAATTTTAAGTCATCTTTTAAATTTTTTATTATATTTTCATTTACTTTTATACTTTTTAAATAATTAATTATGTTTATTATGTATGTTATATAATCTTCTTTCCTTTTTATTTCTTTAATTATTTCTTGTTCAGAATACATTTACTTTTCGTTTAATTTTATACTGGCTATATTTATTTCTTCTATAATTTTTTCTAAATCTTTTTGTAATTCGTTTTTTTTTTATTTAGTAATTCTTCTCTTATTTCTTGTAGTGTTATTTTATATTCTTCAATTGTACTATTTAATTCCATAAACATACATTCATTTTCCATATTTCTCATTCTGTCTTTATAATATTCTATTTTTCTTGTTATTTCATAAAATACCTTTAATATTATATCCCAAGTTTCTCTTATTACTAAACATGTTATGCTATAGTTATAAAATAAAATTCTTTATAAGTGCAATGCCTTAATTTTTAAAAAGACGATAGGCTCTGATACCAGTTATATTACGGAATTTGTTTACGGATCTTGATTTCTCCTTATTTTATTAATTTCTCTACAAGTATCAATTATTTCCGTTGTTATCATATTTTTAGCGTAATTATCACTATATAAACTATTTGTAATTTGATTTTTTAGTTCTTCATCTAAGAGAGAAGTTGAAATTATTTCTAGATTTTGATGAAAAACTAAATTTATATTTTCTTTTAATCTAGTTATATCTCTTATTACTTCCATTATATATCTTTCTTCACTAAAATCTTTTAAATTAAAATAATTTATTATATCATTTATACTCATTTTGTAGAATAAATTGTATCAGATATCTTTATTTATCCTAATGGTATGCTTTTTATTATTATTTTTAGATTCTTTATTCTTAGATTATTAAGCTTTATTATATATTCTGAACTTTCTATCCTTTCATATAAATTATAAGATGGTGATAATCCAAAACTTTCTATGAACCTTTTATTTCTTAATTCTCTTCTTAATTGAATTTTTAATTCTAGATTATTTTCTTTTATAGAATTAATTCTATTTTGTATTTCAATTATTTGTCTTCTTATTATATCCATTTCATATTAAGAAATTTAACAATTCATTTTATAAAGCATTCTTTCTTTTCACCTTTTCCTTAGCATACAAATCCTTCTACAAAACCGAAGTGAAAACTAATACCATAAACAAGCAAAGATCAGGTTTTTGATATACCTTATAAATTTCCTTCTATGTCCACTATGCTTCCTTTGATGCGGTTAGAGTCCAATTATCAACGATTTCTAATAACTGTTCACCTTTGGACTAAAGACGTTCGGGGTAGATCTAAGCTTCCCAATCTTTATACCTCCTGCCCTTTTTTCATTCAAGCATAGGCTTGGTATCTTCAGGAGATGGTAATGAAAAGATTTCAGCTAGCAACAACAAATTCTTTATGATAGATTTTAGAAGAAAATCTTTGGTATATGAGTGATCTGACTTTCTAAATTTATCATATTTAGCTTCCTATATTTCTTAGTGGATGCAAGGACTAACTAATAAGGTTACTCAGAAATAATATATGATGAAAGTAGAATTCCATATATTATTTCTTTAAAAAAAGTTTATAGATTTTTTCAAAACTATAGGTAAGCAGGCAAAAGATAGGTTGATTTTTTAAGTTGTGCCTTCTAACACAACATGGTGGGTTTTTATAAAGGTTACACCTAGCCTCTATTACATTATTGCTACTGCATTATTGATTCTATTATTGCTATCTTACATCATTCATTACATTAGAGTTTCTGTCCTACATCTTTAATTATTTCTTATTTTCTTTAGAGCGGGTCCAGCTCCACTAAGCTTTGTCCCTTTCTTTTGTCTTCCACTATAAATTCTTTTTTTTATTGTCTTTTTGAAAAGTTCTCTAGTTGCTTCTGTCATTGATAAAATTTCTTCCAAGTAGCTGTCCAGATAGCCTCAAAATAGATATTCTTAATGCCAATCTGTAGTTGGATTCATAATTAAAATATCATCTTGATAACCGGTATAATATTTTTTATTATCTGATAAAATTTCTCTTAGTCGCTGTATATTTGTCTCAATATTCTTGATCTTCATCTTTAGAAGATTTTTTTAAATGAAATAATTTCATTAAAAAGAATTAGCCAAAAGGGCATGAACAATACAATTAGGAGGGGACAAGTCCCAAGACATAAGATTTGGCATAGAAAAAGTACCTCTAGCTGAAGAATGAGCCATTACATTTGCAGATCTCTTAACAAATTCAAAATGGATATTAACTAACGTGGAACACAATGACTTGCAATCACTAACAACTAGTCAAAACTTAGAAAAATCACCTAAATCAAACATTAAAGCATGATAGGCTAGTTTTGAATTTGTTTCAATCAAAATTGAAGATAGATTTTTTGCCTTAATCTAACTTAAAGCTTCATGCACCCTTAGCGCTTCTGCTACTTTAGGATTGAGAGCTCCAATATTGGTATTATAGCGGCAACAACAAAACTCCCAGCATGATTTTGAACAACAAACAGAATCCCTATTTGAGAAGAAGCATGAGATAATGAAGCATCTGTATTTACTTTCACAAAATGTAAAGGAGGTAGGCACCACTTTACTTGAGTATTAGACAAACAAACATTAACTTTATTAAAAGACTTTCGAGCTGCCTTCCACTTATTCAACACCGAGTCAGCCATGGATAAAACTACAAAAATAGAAAATCTCAAGTTTTTCCAAATTTGCTCATTCCTAACCTTTCAGGTAGCCCAACAGACCATAATGACAATCCCACACTTCTTTAAATCAAGACAAGAAAATATCAATTTAGCCCATTGCAAAAAATCACAAGCAGAGCCTCGAATAAAGACTACAATCAAACCATTCCAAACATTTCATGTAAAACTAAAATGTGAAAAATGGTTTCATCAGTTGCACCACACAAATGGATAAGTAGGATTTACATCCACTCCCTTCAAACTCAAAATGACTCGTACTAGAAGACAATAATGGAGTGCACACTAGAAAAAATGCTTAATTTTACTAGATACAACAAATTGCCACATCTTTTTCCAGTTAAAAGACTATAAGAGCTCAGAGAATGGATAAATATTAGAGAAAATAAAACAATAACCACTTTTGACTGAGTATATACCCGAAGCCTCTAAACACCATTGCTACCTATTTCTTTACACTACCAATTGATAGGAATCTTGATAATAAGATTTCTATCCTAAGAGTTAAAAAAAGAGGAGATAAGAAAATAGTTCCAGCAAGAAGATCCCTAAAGCATCAAATCATTCACCTTTAAATTAGCCCAAGAGCTATGCAATTGAGTGGTAATGTATGAGTTTGAAGTATCCGACAACCAATGCTTGTTTATGAAATTAATAGATTACCCATTGCCTACCCTCCATCTGCATCCAACCTTCCTTTTATCCCTCGTTATAATAATGCTCCTCCAAGTATAGCTTGAGTTTGACCCCACAACAGCCTCCCAAAAAGAGCAGTTAGGATAGTATCTGGCTTTTAGAATCATAGCCATCAAAGAAAAACTATTCGAGAGCAGTCTCTAACTCTGCTTCCAAAGAAAAGCAAAATTAAAGTCCCTAAAGGAGCGAAAACCTTGGCCCCATTTATCTTTAGGTCAACATAATTTATCCCATGCCATCTAATTAATCCCACTCCTATTAGAATTTTTAGTTCCCCACCAGAATGAAGTTAGTACCCTCTCCAACTTTGTACAAAGACCTACTGGAATAAGAAATACACTCATGGTATATGTAGGAAGAGACTAGCCTATAGACTTAATTAACACTTCTTTCCTTGCTCGTGAGAGCATAGATCTATTCCACCCATAAATGCTTTTCCAAATCTTTTATTCACTAAAGAAAATATCTCTTTTTTGTCTCGCCTAATAAAAGAAGACAACCCTAAATACGATTTATGGGACGCATTTGAATCAATAAAAAGATCAAAATACTAGCGTTTCCCATCATTTGCTTCAATGTCTATCACATGTTGTGCTTCATAGCATGGCCTATCGGAACTAAATATAAGTATGGGTTTTATGCTTACTCCTTTTGGATTATCCCATATTAACACCAATTTTGCCAAAGCATCGGCTAATTGGTTTTCATCTCGAGGGACATACTTAAAGACACAAATCTCAAATCGATCACCTAACACCTTTAAACAATTTACCTAAGGCACCAATCGCTATTCTTTTATCGCTATTCTTGATATACCACCAAGGATAAATCACCATAAACTTCAACATTCCCTTCCCCTACAGCCTTTAAAGCCTCGAGCCCAAAGATACATGTTTAATATTTAGCTTCATTATTAGTGGTCTTGCATCTAAGCTTTTTAGCTAAGGGTAACTTTTCTCCCTCGGGGGTTACTAAAACCACTCATATCCCTGCACCTTTATTATTCACAGCGCCATCAAAGAACATTTGCCATCCCTGCATAGTTATAACCATGATATTCTCATCAGGAAACTCATAGGACATCTCTTTTCCTTTTAGCAGTTAACCTACTAAAAACTCTGCCACTGCCCTTCCCTTATGGTTTTTCGAGTTATGTATTCAACATCAAACTCCTGTGGGAGAATCAACCACCTTCCCATCTTCCCTAATAATGAAGGTGCTTATTGTAAATACTTAAGGGGGTTTTGTTTAGCTACAACTTACACCTTGTATGAATGAAAATAATGTTTTAATTTTTTAGAAGCCTAGATAACTGACAAGCAAATCTTCTCTACCTCTACGTACTTAGTCTCGTACGGCAAGAATTTCTTATTGAGGTAATACGCAACATATTTTACTCTAAAATTATCCTCTTAAGCCATCATTGCCCCTACTGAACTATCTTCTATAACCAGATACAAAATCAGTAGCTTTCTAGCTTTGGGTGGTCTTAGCACTAGTGGATGTAAAAGATATCTCTTGATGGTTTCAAAAGTCATATGATAATCTTCATTCCATACCAGTGGCTGATCTTTTCGAAGCAACTTAAAGATAGGTTCACATATTAAAGTCAACTTTGCAATAAATCACTTGATGTACTGCAACCTGCTTAAAAATCTCTGGATTTTATTTTCTTTCTACTGTATAGACATTTCTCTAATGGCCTTCACTTTATTAGGGTCTGGCTTTATCCCTCTTTGACTCACTACATGTCCCAAGAGTTTCCTTAAAGTAACTCCAAACACACACTTCTTTGAATTTAGATGAAGGTTGTATTTGTCAATCCTTCAAAAGAATTTCTCTAGGGCTGCAAAGTATCCTTCACAGGTAGCCGACTTGACCATTATATCATCCATGTATACTTTCACTTCCTTATGAATTAGATCATCTAGAATCTTTGTAGCCATTCTCTGATAAGTAGCACCTGCATTCTTCAACCTATATGGCATAACTTGATAAGCATATGTACCCTATTTAGTGATGAATGCAGTTTTTAATCCTATATAAATGGTCTATAAGTGAGTGTGTGTGTGTGTGTATTCATACACTTTGGACCAATGTAAATGAATATGAATAATTATATTGATAATGTTATTGTTACAAGATGAGTGATGATCATGTTGAATTGTATCTTAAGTGTAATTGAATATAAGTGATATATTGATATTATTACATGCTTTAATGTGTATACTGACCCCATGATCATAAATGCATTAAATGTAATATTATTGAGTGATTAAAGATCCATTGAAAGCTTGAATTTCACATAGTCATGCATAGATAGGCATGCCTCTAAGGGATAGTGATTGCAGCTACTAGTGTTGGCACCTCATGGCATCTAGTGTTCAATACCTCTTGGTATCTAGTGATTTGAGACTTATGTCTCTAGTGTTTAATGTTGTTCATCAGTATCTAGTGATTATTCTCGCTATCCATAATTAATGGGAATTCAGGTGTTGAATCTTTAATTGATTAATAGTGATAAGGGATTTATTCCTGATAGAGTAAATGATTTAGTGATTCATTGGAATTTTAGTGTATGTTTTTTTATAACCTGATGAATTTATTAAGGGAATAATAACAAAATCTAATAGTGCTCTTAGGGTACAGAAAAGCCAAATAAAGACTAAAGAAAAGACTAAGCATAATCCCAATCAAAACTAAAAATGTAGCAACAACCAAAATATACTTTCTATTACCATCCAAAGACCCCAAAAGAGAGCATAAATCCACACAACAAATAATCCCAAGAAGGATAAAACATGGGATTCATAATTCTCGACAGCTTCCTAATCTGAAAGAAGATGCAACAAAAAAAATCTGACTAGATTAATAGCCATGGTAGGAAGGAGCAATCAAAGACTTCCACAATGCTGAACATAAAAACAAATCCCAAGCTATAATCTAGAATTACAAATCATTGCTATGCAAACAAAAATATATCTTTTGTAGGGATTGATAAGTGTGAATTATACCATGTTTTTAGTGTATTTTTATGTGTTTGAGTGTTTGATTGAGCCAAGTTAGTATTAATTTAGTTGGTTTTAGGTTTAATTAGTTAGTTTATGTGTTTTTAGGACTAATTATTAGTTTTGGTGTTTTTCAGGGCCAAATTGAAGATAAAATGGCCTAAAATGTAAAAAGGAAAAAGTTAGGGGGAAATTTGGATTTAAGGAGGAATGTGATTTCACTCATGAGAGGTAGCCATGAATCACTCGGCTAGTGATTTTCTCACTCGGCTGAGTGGTTTAGCACTCTCCAAAGTGAATTTGGCACTCACCCAAGCTGAAATTACGTGTTTTATAATAAAAGATCACTCTTCCGAGCAAAAGGGCCACTCTCCTCGAGCAAGTGAAGCACTCTCCCGAGTAAATGTCATAATTAGGTGATTAAAGTCTTCCTATTTCACTAAAACATGAACTTTTCCAAGATAAGAAATCATAGAGGCGTAGAACTCTTCTTTGGGAGGCTTAAAAAGGATTGAAGACACCAATACTAGGGAGAGCACTTTAGAAATGAATTTCTTTTAATTATTTTACATAGGTTAGGTTTAATTATGTAAGATACAAAAGCTTGGAGTTTAGAAGCCTTGCTTGGAGTTCTATAGAATTTTCAAGGAGTTTCTTCCTTCTATGAGTTTGTATCAACTTTATTTACTTTGTTTGATTTTTTAATATGAAGTGTGAGTAGTTTTCTTAACTTTTGCTAAAGGATACTTGAATCCTTAACTCTTATTATAATGATTTAGCTATGCTTTCATTTAATACAAGTTGATTATTTCTTAGTTTTTGAGCAATTTCTTATCTTTGGGTTCTATTGAGTCATTGATTAACGTATTGAATAAATGATTGATATTTGATTTCAATTCCAATCTATGATATGCATATTCTTAGGTTAATTCATTGGTGTTGATGCATGGTTATGTTCTAAATAAGAGATAATTGTACATTAGTAAAAGTGGATTAAGATTAAGAAAAGTTGAACTAAGAATAAATTGAAATTAAATTTGCTTAAAAAAGAGTTTAATGGATGTTTAGGAGTTAAAACTAGATCTTTATGCTAAGTGTTAAATTGTTCTTAATAAGAGGATTATAGACTGATAGTTTGAATAAGTTATTTGGCTTTAGATTTCTAGTTTTCCATAGTCACTTGTATTCTGTTTAGCTAAGTCATTACAATATCAGTTAAGGTGGATAGTCCTTTAGCAAAGTTGCCTTTAGTATTGATTTTACCCAACTTTAATTGATTGCTTTGTTCAAGTTTAATTTTTATTGTTTAAGTTTTATTAATTCTCTTATCACCATCACAAAACTTGAATTTCTTTTATTCTTTGCACATAGTATCACTTTAAAATCTAAAAACATGTTTTATTTACATAGTTTCCCTTGGGTTTGAATTTGGGGTCCTAATTTATATTTTTCTATATTACTAGCTGATCTAGTATACTTGCTAGACATCGGTCAAGTTTTTAGCACTGTTGCCAAGAAAACATTGGCATTTTTTTTAAGATTTAAAAGTGAATTTTGTGTGTCTTCATTCTTTCATTAATTTATTCTTTTATTCTTTGTAGGTGTCAATAATTATGATAGAGGCAAGCCAATTTTGCATATTGATCTTGAAATTGAGAGGATATTCCATAGGATTAGGAGATTAAGGTAAAAAGAGATGATTTAGAGGAGCAAGAATGAATAACTTTAACAACCTTAATAACCATCCTCCCCATGACCCACCAATAGATGATCCACACCCTAGGATAGAAGGCAGGTTAACCCAAGCTCAAGGGGATGGGTTTAGGCTTAGAACCATTAGAGATTATGCCATACCCTAGGTGGAATGAGTATCATAGAACTATCAGGATACCTCACAATCAACATTTTGAGATAAAATCGGCCACCATAACCATGGTCCAAAAGAATCAATTTTTTGGATCAGAAATAAAGGATCTCGCTCACCATTTAGACATCTTCCTAAAAATTAGTGATACAGTTCAAATATCCAATATATCTATGGATGTCATTTGACTTAAGTTATTCCCGTTTACTCTCATTGGTAAAGCAATGGACTGGTTGCACATGTTACAAGCCAATCAATTCAGTCATAGCAATAAATGCAGGAAAAATTCTTATGCCATTCTTCCCTCCTAACCAAAACTGTTAGTATTAGGAATAATATCCATAATTTCCACCAATTATATGAGAAACCATTCCATGAGGCTTGGAAAAGATTTAGAGACTCCTAAAGTGTTGTCCACACTATGAAATTGTTGTTCATCAACTAATGTCTATTTTCTATGCAGGTGTGAATCAGTCTACAAGGTCTCTCCTAGATGCAGTTTCAAATGAAAGTTTCATGAACAAAATCCTTGAAGAATCTTTCTTACTCCTGGATGATATGGCCACCAATGATGCTCAATGGGCAAGTGTAAGGACCATACAGAAAAAGCAAGCTATACACGGTGTTTATGAGGTAGCCATGCTAAGAGCACAATTAGATGTATTGACAAAGTAGGTAAGTGGTTTACAAGTTAAAAATATGTCATCTTTATTTTATGCTGGAACAATGTAGCATCTGAGATTAAGAATAAGGAGAATTTCGAAACATTAGTAGAGGAAGTAAATGTATTGAATCCTTATAGCAATACTTATAATCTTGGGTGGAGAAATCACCCTAATTTTTCATAGAAAGAAGGAAATAATGCATTTTTACTAGTAATCAACCTAGGGCTCAATTTAATTAGAATATAATCTCCCGTAGCAATAGCCATCCAACCAAGCATCTACATATCAACCTCCAGGATTTCAAGCTAGACCTCAATCACACAAGATAGAAAACTCACATAGGATAGAAAACCCAATTTTATGGCTAATCAGGATGCTAAATGGAAATCACAAGAAATTTGGATGATAAATCTAAATAAGCTATCTAGCTTTATATTTTTAGTTTTCCATAATCATTTGTATTCTTTTTAGCTAAGTCATTGCAATATCAATTAAGGTGGATAATCCTTTAGCAGAAGTTGCCTTTAGTATTGATTTTACCCAACTTTAATTGATTACTTCGTTCAAGTTTAATTTTAATTGTTTAACTTTTATTAATTCTCTTATCACTATCACAAAACTTGGGATTTCTTTTATTCTTTGCACCACAGTATTCGCTCTAAAATCTGAAATAGGTTGCATTTACATAGTTTTCCTTGGGTTTGATATTTGGGGTCTTAATTTATATTTTCCTATATAACTAGGCCGATCTAATACACTTGCTAGAAACTGATTAGGGATAAACCAAGCATTCTATATGAAACAAAGGGTCTAAAACCCTTAAACCCTGACAACTATAGAATATCAGAATTCTAGCAAGTGATCACCACTAAAAAATAACCCAATCGGCTCAAAAAATAGGTTACCACTCATAATATCAACAAACAAAATATCGTGCTCCCATGATAGAAGCTAGCAACTTAATTAAGCCATGCCATTTGATTGGTATAACGGAAAGCTCCTAGTTTGCCAATGCATCAGTAAAATGATTACTCTATCTCCATTTGTGTGTGAAAAGAACCTTTTTAATTCTTGAAGTATAATTTTTAATGTCATTAAAGACACTACCCAATTTCTAAGGCCTATCTATAACACAATTCGACATCTAGGAGACAACCATATAGGAATCCAGTTCAAAGCACACTTCTAAATTATGCTTAACCAGAAAATCATTAGAAATCTGAAGAGATTTATGTTCAACCAAAACTTCAGTTACTATGGAACTATTCACCCCAATATTGCAAGAGAACGGGCAAATTACCACACTAGATGAGTCCCTTAACACACCCTCAATCTCACCCTGATTTCCAAATGATTAGCCATCAGTGTTTTATTTAATGGAGCAAAGGATTGGGGGGACCAAACACTTACAGGTCTAGAGCTAAGAATAGGATGTATCTGTTTTATGCCATCAGCTGCTAATATAAGATCTTGCCTTTTTAACATGTCCACTCCCTTGTGAGAATTAATCCAAAAAGATGCATAGGCAAGGCAAATATGGAACAAAGAGGCAAAACTTATCATTTTACCAAAGAAAACAACAGCATTTCTTTCCAACCATATTGTCCAAATGCCAACTAATAGAATAATATTCCATACCTTTTGTTAAATAGCTCAACCCGTAACCTTAACCGTTGGATAACCAAATCTTTAAAACCAAGAATGCAAATTTATATCCTTACCACTTGAGAATTCTATACCACAATTCGGAGGAAACAACACATGTAACAAGAAGATGGCTAGTATCCTCAGCCAATTTATTACACATAGGATAAAGACTAATTATGCTGTAAAATTCCCCAATCAACAAGAAAACCTTTTGTACATATTCGCTCTAGTAAACACATCTAGAGAAAGAGTTCTATTTTGGGCGGAGCAAGATTCTTACAAAAAAGCAAAGAAAAAGGTTTTAAATTTACTGTCAAAGCAAAGGATTTGTACAAGAATAAGCTTACAAACTTACTAGAAAATATCCCTTTTGAGTTATGCACCTAAATTTTCCTACCCACATGACAGAACAAGAGAGAGAAAGAATTTAGCAGTACCACTAATTCATTTAACAACTCTAGTTTCCAAGCTATGAGAGTTCTTCTCCACCTAAATTCCTAATACCATGACCCCCTAGACTAATATCCATAGTCCTTTATGAAAGCGTGTCCTAAAAGAGAAATTTTAAATAGATGGGGAAAATCTCACTTTTAAGGGCTCTTTCGCAATCTATCTATCATGTCAAAACAAATAAGTATCTCATCTACCAACATCTATTGCCAGGCAGTTCGAAAACTGAGGGGAAGATCTAACCTTATTGATATCTTTCCCAAATTGTAGAAGAATTATGATTAGAAATGATAGTCAAAAGCAAACAATTCTTAATTTCATATTTTTTTAAAGATCAATTCCTGCCAGATAGCCTTACTATTTGGATGTAGCTTCCAATACCATTTGAATAATAAGCAGTAATTCCTTTGTGTAATTAACCTTATCTCAAGGCCACCGAGATCCTTGGGTTGTTTAATAATACTCCATTTAACTCTGTAAAAAGCCTTCTTGCCATTACTACCTCTTTAGAAAAAATTCCTCATTATTGAATTTAGAGACTTGATAATTTTTGCTGGCATCTTGAAGAGAGACATGTAGATCAAAGTGGCCTTAATTAAAGTAAGCTGACCTCCTAAGGAGAGAAATTTCCCTTCCATCCAGCAAGTTTACGCTAAAAATTATGAAGCACATGATTCCATGTCTCTTTTTTTCTTTGATTTGCCCCAACCAAAAGAGCAAGATAGGTGTAGGATACCTGTTGAATTTTTCACATCACTTGACTAGCATATATTTCTAATCAATCCTGCCCAACATTAACTCTAATTAAAGAAATTTTATGGAAATTAACTATTAACACAAAAATAACTGCAAAGATCTTTAGAATCTGCTTCATATGCACAATATTTTCCATATTTGGTTATGGAAAAACAACCATGTCATTTGTATATTGGATGTAAGGAACGGTTAACTCCTGAGCATTATAGGAAATGGGATTAATGCCTTTAAAAAGATTAACCTCTACTGCTTTTTTAATGAGTACTGATAAACCTTCCGTAACAATAATGAAAAGGAAAGGAGAAAGGGGATCTCCCTACCTAAGGCCTTAAGATAGCTGAATTTTTGAGGTCGAGAAGCCATTAACTAGAATTGAAAATTTAGCAAAACAAATGCATTGTTGAATACAAAATCTCCATTTTGCTCCAAAATTCATGAGTTCCATCATTAAGTCAAGACACCCCAAGTTCACATAAACAAAGGCCTTATGAAAATTGACTTAAACAAAATACCACTGCGATTATAATTTTTTAAGGAATGGATTATTTCATTAGCAATAAGAACCCTATTGAGAATTTTTTTTTCCTTCGATGAAATGTGCACTAGTTTTCTAAGATGGCCTCACCCACGACCTTTTTTGTCCTATTTTCCAACAATTTTGCAATAATTTTGTACATGCGTCCAATCAAACTAATAGGTCAAAAGTATTTAAGATTATCCACCCCTTCACTTTGGGAATTAGAGTAATGAAAAAAGAAGAAGCTCCATTCAAAAGTTAACCATCATCATAGAATTTCTCCACCATTGCAAAAATATCCATAGCAATAATATTCCAAGTTGCTTTAGTAAAAGCAAAGTTAAAGCCATCTGAGCCTGGTGCCTTAAAACTATCGCAGCTCTAAACTAATGCTTTAACTTCATCTAAAGTAATAGGCAACTCTAAAAAATTAACCAAAGAACAGGAAAACTTCTTAAATGAGTTTGTTGGAAAGAAAGGCCTATTATTATCATTATCACTGTACAACTTCTTATAAAAATCATGAATTTCTTACTTGATACACTTCGATTATGTAATTGAGCCATACTGTGTTTCTAAACTTCCAATCTTGTTATGGCATACTCTGACTGAAGTTGAAAGATTAAAAAATCTTATACTTTAGTCCCCTTCTTTCAACCATTTAACTCTAGATTTCTATCTCCATATAGATTTTTTCACTTTCAATTTTCCCCATAGTATACTAACAAGAGAGTTCCTTTTAGAAATCATAAGTTTCCTAATTACTTCATGTAAATATTCACACTCTAAATCGTAGTCCAGGCTTTCAATTTCTTTTTTAAGCCTAGTGATTACTGAATCCATATTGCCAAAGCAAGACTTGTTCTATTCTATAATAAACTTTTTGAGCAGCTTTAGTTTGAGCTATACATTATTATTTTGAGTGTCCCTAAGATTAGACCACCATGAACGGACTTAATTTAAAAAATCGGCATCCTACAACTAGGCATCTAGAAACTTGAATGGTCTTAGCCCCTAATTAACTTTTGAATAAATTAGCATCAAAGGAGAGTGGTCCGACACACTCTTAAGAAGTGCAACATAAGACATATCCTTAACATGCAAAAACCAGTTTTTGTTTGCCAAAAAATGATCAATCCTACTTTGACTCGCTGAATTTCCCCCTATGAATTTCTTACTAATGAGAGGGAGATCTATTAAACCCGATTTAGAAATAAATTCTTGTAACATCTTGTCTTTCCCATTTAAATTACCCCTTCATCTATTTATAGAGTTGAGAACAGCATTTAAATCACCTCCTATAAGGGTAGGAGTTTCATCATTAATAATATTTGCTAATTAAACGCATAATTCAATATGCTTCTGCTCCCTACTTGGCATATATACAACTTTAACCCAACAATTCATGTTAAAAGCCATTAAGCACCCTTTAATTGCCATCCAACTTTGCCTTACACTATTAGTAATCATACGAAAAGACCCTATACACCATGTAACTAAAATACCCCTACTACTCCCTTTTGCATCAATAGATATCCAATAAAAAAAATTTCCCCCCATAATTTTCTAACACGATTTAAGCTAAAAGCTTGCTTTTTTGTTTCCTATAGCATTACCATATCAATATTTTTTTCCAATGCAAGAAGCCACTAGACTCCTTTTTTTATAACTGAACTGAATCCCCTAATATTCCAAGGTTTTTCCCTTGCTGAATTGAGTCGTGAAGCCGTTGAAAGTGTACCGACTCATGATCATGGTGCTGACTCATTACAAAGCCTGTCTGAGCCAACTCAACCAACTTAGCACTAGTGTGCCGAGTTGTCACCAAAGCCAACCAATGCAACCTATCACACACCTCTTTAAGATTACACCCCTCTCCGAAGAGGCATCATTTGGGACACCTTTGGGTCTATAAATTTATGAAGATAACTATATTTTAGATATAGAAAAGCTACCAAGTAACTTTTAAAACAATTAGAAAAGATTATAAGGAAAAAGAGAGATCAAAGAAGTCATTTAACATTCAAGTATTTTTCTAAAGAAACATTGAGGAGTCACCACTATTTTTTGTTTCTCTTTTTCTTTAGATCTTTGCTTGAAATCATTTATCTTCCTTATGTTTATTATTTTGACAATATGTGTTTAGGCTAATTTTATTTGTTAGAATTACAAGTATGAATTGATCTATATTAATACAATTATCTTTATTTCATATATGAATGATTTAGGCTCAATTGAGTGCTTAATTTTTTATGTATGCTTGATCACCATATATAATGTGTTAATTAATTTATTCACAATGAGAATTGGTTCATTTTGGTGGAAAAACAATTAAATTTACTTAAAGTCTAAGAATCACTTAGGAGATAAGGATTTCACTTTAAGGGGTTAAAGAATAGGTGTAGAACTTTATGGTTTTCATCTATCTCCATAATAACATGAGAGTACTTATGGACTTTGTGATACACGCCGGAGCCACGCTCGTTTCCAAATTTGCTCTTGGAGTCTCGCTTTTAGGGTTTAAAACTAGAAGAGGCTCTCTATAACTCATAAATTGGCTACTTTGCAATAAAAAAGGGGTCAAGCCTAAATTATTATTACTAGTCAACCCATAAAGGAATCTACTAATGGGGTCAAAGAGATAGGTGTCATGGAGTCACCACCCAATAGGATGTTAGGAAAGGAATCTTGACCTTTTAATGTCTAAACAGAGATTGGTGTTCGGAATATCACTCTTATTAGGCATCTTGATTAGGTGTTGTTTTATAATTAGGTTTTAAGTGTTAATCCACTCTCCTCTCTTGCACGATGCAAAAAATTTAAGTAAACATCTTATTCACATAGATAAAGCGATAAAAAATAACAAAGTAAACCTACTTAATTATTATATAAACAAATCATCCCATAAAAACAACAAAATAATATACATACATAAATTGGGATATTCGTTTTGGATTGGGAACATTGGTTCCCTTATGTATTTTTTACAAAAATCAATAGTTTTATTTTGTGTGGATTTAGGCTAAAAATTGGACATTAGTCCATGCTTTGAAGAAAAACCCAATTAATTTAGTATAAAATATTTTAAATGTCTTTTCCTCTTATCATGCTTAAAACCCATTTTTTACTAACTATTAGATCTCCGAAATAGATACCTCCAAAAAAACTATATCAAATAAACAAATAATAACAAAAATTAAATAATAAATAAATCCAAAGATAATAAATATATAAATAAATAATAAAGGAATGGTTGACCAAGATAACTAGGGGGTAAAGATGGTGACCAACTTGGGAGCACGACTTTTTATGTAAAAAATCACAAAAAATCCTCCGTAGCAAAGATATTAAATACTCAAAAAATTACACCAAAAAAACAAATTAATTAGTATTCTCCAATAACAATATAAAAATAATTACAGATTTATTTTACACAAACAGAATGAATTTAAGTGTAGAATCTCATCATACAGAATCAAAATCACATTAAATAGTGCACAAATATGATAATAAATAAATAAATTGCATAAAAGATACATAAATGCATGAAAATACTTCAAAAATGCCCAAAATAGACCCACAGATGCCTAAAACCAGGAGAAAGACGACCATAAATGAGAAAAGGACGAGATGAGGATAAGAGCTCACAATGTCTCGTCTATCAAATGACAGATGGCCGTCTGTCGAGTCATCTTCCCGTACATCACCTCTAGGCAGAACCAAAATGTAGTGATTTATGGCAAAAATTCAAGAAATCAAGCAAAATGAATTTATAGCCTTAAACATACATTTATAAGGTCCTAAATCATGTCAAAACCAAATTATAACAACAAATCATGCATAAAATACAATAAAATCACATACTTACAGAATAAAAAAGAAAGCTTTAAAATAACACAACAATGGAGGAATCTAAGGATTAATCATGCCTCTAATATGCTTTGAAACCTAGGTTCTAATCATATCTTAATTAAATATGCATATCACCGAACACAGTGATTAGAACATATTAACTCACATCAAACAACTATATGATTATACAAAATAAATTGTAGAGAGAGAAAGCGAGAATGGGCTTAGAATATTACACTCAAAAAATATTCTGACTCTGTAACTCTTATAGTCTAGATTTCTACTCTGATTCGTCATCACCATTTTAAAAGAAAAGTAATGAAATTCATTGTGTGTGTATGTGTTTCAAGCAAGGATTTCTAGAGCAAAAGTTTAGAGAGAGAAAGAAACTGAATCTTTTTCTTCTCTAAAGTGGCTCTCCAAAAAAAGTGATTTTTCCCTTTTTAAAAATTTAGATTTTAGATTTTACACTTAAGTAAGAGTTTTAGTTGGATTCCAACTTAAAACCTCCCAAATTTAGAGATAAAACCCCTACAAATATGGAACCAAATCCTTTTGAAATCAATTTGCCTTTTTGAATTTCGAAAACATGGGAATTTTGATCCATGGATGGGCTTCCCTCAATAAGAGGCAACCGTCCCTCAACACTAAACCTAGAATTTCCTAAAATGCCTCTTATTTGGCCCGTGTAGGAGAAAAGAGCCCATAGACAGGTGCTCCTCAGGCGATAAACGATTGTCTGCCACCACTGAAGGTCTAAAATGAGGTGCTTATGCACATTTTATTAGAACACTTGAAAATATCTGGAAAAAATCATGAAAATCTTTGAGAAAATTTGAGAAATTCACAATCGGAGCTTTGAGATCTAAACTTTTTGTCAGTAATATGCTATTTTTTCATCATCGGATAACCTTGATCTAGGCTGTCTCAGGTCACGTTGTCTACAATAACTTTCTACATATTTTAACTACATTCATATAATTAAGAGAAAATATTGAAATAACATCTAATTAGAATAATCATGGCATAAGAAAGAAAAAAGACAATATTTTTACATATTAAATTGATATATCTTTAGGGAAAATAATTGAAATAAAAAATAGAATAAAAGCCTAGAATATTTCCCTCAGTTGCCTTTTGAAGACATCAGAGAACTATACTTTAAGTTCCTTTTTGATCGATTTCCACGGTTGAAAAAAATGATAAAAATGTTTTGGTATTGTGAAAAGATGTAAAAAGTATTTTTATTCTTAAAAGATAAAAATCAGTTTTTTATTCTCAAGAAATCTTGGCAGCCTCTCTAAAATTCGCTTTTATTGAAAGATAAATTTTTGCCACTAAAAAAGAAAATGCCCCCCAAAACCCTAGGGTTTTGCCTATTTATTTGAGGAAGTCTTTGAGTCCCATTAAAACTCTACTTTTTTAGGATCTTAAAAACCTTTGAAACTCTTATTTTTAAGGTTTAAATCCCTAATCTAATCCCTAAAGATCATATTAGATTTGAGATAAAAAAAATCATCCAAAAAATCCCCCATTTTTCGCCCAAAAAACATGAAAAGTAAATTTGAAAATCACACAACGGATAAGAGTTGGTCACAATGGACGGGAGTCTGTTGCGATGGACGGACAACTCGTCTATCACCATGAATGGGAGTTTATGACGACAGACAAACAGTGCATCTGTCAATAGAAAAAAAGTGATTTTTGCCATTAAAAGCTCATTTTAGCCTTAAAAAAATACAAAAAGACAAATCTTAATAGAAAACCTTAAAAACTTTGTGGGAATCAAGGATAAGATGCAAAGTTTTCATTCTACATCCATAATACGCATGACGCCTCCTCATTAGGTAACTCCAATCTAGGCTAACTTAGGACCCAGCTCCTACATACTCTAGATAGGAATGCCCTTATTTGATAATGAGAGTTGCACTTAGGGATAGTAGGCTTTATTCTCCAATCATTACATCCATATGTGTTTTATTGAATCTTCATTTGATCAATTTATGAGTTGTAATTCTAATGTCTTATTTGATTGTTTGGTAGTTATAAATTTAGATTAGATTATTAGTTTAATTTAGTAAAGACTTTAGTATAAACAAATTCACTCAAGTTATCATTGCCTATCCATCATAGTATCTATTTGGTTAATAGAAAATAACTCTTATATATATATTGAATTCAGAGTTCGACACCGTACTAACTTTATCTAAGTACTAAAGACAAAAGTAATAAAATTTACATTGTAGTAAGTTTTTGGTGTCATTGTTGGGGAGTCAAATAAGTGATTGTTTTCATTAACTTAGGATAGAAAAAGGTTGTTTTAGGCCTTTTCTCTAATTTTCTTTGTTAATTTGATTAATTGTAGTAGTTTTGTTTTTATTTTGATGGTATTCTTTATTTTATGCGTAAAATTACTACTAGAGATAATCTTCTTCTATTTTGATCCTAAAATTGATAGAACTTTTTGTACCTTGCATAGGGATCAAAGACAAACAACAAGAAGAGGAAGACCAAAGTTCAAATATCATAGCTGATCAAGATAGGCATACTTTGGGTGATTGTGCTATGACCAACATATCGGGGAGTTTTGGAGGAATTGTGGCATTTACAATTGCCAACAATAACTTTGAAATAAAGCTAAATATTATCAAAATGGTGCAAAATAACCAGTTTGGAGGTTTCTAAGGAGAAGATATTTATGCCTACGTATTAGCCTTTCTCAATGTGTGTGCAACATTTAAAATAAATGAAGTGATAGATGATGCAATTCGACTTAGATTATTCCTTTTTTCTGTTAAGGATAAAGCTTAATTATGGCTTGCTATTTTGCCTAGTGAGTCCATTACTACATTGGATCAATTGAAGTAAGCATTCTTTTATAAGTATTTTCCACCCTATAAGATAGCCAAATTTAGAAATAAGATTACAACCTTTAGACAACAAACAAATGGGATAATTTATGTAGCATGGGAAAGATTTAAGGAACTCCAAAGGCAATATCCTCATCATAGCTTGCCGGATTGGATGATTCCTTAAATATTTTACAATGGTTTGACAGATGAAAATAGCAATACAGTCAATGCAGCCTCAAGTGACAAATGGATGGATAAAATAGCCAAGGAAGCGGTTACATTGCTTAAGGAACTTGCATCACAAGAATATATGGGAGATAAATCAACTATGGCTAAGGCAAGAGGAGTTTTAAAGCTTGATACAATCAATTTGTTAACAGTAAAGGTAGATAAACTCACCAAATTGGTAAGTAAATCTCAAGTTATTTTTGTTGATAATTCAAGTATTACTTGTGAATTATATGAAGGATCTCACTCTTATGCACAAATGCACAATAAGTTCTAGTGAAGAGGAAAATTTTGTTCAAAGAGGGGGATTAAATTCTAATTCTTATAACCCTCAATGGAGAAATCACCTTAAGTTTTCATGGTCCAATACCTTATCACAACTCAACCCTCCAAATAACCCTATACCTAGACCATAAAACCCATTCGATTTTCCTATAAAGCCACCTTTTAATCCTTTAGAACCTAAATCTCATATTAAATCTCTTATAGAACAATTTATTAACCAACAAATTACCACCAATAAATATAATGAGGAGCAATTTAAGCAAGTGAATGCAAAACTTATGCAACTTGCTACTCATAATAGAATCTTAGAAACCCAAATTGCCTAAAAAGCCTCTTTAGTTCTCAACCTATGGGAAAGCTACCTAGCCAACCCGCGTTCCCACATAAGGAGACTTGTCAAGCAATAACTTTGAAAAGTGGTAAGGAAGTTGAGCATAATGAGGTAAGAGGTAAGAAAGTGATTAATAAAGATGATGAGTCACTATAAGAAAATATCAAAATAGCAACGAAAATTTAATTTCATTGCTAAAATTGGTTGAAATTTTTACATTTAGCAATGAAATTAAAAAATGGTGGAATTTCGTTGCTAAAAAAGAGAAATTTTAGCGTCAAAATATAGTAATGGAATCCTAATATCGTTGCTAAATATGACGCCATCAGATGGCAAAAAACTTTGGAACAAAATTTAGCAATGAAATTTAAATTTCATTGCTAAAATAGCAACAGAAAATCAATTTTATTGCTAATTTAGCAACGAAAAAAAATATTTCGTTGCTATTTCGCAATTAAATTGTAAAATTAACAACAAAATTGATTTTTCGTTGTTAATTTAGCAATGAAATTGAGTTTTCATGGCTATTTTAGCAATAAAAATTAAATTCGTTGCTACAAAATCTATCTAAACACAATTCAGTTATTACAATAGCAACGAAATTTTTTTTTTGTTGTTAAAATAGCAACCGAATAAAGTTTCTGTCGCTGTTTTTCCTAATTTTCTACTTATTGACCTTTATGTCATGGATTATAAATTAACCGATTGAAACCTATCCTCGTATCATTTGTCGTTTCTTTCCTCCTCCCTCACAATGCAGCCGCTCCTCTCTCTCTTTCTCTCTAACAAAGAAATTTAACTTCGAAGGCACAAGTACAACTCTTCCTCATCGTCACCGCAGCTTCTCGCCGTTGTCTACCTCTGCTCGTCGATGGGTTAGTCAGTTCTCTCTATCTTTTTCTTTTTTTTTCTTGTCCCTGCCCCGCCGTAAAAAAGGTCGAAGGGGTACATATTTAATTGATTCACTTGGAATCTCCTCAACTGAGTCCGTCTCTAGTAACCACAATTCAACAGCCGGCACTATTGGTGGGGTACTCCTCCCGCAGGGCTGGAGAGCTCTTCCACCGGCTCCTTGTCAATTTCTAGTGCAAAGGTTAGGCCTTTTAACTTTATTTACCGATTTTAATATCTTGCCTTTTATACTGTCGTCATCTAAGAAACTAAAATTTTCTTTGGTTGTTTGAGTTGGGAGTAATAATGTGTTGGAGAGTTGTGTTTTGAAGGGTTACTTTGGCAGGAATCAAAGATTAAAAAGCCAGAATGATTGAAAGAGAGAATAAGAGGGTGCTTCGAAGATAGGGAAAGGTGAAATTCTATTTCTTTGCTTGTAAAGCGCCTGCCTTTATCAGCATAAATTCCCAATGTTAGTTGGGCCCTTCGATTCCCACTTGTGTTTATAAATTGTTTGCTCCTGTTGGCAGGCCAGACTAATTTACTCTTTTTTCTTTTTGCTCTTATTAGTTGGTAATGAATTGTATTGCAACCTCTTTTCTGCACTGTGCTTTTGCAGGTATACATTTTATTACCTTCTTATTCTGTAGGATGTTTTAGTTTTCTCTATGGCGAGAATGGTAGATTAGCGAGATTTAGATTGAGATTATGTAATGCTCTGCTTAGATTATTGAATATATAGTGGAACCATATATTTCTCCTCCATTTCTGATAATAAAATAACGTCTTTTTCTTAAAAATGCAAATCTTTTGAACAGTCTTAAGCTTCTACGTTTGCAAAAATTATAAGCTTACGGTTCTCCAGGTTTGTTTTTTTCATTAATAATTGATGATATGGTAATTTGTGGTTGCTAGTGGGTCTATGCTGCTGCCTTTAAGCGAAAAAGTTGCCATTGAGCTTGTGATTTTTTCTTTCACTGTTCTTTTTCTTATTTTTTAATTTCTGGTTGGATCTTGTAAGGTTGTTTAATTTTAGCTTGCCTAGTTCATATCATTTAGTTGTTGTATAACTCTAGAATTTTAGATTGCGTAGATGATTGGAAAGCCAAGGGTTATAAAGTCAGTGGTATTTTACTGTTTTGATTTTGTTTTGAGAAGAAAGTTCTTACTTCTCAAATGTGTTAATTTGGCATTTCTCATAATTGATACCACTAACTTCATGCTTAGTTTTTCTATTGCATTTGCATACAATCTTTTTTGGTATTTTAACTATAAATTATTTATCCCTTCGAATTTTGTTTAGTGAATATAACTTCCTTTTTGATTACATGCTATTCTCATGATAAATTATGACTTTATAAGCTATAAATAGTAAACTTCTCTAGCCAATAGTGGTGTTGCTAATTCCCTACTGAAGCCTGAATTAGAGCCTTTTGGTCTGGTGGATGGAGAACTTATCGCAGTGTCCTAAGCCCTATTATAGTTAACTTGAAAAAAGGATCAAGTGCATGAAGCAGAGATTCAACAAAACCTGCCATCTGGTTGAAGGATGAAATTAAACAAGACATTAATTGCTAAAAGGTCATTGGTGGAATCTCTAATGACTTGGTTGCATTTTATACTCATCTAGCTGCTAGAGAATTGTAGGTAGTTTGTTAACAATTTATAATCTCTATATCTTATATCTTTATAATTAATGAGTGAAACTCTAATAACTACTATCTTTTTTGTTCTGTAGACTATCAAAAATTCAGGTCTAGAGTATGTAAAAGAACTCAGCTCACGCACATATGGAATAGTTTATCATGGAAAATAGAAAGGGTCTAATGTTGCTATCAAGAAGACAAAACCAAGTTGCTTCACTAAAGGCTTTATAGAGGGGATTGATAGGTACTTATTTATTCCATTCTATAGGCTGATGGGATGAACATAGATTTTTATTTTTTTTTTATACATCACTATGAAGTTAAATAATAATAATACTTGCAAAGGGACCATATGATTTTTAGTATTTTTATATTTTAATTTTATGTATAAAAATAAAATAATGTGGAATAGTTTAATTTTATGTCTGTTGTTGGTGTTTAATTCTATCTTTTTTATTGTAGCTATTAGTTTTACTCCCTTTGATAGCTATTATTTTTATTGGATGTAATTAAATACATATGGCCGAATAGCAAGGTGATTTATATCTTCTTCACATTTTAATTTTATATAAGCATGAAATCTAGTGAGGTTATATTAGTGCAGCAACTCTACAGGTGGAAGTTTTTGGCTCATACATGACAGGGCTCTATCACTGGGTCATGCTCTTTGCTCTACTAATATTAGTACACTTTAGGGTACATTGGAATATTTGCTTCCATGTATATAGTTTATGGTAATATATAGTCTTGATTTAACTAAATAATTATCTATAAGTTGCTAAAACTCACGAGATTTAATTGCCATTTACAGATAGCTGGTGAGCACTATGTTGTCCGATGTTTCTAAGCAACAGCAGACCAATTATAAAATCACAATAACAACAAATTGCAATTATTTTTTAATTATTAATATTAAAACATTAATTAATTAATTAATAAAAATAGCTATTTTTTTTTATTAAAAAGAAGATCTTTGAAGACCAATTCATAATTTACTTTTGCAAACCCTTTTGGGTTTTCTTTTCTATCTTATATTCATTTCTTGATTCCCACTGCTCTACCAAATCCATCTCCTTTCTCCTTTCTTTTTTTTTTTAATTTTTTTTTCTTTCTATCCTTGGATTATACATAGAGGTAAAGCATATGCCTTGTGTCTATTTATGTATCTTAATTACATACGGTTCATTTCTTTTTTCATGTTCTTGCAAAATCTTTTGTGTTATTATATAACCTTTGATGATTTCACGCTGCTGGGTTTTTGATTTTATGATCTTTTATATGACTTTTGGTAGCTGCTTTAGTTCTCTTACATATGCAATCTTTGAGTTCAGTTCATGTTTACTTAGTTTTAGTTCAAATTTTTTTATGTCTAATCTTCTATTTTATATATTTGTTTGATTTAAAGACTTCCAATATTAAAAAGTTGGAATGAGTGTGGGTAGTTCAATATTAACAGGTTGGGGATGCATGAACCACTTGGTCTTGACAAGTTGCCAAGCATGAGCACTATTGATAGGATTCAAATGTTCTCATCTGATGCTTGCCGACCCAAATCTGATGATATGGGAATGGGAACTTACTGGATTGAAGGGGGAAGTTGCAGTTCATCCAACAGTTGAGTAAGTGTGCATTAATTAGTAAGGAGTTACAGAAATAATAGATTATTGGACTGTCATTAACTCCGTGGATTATATGGATATAATCCACCACTGCTATTGTCATTCTGAATGATCATTTCCATGGATATATCAGTTTTATTTTTGCCATCTTCTTAGAACCAATAATTGAGCTTATTTTTGTTTCTTGCTTAATGTTACGTAATCTGTACACAAGTAACACTTTTTGGACATTAAATTTTAAGGTTAAGCCTGCTTGTTTCATTATGTACGGGGAAGATTATGTCTTAGCTATTTTAATTTGTTATTACAAAATGAAACGGGTTGTTTTTATTTGATTTGAGATATTTAGTACAAAATGAAACTGGTTGCTTATGTATTATTTGAGATATTACTTTTTAAAATGCTGGCAAATGTGAGTTTCATTATTGAGTTGGCTTGGCAAGAATCCTGAATTTTGACTAAGAGATCAAAATTTGTATTTGGTTACTCTTGCAGCTTAAATCTGTTCTCTTTATAAAAGTGATTTATGTAAGAATTCATTTGTTTCTTTTGAATACTTCGCCTGATGCATTACTTATGTTTGTTTTCAGGTGAAATGGAAGATTATGATGATGATGATGATAGTTATGATGAGATGTGGGATAATGAACAAGGACTAGATGAGCTTGGTCTGAGGTTTTATGAAGGAATTGAGGATGCTAGATTATATGTTTGGCCTCCATCTCCATAACTTTGTGTTATTTTCTCTTCACTTTGCTGTTTATTTAGTACCTATTACTTCAATTATGCTTTATGAATATAATGTTTTAATAGAGGAATGAAGTTGTATGCTTTGTGTCTCTCCCCTTGTTGAGCTGTAAATTAATTAAAAATCTACAATAATCTTTTAGCGACGGACTAACTGTCGTGAAATTTTTATTTTTTTATTGGTGAGTGAATTTAGCAAAGAAAATAATTTCCATTGCTAAATTTAGCAACCAAAATCAATTTCCCTGTTGCTAAATTTGATCAATTACCATTTGATGGATTTAGCAATGGAAATTGATTTCGGTTGCTAAATTTAGCAACAAAAATAATTTCCGTTGCTAAATTTAGCAACCGAATATTTCCATTGCTAATTTTGATTAGCAACTGAAAAATCAATAATTTTCGTTGCCATTTTCCATTACTATTTTCGAATTTTCTTGTAGTGAGTTAAGTGGGAAGTCTGCTGAGTTAAATGAGCACGTTATTGATGATAGTAGTAATGATGTTTTGGAATTTAAAAATGTCAAAAGAAGTATGATCATTCTAATAAAAAGAATAAATCTAAAGTGGATATTAAGGCTTTGCCTTTTCCTCAAAGATTCTTAAGGCGTAACTTAGATAAGTAATTTGGTAAATTTTTAAATTATCTTAAGGATATAACCATGGATGTTATTAGAGATATGCCATCATGGGGTAAGTTTTTAAAAGATATTACTACATATAAGAGTAAATTAGAACAATAAGGCTTAGTTTCTCTAATTGAAGAATTTAAGGCTATGTGCTCTAAGTCTCCACCAAAGCAAAAGGATCTCGATTGTTTCACGGTTCCTTATGTCATTGGTGGTATTCCATTTGAAAAAGTTCTTTGAGATGTACGTGCTAGTGTGAGTCTTATGCCTTATTCTATTTATAAACATTTGGATTTAGATGAACTTAAGCCTACTTGTATGTATTTATCTATAACTAATAAAACTATTACTCATTTTGGAATTTTTGAGAATGTGCCTACAAAGGTAGGTAAATTTGTTATTCCAGCAGATTTTGTTATTTTAGATATGGAAGAAGACTTAGAAATTTCAATATTCTTTGGAAGACCTTTCTTAGTTACAGCTGGTGCTATCATTGATATGAAAAGAGGTAAGATCAATTTAGAGGTGAACAATGAAAGTGTAGACTTCAATGTTTTTAATATGATGAAACCTTCACCTATTAAAAGTGTAAGTAGAATTGATTCTCTTGACATTATTGATGAGTGTGTTGATGATGTTTTACATGATTGTCTGAGACAAGAGCCTATTAAGCCTTATATTAGAAATAATGCTTAAGTGAATCAATTGGAGGCCAATTCATTTCCTTTTCATAGGCCCTTAAGGTTTAAACCCTTGAATAAGGATGAAGACCTAAGGGATGGCTCACAAAAGGAGGAAGCAAAGTTAGAGCTCAAGCCTTTACCATCAAAAGATATGCTTTTCTTGACTCAAACTCTTAATTTCCCTTTACAGTTAATTCATCTTTACCTAATGATCATGTTGATGTCTTACGTGACGTTTTGCTTAAGCATAAGAATGCTATGGGTTATTCTATGAATGATTTTAAAGGGATTAGATCCAAGATTTGTATGCATAGGATCATATTGGAAGATGATGCTAAGCTTTCAATTAAAGGTCAAAGGCATTTGAATCCTACTCTTAAAAAAGTGGTGAGAAAGAAAGTGATTAAGGTTTTAGATAATGAAATCATATATTCTATTAGTGATAGTAAATGGTTGAGCCCCGTTCAAATTGTTCCTAAGAAGGGAGGCTTAACAGTGGTTAAGAATGAGACTAATAATTTGATACCCACTAGGACTATCATAGGCTGGTGTATGTGTATTAATCATAGGAAGCTAAATAAGGCTACTAGAAAAAATCACTTTCCTTTACCCTTTCTTGATAAAGTTTTAGAAAGGCTATCGAATTATACACATTTTTGCTATCTAGATGGTTTGAGTGGTTTTCATGAAATACCCATTCATTCCGATGATTAAGTTAAAACTACATTTACATGTCTTTATGGTACTTTTGCCTTTAGGCGTATGCCTTTTGGTTTGTGCAATGCTCCTACTACTTTTCAAAAATGCATGTTTTCAATTTTTAGTGATTTGATTGATGAATGTATTGAAGTTTTTATGGATGATATCAGTGTTTATAGAGCTAACTTTGACCATTATTTAAAGAATATTTTCAAAGTTCTTCATAGGTGTATGAAGCATGGTTTGGTGCTTAATTGGGAGAAATGACATTTCACGGCTCAAAAGGGTATTGTGACATGCGCTCGAGCCACTGTTCATTTCTAGTTGGGTTCTCAGAGACCCACTTTTAGGGCCTGAGTCCGAAGAAGGCTCACTTTAACTTATAAACTGGCTATTTTGCAATAAAAAGGGATCAAACGCAATTTATTATTGATGGTTAACCCATGAAGGTGTCTACTAATAGGCTCAAAAGAGGTAGGTGTCCTGGAGTCGTCATCCAATAGAATATTGGAAAAAGAATCTCTACCTTTTGATGCCCAAACAGAGATTAGTGTTCGGAACATCACTTTTATTAGGCATCTCGGTTAGTTGTTGTTTTATAATTGAGTTTTAAAATTAATCTCCTCTTATCTCTCACACGATGCAGGCGATAGAATTTAAGTAAACATCCCATTCAAACAAAAATCAATAAATACTTAAAAATGAAATCCTACATAAAAATTATTACATAAGCAAATTGTCCTATAACATCAAAGTCCAAATAACTATACATGCATAAATCAGAGATTTAATTTGGGTTGGGAACATTGGTTCCCTCATTCATATTTTACAAAAATCATAAGTTACTTTGTGTGGATTTGAGCTAAAAAAAAATTGAACATTGGTCCATGCTTTGGAATAAAAAATCCAATTGACTTAATAGAAAATATTTTAATGCCTTTTTATTTTATCATGCACAAAAATCCTTTTTTACTAAGTATTACAACCACAAAAATAATACATCCAAAATAAAATATCAAAAAAACAAAAAAAGGCAAAAATTAAATAATAAATAAACAAAACCATAATAAATAAATAAATAAACAAAACCATAATAAATAAATAAAATAGAAATTAATCGAGATAACTAATGAGTGAAAATGGTGACCAACTTAGGAGCATGAATTCCTGTGCAAAAAACCATAAAAACCTTCCGTAGCCAAGGTACCAAGTACTCAAAAAATCATACCAAAAGGATAAATTGATTAGCATTCTTAAATATTACAAAAAAATAATCACAGACTTATTTTACACAAACAAAATGCACTTAAGTACATAATCATATCATACAACATTGGAATTACACAAAATATACATAAATATGATAAAAAAGATGAATAAATGGCATGAAAACACATCAACATACATAAAACATATCAAAAATACCTTAAAATACACTTATGGAGGTCCAAAATAGGTGAGGGACGGCCACAAGGAAGCGAGGGACGAGATGAAGAGACAAGCCCAAGACGTCCCGTCTATTGGATGATAGGTGGCTGTCCGTCGGGTTGTCTTCCCGTATGTCACCTTTGAACAAAACCAAAAATGCAGATTTTCTAAAGAAAATGCAAAAAATCATGTAAAATGGATTTCTAGCCATAGATATGCAATGTTTAAACCCTAAATCATGCTAAGAACATGTCAGAACGTCTAGTCATATATAATCAACACTAAAATCATATATATACAAAATTAAAAGAATAGAGGGAAAGCTTTATATGTACAACAATGGAGAAATCCAAGAACCTATCATGCCTCTAGTATTTTTAATAATCTAGAAACACATCACATCTCAATAAAACACATATATCATATGAATTATAGTAATCAAGACATGTTAATACATATTAAAGAATCACAAAATCATCTAAAATAATTTATAGAGAGAAAAAATAGGAATGAGCCTAGAATATTATCATCGGGAGATATTTTAACTCTGTGATTATTATAGTCCAGATCTCCACTCTAATTCATGATTATTGTTCTCAAAAGAAAGTATGAAATTCGCTTATGTGCGTGTGTGTTTCAATCAAGAATTACTAGAGCAAAAGGTTAGAGAAAAAAAGAAATCAATTCTTTTTCTCCTCTAAGGTGGCTCTCTCAAAGAAAAGTGATTCCTTCCCTTTTATAAAACCCTAAATTTTTTATTTTATACCTACGAAAGAGTTTGAGTTGAATTCTAATTCAAAACTCTTCAAATCTAGAGATCAAAATCCCCTAAATCTGGAATCCAAATTGTTTAAGATAAAACTGACTTTTTTGAAATCTAGAAATGGAAATTTTAGATTTTGAACCATAGATTGGCGTCCCTCAATGAGAGATGTTCATCCCTCAGCACTAACTCCAGAATTTTCTAAAATACCTCATGGTTGGCCTGTGCAGGAGAAAGGGATACACAGACGGGCACCCTTCAAATGACATACAGCCGTCTGTCACCACCAAAGGTTCAAAATCAGGTTTTTATGGCCATTTTGTTAAAACACTTAAAAAAATTTGAAAATACTTAGAAAATCATGAAGAATCCTTAAGAAAAAGTGAGAAATTCATGATCAAAGCTTCGTGATCCGAACCTATTGTTAGTAATATGTTATTTTCTCATCATCAGGTAACCCTGATCTAGACTACCTTGGGTTATGGTGTTTACAGGTATTGGTCTTGGTCATTTTATCTCAAGTAAAAGGATTAGAGTAGATAGAGAAAAAATTGAGGTGATAGCCAATTTGCCACCTCCAAAGTGTGTAAGGGATATTAAGAGTTTTCTTGGCCATGCGAGATTCTATAGGACGTTTATCAAGGATTTCTCAAAGATAACTAAGCCATTATGCAATGTTCTTGCCAAGAATGCTGAGTTTATATTTGATAAAGTTTGCCTTGATACCTTTGAGACATTGAAAAGAGCTCTAGTTTCAACAACTATTTTCAAACACCTAATTGGGATAAACCATTCGAGATTATATTTCATACAAGCAACGTTACAGTATGGGCAGTTTTGGGGCAAAGGAATGAAGGTAGGCCTTATGTGATTTATTATGCAAGTAAGTTATTAGATGAAACTCAAATCAATTACAAAACCACGAAAAAGGAGTTATTGGCTATCATCTATACATTTGATAAGTTTATAGCTTATCTAGTGGGGTAAAAAGTTATTGTGCATTCTGATCATACTGCTCTAAAGTACCTTTTGAGCAAAAAGGATATGAATCTAAGGCTTTTAAGGTGGGTTTTTTTTATGCTTTAAGAGTTTGATTGGGAAATCAGAGATAAGAAAGGAAGTGAGAATCTTATTGTGGATCACTTGTCGAGATTAGATCAAGATGGACCGAAAATGTATAATGATGGTGTGCTTATTAATGAGAGTTTTCATGGTGAACATCTTATAAGTGTGGTGTCTAAAGAGGTCCCTAAGTTTGCTGATATTGCCAGTTACCTAAGATGTGCAGATGGTTTGATTAGAAGGTGTGTTCCAAGACAACTTTTAAGGTATTTCAATCTGGTTTTTGGTGGCCTTCTCTATTTAAGGATGTTAGAAATTATGTGCTTACATGTGATAGATGTTAAAGAGGGTAGTATAACAAGGAAGAATGAGAAACCTTTAAAAGGAGGTTTAGAAGTGGAGATATTTGATGTTTAGGGGATGGATTTCATGGGTCCTTTCCTTAGTTCTTTACAAGTATATTTTGGCCATCGTGGATTATGTATCTAAATGGGTTGAAGCATTGCCTACTCTCACTAATGATGCCAAAGTAGTTAGGAAGATGCTTAAGAAGGTTATATTTCCTAGATTTGGTACTGTTAGAGCTATTATTAGTGATGGAGGTTCCCATTTTTACAATAATGTGATTGACGGTTTATTAAAGAAGTATGGGGTGACAAACAAGGTTGTTACTCTATATCATCCTCGAACTAGTGGACAAGTTGAAGTAAGTAATAGAGAGTTGGAGTGGATTTTCGAAAAAATAATTTCTTCATCAAGGAAGGATTGGGCATTGAAGTTAAATGATGCCCTATGGGCATATAGGACAGCCTTCAAAACACAAATAGGTATTACCCCCTATAAACTAATCTATCGCAAGTCTTGTCACTTGCCCGTAGAGCTTGAGCATAAGGCTTATTGGGCAATAAAGGCTTTGAATTTTGATATAAAGCAAGCTGATAGGAAGAGGTTGCTTTAACTTAATGAGTTAGAGGAGTTAAGGATATTCACCTATGATAATGCAAAGTTATATAACTCAAGATTGCAGTTATTTCCTAGGAAGCTCAAGTCTAGATGGTCTGCTCCTTTTAAAGGGTTAAAGTCTATGACTATGGAGAAATTGATATTGATAATGATAAGGGAGAAGTTTTCATGATCAATGGTCATCACCTCAAGCCATATTTTGTTGGCGAGTCCATTGGTGAGGTGAATTTGCTTACTCTTTCTACACAGGTTTCTTAGTGTTATTTGTTTTTCTTTACACAAGTTTTGTTAAGTCTTTTCTTTTACACATCTTTTATTTTAGGAGTTTTTAGTATGATTTTACATTTGTTTATTGCTTATTATGTTGTGTTATTTCAATTTTACACATTATTCTTCATGGTCTAATGTTTTTCTTTGAGTTTTTGTTTGTTTTAAATTTTTGAGTTTTTAAGCAGGGTGTGTCGACTCATTCCGCCTATGTCGACTCATTACAGAGAGTAGCAATGTCGACTTAGGAGGACCGTGTCGACCCATCACCAAGCATGCTGACTCATTCCAAAGAGTCATATACTGAGTCATAGATGGACTTGTCGATTCATGAAGAGTTGCATCCATGCCAACTCATCACCAACCATGCCGACTTGTTATAGAGGGCATATGTGCGGAGTTTTTCCACTCTTACCTACTCATAACAACCTTATCCTACCAAAAGTTTTACTATTTTTCAATATCTTAAATTTCCTTTTTCAGTTTTATCTTTTTGGTTTTTAAATTTTGTCATTTCTAAGTTACTTTTTGAAATTTATTTGAAAAGGTGCGAGAAGCCTAAAAAGGGTCATGACTTTTCCTATTTCAAGTCATATCCCTTCCTACTTTTTCTTATCCCTATTCAAATTTTCCTTCCTTATAAATACTAGTCTTCATATCCATTTATTGTTGCAGCCTTTTTGCTTTTTTGATAAAGTTATTTCCCTATGAATATACCCTTTATTTCTTTCTTCTTCTTCTTCACTCTTTCGTAGTTTCTCTCACTAGTTGTCTATTTTCATTTCTCTTAAAACCTCCATTAACAAGTTTCTATCTTACTTATGTATAAGATGACAAGAACAAAAGGATCTACTTCATCAAGGCCTCAAGAGGAAGTTTCATAAGATGAGGATTTCACTTCCATTTATAAGACTTCATTCCCAATCTTCTCTCATAAGGAAGGTGCTAAATTTATTTCTCTTAAGCCTGGAGAGATTGTGTCTTGTAAGTATCTTTCTACTACTCTCTTAAGAGACATTGGTATGCTTGAATCTCTTACTTTTCTTTTGAATACATATGGTCTTGGAAGATTTGTTTCCATGCATGAGCCCACTATTATTAATTTGCTTATGGAATTTTATACAACTTTGGAAGTAAATGAGAATGACTTTAAGGTGTTAGAGTTTCGTATGCTAGGAGAAACATACACACTTACTTATTCCTTTATGCATAGAATTTTTGGGTTCAAGAGAGATGGAATGTGTGACCCTCCTAAGAATTTTAATGTTAATGAGTTTTGGACATTTTTAACTAATTTGAGGACACCTTTTCAACCTATAAAGGGTAAAGTAATGTTTATAAAAGATTTAAGGTTTTGGTTTTTACACAAAGTTCTTGCACGTGTGATTTTTCATAAATTTGAGTTCAATAGGTTTCTTATCAAGAATTATTTCTTATGTGGTGCATTTATAATAACAAGCAAGTATCTTAAACTTATTGGATTTTCAATCAAATGCTTACATATGCATCTAGAAAAGAAAGCCCCATTACCTATAGTCATGTAGTGACTATTATTGTCAAAGCTTTGAATATTAATTTGGATGATTTTACCCGTTTGGTTGAGTGTTCTTATTTCACAAGGCAAACATTGATAAGAGGTAAAGTGGTTGATGCCTCAATGAGGTTCATTCCTATGTGTTCACGTTTATATTGGAGAGGATAAGCACCACTACCACCACATCAAGAGGAGGAAGAGAGTGAAGAAGAGGATGAAGAAAATAGGAATGAAGAAAAAGATTTTGGTGTGACTCAAGAGGAGGAAGAGAGTGACGAAGAGGATGAAGAAAATGGGAATGAAGAACAAGATTTTCGTGTGACTCAAGAGAGGAAATCTCATAAGGCTTTGGCTATCATTCTCTCCCCTTCGTATGGAGGTGTAAGTGGGCCATCTTTGGTACCTCTCATGGACAATCTCATGGTTCTTCTAGTGTACCCTTAAGGATTTGGGAGCAAGTGCTTGAAAACCAACAATCCATGCAACGTCAATTAAATTCTATGGAGACTATGACTCACAATCTTGCTAAAAAGCAAAGGAAGATGGAGCACAAAATACATTCATTGCTCAAGCGAGTTATGTGGTAGATTCTCCTCTACCTTCTCCTTCGGATGATTAAGGGAAGTTTTTCTTTTTCCTTTCCTTTTTACATTTTTAGATTCACATTGGGGACAATGTGAAGTTCTAAGTGTGGGGGAAAGGATGTTTATGTTTATGTTTTTTATGTTTTTGTTCCAGGTTTAGTGTTTAAATTTTTGTTTTGCATGCATGTGCTATGCTAAGTTAATGCATATTTACTCATTCATCATTTTTATCTTTATTATACGTTTTCTCTAAATTTATCTTGATATGATTGAGTGCATATTCATGCTATGCCAATAACTTGTTATGATGCTCAATTGGTAGAATCTTAAGTTTCATGCAGTATAGCCTTTAAGTTTTTCTTACTATCTCTTGTTGTTATTTTCAAAGTCTATAAGATATTTAGTTAATTTTTTAACTATACTTAAGATTAGGATGGCATGATTCAAGTTTAGTATTTCAAAACTTAGATGGTCTTAGGGAAACTATATCCATAATACTCATATCTCACCTTTCAATAATGAATGAGGACACAAAAAGGAAAGAAAAAAAGGAAGAAAAAACAAAAAAATCAAAGTCATCTTATGGGATGGAGCACAAAATGCACCCATTAAGATTGATTAAATATAAAGTGTGGGATGGAGCATAAAATGCACCCTCCAAATTGCAAAGTACTTAGAAATTTTATAAGTATCTAAAAATGCCATGAGAATTGTAAGTTGATGTGCGAGCTTAACTTTGTCCCAATGGCTATGTTTGTTCTTGAACTTCTAAGTTTAAAGATTGTCCATCTTAGTTAAATAGTTTGGTTAGATTATTGACTCTATGTTCTTGATTTTGATTTTAATAACTTGAGATAGTGGGTTAAATTTATTAACTATGCTATGTAACTTGTCTACTCTATCATTGTTGATACATTGGAACTAGTTGTTGGTTATTTTATTTGAAGTACTCATTCATATTAAAGATGATTTTAAGGAAGCTTTTTTCTAACTTAAAAGATAAATTCTTTTGTTAGTTCTTCCACTTGGATTTTTGTATTCTTACTTGAGGACAGGCAAGGTTTAAGTGTGGAGGAATTTGATGTCATGCATAGCCATTTTGTTTAGTTATGCATCATTTTATGAGTTTAATGCATGTGTTTATATTTATTTTACTTTGTTTTGTGTTACTTTTTATGTTTGTAGGCTAAGTGTGTCTAATTGGATGATTTAAAGTATAAATGAGGGATTTTTATTGAAGAATTAAAGAGAAAGAATTTATAAAGGTTTTAAAGCCTGTGCCGACTTGTGCCAGCATGTGTCGACTCGTTACAATGACTCGGGATGCAAATTCATTCCTTACTAAACTGAGTCATGAAGTAGTTAAAAGTGTGCCGACTCATTATAGAGCCTATCCGTGATGACTCAACCAACTCAGCACCAGTGTGTTGAGTCATCACCAAAACCAATAAATGCAACCTTTCACACACCTCTTCAAGATTACACCTCTCTCCAAAAAGGCATCATTTGGGACACCTTTGGGCCTATAAATACATGAAGATAACTACATTTTGGATATAGAAAAACTACCAAGTAACTTCTAAAACAATTAGAAAAAATTAAGAGGAAAAAGAATACACCAAGGAAGAAGAGAGATCAAAAGAGGTCATTCAACATTCAAGTATTTTTCTTAAGAAGCATTAAGAAGTCACCACTATTCTTTCTTCTCTTTCCCTTTAGATCTTTGCTTGAAATCATTTCTCGTGTTTATTATTTTGACAATATGTATTTAGGCTAATTTTGTTTGTTAGAATTGCAAGTATGAATTGATCTATATTAATACAAGTATCTTATTTCATGTATGAATGATTTAAATTCAATTGGGTGATTAACTTGTTATGTATTCTTGATCACCATATATAATATGTTGATCAATTTGTTCACAATAAGATAAGGCATTTTGGTGGAAAAGCAATTAAATTTACTTAAAGTCTAGGAATCACTTAAGAGACAAGGATTTCACTTTGAGGTATTAAAGAATAGGCATAAAACTTTATGGTTTTTATTTATCTACACAATGACATGAGAGTGCTTGTGGACTCTAAATGGGAATGCACTTATTTGACAATGAGAGTTGCACTTAGGGATAATAGGCCTTATTCTCCAATCATTGCATACATATGTGTTATATTGGATCTTCATTTGATCAATTTATGACTTGTAATTCTAATGTCATATTTGATTACTTGGTAGTTATAAATTCAAATTAGATTATTAGTTTAATTTAGTAACGACTTTAGTGTAAACAAATTCACTCAAGTTATCATTGCCTATCCATCTTAGTATCTATTTGGTTAATAGAAAATAACTCTTTTATATATATTAACTTCCAGAGTTCGACAGCCTACTCACTCTATCTAAGTCTTAGAGATTAGGGTAATAAAATTTACACCACAGCAAAATAGCATGCATAGACGGCCAAGGCAAGAGTGAGAGATGGGACGAAAAGGAAGTCTCGCAATGTACCATCTGTCACTATGATGGACAAGCATCTATAGAGCTTTCTTCCTATTTATCACTCAAGAAACAAATAGGAAACACGAAAAAAATGCAAAAAACTATAGATTCAAAACTAAGACCTGGATGTGTATTTTTCTATGCCTAAGACGTGCCAAAATTACTTCTAAGGCATCAAAACATATTTTAAAACATGCTGGAACAAATATATTGACAATGAACGGAATTTAAACCAAGAAATAGATTATGCATCAATAGAGGATTAAAAAGCTAGAACATGCCTTTATACATGTTTTATTATTTATTCAATGTTCATGGCATTATGAAACATATAAAAACAAAAGCAACGAATTAATTAAAGTATAGATTGTGACATAAACATAAAGAATCAAAACAAAAACATGCTCAAGGTATAAATATAGAAAGAGAAAAAATGCCCAAAATATTACCCTCAAGGTGCTTCAATTCTACAACTTTGGAAGTATTGTCTAAGCCCCAAGTCCAATGACTCTCACACTTTAGGACATTTAAGTGAATTCATGTGTGGAGAAATCTGTATAAGAGCCTCTTACGTTCTTGGCAACAGGAACTCAGAAATCCTGTCTCAAGAAAGATGGTTGCTCCTTTAAAAAAAAAGTGTTATCCCCCTTTAAAACTGGGGTTTTTAGATATTTATATGAAAATAAGAGTTTGATATTGTTTCCAATTCTATTTCCCTCAAATCAGCCCAAGAAATCCACTGCAAATCCATTTAAAATCTAATCTTATCAAAACAAATCCAAGATATAAAAGGAAAACATGGGAAAATCTTAAAAATCCCAACAAACGAGTGTTTGCGGGTGATAGACGAGCGTCTGTGGAGATGGCCATAGACAGCCAAAACAAGCCATCTTCTAGTAGACGATCAGCACTCAAAAGATCACAGACGAATGTCTATCAATGACAAACGGCCATTTGTCATAGGAAAAGTTTTGATTTTGAAGGATTTTGAAACTCTTTTTATGCCCTAGGAATGCAAAGTTAAAACTTACAAAAACATTTTAAAAACTGTAAAAATCATTGATGGAACCCAGCATTTGTGCTTTCCATTTGAAATATAAAAGTTTTCTCATCATTGGGTAACTTCGATCTGGACTGCCTCAGGACCCGGTGTTTACACCCCCCATTAGTTTGCACTCATAAGACAAAAACCTTAGGCAACCATGGCTTCCTTGATACTGAAGATATTTTGAGCATTATGCAACCAACCCACTAAGCTTCTACTCAACCATTCCCTATCTTCATTTGCTACCTCATATTGGAAATTTACTAAGCCTACTACCATATTTCTATATGTTTCTTTTCATGTCCCATCTTTGCTAGCTATACCCAGCTTAGCAACCCTGGCATAGGATCTTAAATCTTTATTACTAGCAGTCTTACCTCCCTAGGCCTATAGTTTTTCTCCTCCTTTTTTCTCATAGGCAAAGCTTTAAATCTCGCGACATTGACATGGATTTGTCGATTATCCATCCATGCTCCATCTACCCTATTAATAATTTGGTTTATGTTTTTGGAAGTTCACAAACTAACAAAACCAAATTTGGTACCTTTTGCACTCATTTTTTTCTGAATGAAGACTCTCTCCATCGAACCAAACCAATAGAACATCTTTCTTAGCCTATAAACTGCCAACCTAAAAGCAAATTGTTAACAAATAGCCTATAGGCAATGGATTCATTTCTTGAGTGCTCAACCTTAAATAAGAGAGCATATCTGAATCCTCCATTAAACCACCTTTTGGGCATCATGTTAGAAACCTGCGGTAAAGAATGGCCCAGCTTGGCTGGAAGGGTAGGAATAAGGAGGGTCTTGGCTACTGCTTGTGAATGTGGTTAATAATGGAATTTGGCATGTTTGATTGCTATATACATGATCATTAAGTGAATTGTATGTTATAGTATGTTAAGCTATTAAATATTATATTGTGACATTTATGTTTGCATATTGCATCATTTATATTTGCAACTTCATTCAGAGGTCAATTGCATGGTTTATCTCCCTACTGAGCCATTGCTCAGCACGAGTGTTTTTTTCTTGTAAGTTCACAGGTGTAGAAGGGTCAAGGATTTGAAGTTCAATATCTGCAAGCCACAAAGAGAGAGAAGCTTGAAGTTTTGATTTTGGTATAGTTATGTTTTTGTAGTGTATAGAGTAAAGAATATGAAAAGGTATAGTGAACTAATAATATATATTAATGTATGAATATTGTAAATATAATGTGAGTGTGTGTGTGTGTGTGTATAGTTATGTTATATGTGAGAAATGCAATAAGATAATGGCATGACTACAAGTAATGTAAAGTCTTTCTAAATAATATTTAATTTTAACTAACTTAATTTAACAAAGTTAGGCATATTGTGGAAGTAATTAGATATTGTAGCACTCATATATTCCTTTTAGGGGGTATTAGGGTGTTACAACTTAAGTTAAACTATTGAGTGTATATATATTTTAACTATCACTTATGCAGTATTTTATGAGAATAAAACATACACTCATGTGAACAGGAGAGAATACGGTAGCGTATGGTTTGTACCACATGCGCAAATTCCGGCCAATGAGGCTTACAAAATTGATGATCTCAACTTTGATATTATGTGAAATTCTAACGATTATAAGTAATTTTACTTAGTACCCTCAAGACATTTACTTGTTTCTCGAAATTTGAATCTAATGTTTGCTATTTTAGTATGTTGCCAAAAGATGATGAGTAATTCGATTTAAAGAGGCATTTTTACAGAAGTAAATTAAATTGAAATTTCAAAAATCAATTATCGTTTATTGATTATCACATGAGCATATGTTTATAGCTTGACCAAGTAAATTTTATCTCAATGATATAAAATTATTGAACTAATGAGATCACGAAGGAGATATGTGTGATAATAATAGACTCCAAAGATTCCACTCGAGAAGTTATGTGCTCCTAACAAATATATAACTAAATATCTCTCGAAGTATGCACTGTTAGTGTACATAATAGTTTAATTTAATTATTATCTTATCTTTGTAACAAACCAACTCTATATATAGCTGGAGCTGTAATCATATTTATGAGTGAAATATACAAAACACAAAGCCTTCCTTGACATGCACTTGCATGGCAGATTAGAAAGAAATTGTGCAAACAGTGCATAATAAGAGTGGAAAAACTATCTAGTAATTAGGGATTAAAGTCCTCAAATAAGATAAGAGAATTAAACTTTCAATTACATAACATAGAACGGGAAATTAAAATAACGTCCATGTTAAATGCACCAAGTCCATTGTTGACAAATTAAAAATGGCAGCATTGCAACATAAAATTTCTAGTGATCAAGATTTAATGGAAGCCATGATTGATGGCTCGGGACCAGCCTATTGACTGTTCTTTTGGGTGCTAGAGTCACACCTTAAATATATATGGGAGGAAGTGAAAAGGATAAAGAATTTTAATTTCAATATTTGTAGTACAAGTTGTCTGTGATATTTTCCCCCCAGCATAACATAAAAAAAAAAAAAGTGATGTATAAAGAGATTTAACTTCAGGATTATGTTCTTGAGCGAATATCCATATGTTACAGTGTTTAAAATTTAAACAGGATGTTTAATGGTCAGCATTCGATAAAAAATGCAACATATATTGAGTTCAATTTTTTATAATGATATTTATAGCATAATTAGATATTATTCCTTATTTATGATTAAAAAAAAAAACATATCTCGAGTTCAAGACTTTCAGTCGCCCAATGATTTTTTTTTTTTTTAATAACACCACAGCTGGGCTATAGTATATCTACTTGTTATAACTACTATCTTGAAACCATCAGAATTTCAATCAAGGCTACGTAAACTTCCTTTTTTCTCAGCAGCTTTTTTAGCAAAAGAGTGCGCTTTATCACTCCCATTATGCTACAAATGGACACAAGAGAAATTCTCTAAAGACATTTTGGCTTCTTGCTCTGTATAAACTTAATCATATAAAATACTAAAATCTTTAGCTTCTTGAAACTTAATTTATGCAAAGTTTTACTGACTTTCATTTTCAGTAATTAAATGTATATAATATTATCCAAGTATAAAAATTAGCTCATTGTTCATAATTTTTGAGTTTCGATATCTTTTTCACATTAGTTAGAGTACGTACCACTTGGATTATTCAATCCAACATTGGAATAAAGTTAATGGAGAAACGACCCCTCCACTGAAATGGCAGTTAGTGAATTATTCAATCAAATATTGGAATAAAGTTACCCAATCAAATGTCCAAATACGATAACTCCACCAATATTCTTGCTTCCTACATTCTACGTTCTTACAGAGATGATCGATCCACCTGTCCACTATAAATTATTTTCCTCTAGTCTTTATGTTTTCAAAGTCAACTTTCTCAATTTATATTCGAATTTCAGTATATATTATAGATTATTCTGCTCAATCTAACATGAAACACGAAGTGACTCAAGTTGGTTTGATACAAAAATAATCCAGCCAAAAATGATTAAATACCGGATAAAAAATAAAAATTGATATGCTTATGGATATTTAAAATGATTCATTTGGACCGTTCAAATTTATTTAAATTCTTTTTGTCTATTAATGGCCCATAAATACTAGTCCATGAGCACATTAATCCATTAATGATTCGTGGATTTATGATTGAATTCATAATCATCCAATCCGAGGCATGGCACTTGTAGAGAATAATTGTGGGCATATTTGAACGGTGGGACTCCAACTCCAATAATTCATCTGCTACGTTCATGGAGAGTATAAAGAGAGAATTTAGTGTGGTGCTTTCGGACCCAAATAGGAAAAGTATAATTCAGTAATAAAAAGGAAAGGTTCCCAAAAGGGATAAACCTATGAATTGCTGCCTTCATATGGAGGAGTTTGCTAATTATGACATATTTATTTATTTATCTATCTATCTATCTCTTCCTATCTCTCTGGAATAGAATAGATATATCATCTCATTTTATGAAATGGAATTTGGAATTTTTGTGAAGACCTCTGCCCATTGGTGTTGTCCGTTCTCAAATAGACACACTAATCAACTAGAATTTGATACTTTAGCTAATTAAGCATAGCGGTCAAGTGCTTGAAAGCTTAACAAAACCAAAGTACTTAATTCAGTACATATGCATCCCTATTTAATTTGCTAGTATTTGAAAAGTTCATGAAATGGTATGATCACTTAAAAATAGAATTAATTAATTATCTGAAAAAAAATATAAGTACACAAATTCATCGATTTATTATTTTTAGATATATTTTGTTCGCGTAACTCTCACCAAATTACTATTCATATAAATATTACAGCTCACTATTTCAGTACTACATCTCTATCATGTTATGTAATATTTCTAAAAGATACTAATTCACAATATTTAATAAATTTCATCAGGCCATTTTCACATGTCAAGGTCTACCAGGAAAAGCAAACACCGAAAAAATAAAGTTTCCTTTGAATGCAAAGAAAAGGTGAGAAAAAGGGAAAAAGAGAAGCAGTGGGGAAGAGACAGGTGGAAAATTGATCCACATGGCCATATGTTTGTGTTGTCAAAAATATGCCTCCAAAGTGATGCTGAGCATCAATGTGCATTACCGATCGAGCGCATCGATATATCTATCATTGAATTAAAAAATAATATCTTTATATCTATGATCTAATAGCATTGTTATCGTATTAAATTATGAACGGTTTACATTATTGATATATCAAATCATAAACCGTATCAAATTATGAGCGGTTCACGATGCTTGCCGATAGTGATAATAATACTAAAAATAATAGAGAAAAAGTTAGGATAAGGCCTTAGTTTTGGGAATTCAAATATGTGCCTTTCTTTCCATGCATGCTCATAGGCAACTTGCATGAATATCCCTCACTGGCTAAGCTGATTCCTGATTCTTCATCTCAAACACACACATTCTCTCTCTCTATCTTTTCATGCATTTTTTTCTCAACAATTATCATAAAAAAGTTTTAAATCACCATAATTACCTCATTAATGATCTAATGCCATTATTTATAAATTTAAAAAACACCCAAAACAATTAGTTATATTAATTACCTCATGAATGAAATTGTATATGTTACCTTATTGATAAAATAAACTTGACCAATTATTTTTTTTGTTGATTCTTTACCATAAAATGTAGTTTGAATGACATTATCATTATGTGAAATTATAACTATAATAAAAATTAATTAGAATTAAAAATTTCATTTCAAAAATAGTATCTTTTTTATAATATTTTCCAATTGTTTACTTTTAAATATTTTATGCTCCAATCTGTGGCTATCTTCAGTGACAAATTGAGTTTTTAGTCCTTGAACGAGCTCAGTTGCAGAGATATTAACATAATATTCAATAGATTAATTGCTTAAGATCTATTATAATTTTTATGTAGGAAGGTTCAGGCAAACAACTTAGAAATTTCACTACAAAGTGCAAATAAAAGAATAAAAGAAAACTATCGTGATTCACGAGATTTACTTATCGAAATTTTTCACATTAAGTTCCTGAACTGAACAAATTACACATTGCATTCTTGGAAACGAAATTCAACATGTCTGGAGCAAAATAATATTGCTAGAGCAGTTTGAAATCACTTTCCTACATAAAAATAACTTATAATAAAACTTCAACATGCCTAGAAATTCAATACCCATGCATTGCATTTTCAGAATAGTTTTCCCGGATTCAATTCAGTCTTCGACAGCAACAACCATGCCTTCTCACAACAGAGACAAGCTGGGAAAAGAGCATTCACTCCAGGTTTCCCTTGATTACTGGAAGGCCTGCTAGCACCTGAGAAAGCCATGAAAATTTCATAGACTTCCTAGATTTTCAAAGACATTATCAACAAATTTTGGGGGATGCGTGGTGATTAAGCAACTGTGGGTTCTTTGCTTTTTAACCCAATTCCCCTAATCTAGGGTTATTATTTCTCCAATTTCTTCTTATTTCCCCTTCAAATCCATATTAGCATCTGATGTGATTTTCCACGAGCATTTCACATATTACCACATCCGATTCTAACAGAAAGTGAACTAAAGGACTATCAATTTCGTCCATTTTAGATCCAATACAATCTAATTGAAAAATTTAAGAATCCAATGTATGATTTTGTTAGTTCAAAAATTTAATTGAAAAAATTTCAGAAAAATGAATTTTTCCAAAAGAATATGTTTATGGATAATAATAGATTAAAGGAAAAGAGAGAGAAAAAGAAAAAACGAACAAGGAATATCATGATGGAAGAGAGTGATAGGCAGTGGATAAAAATAACAAGTAAAGTTTATGATTTTGGAAAATGAATTCATATTTATTTCTTTAGTCAAAGAAGTATATGTACACATTAGAAAAAATAATCATACGTAACAAAACAAACTGTGACTAAACAAGAAAAAGAGGAGAATTAAATAAATTACTAACCAGCAACTTTGAGCTTGAAATACAAGCTCCTTCATCAATTATTTTTTGTTAAATCATATAGCTAAGAGAAGATGGCTGGATGGGGCCACAAAGCGGGAAAAACACTCACTTTCAACTATTTAGATGTGCTCTATATACAAAATGTTGCAGTTTTTCATTATTATTATTCTTATTATTATCTTTGAAGGAACTTGCGCGAGGATCGGTAATTGGGAGCAATAGACTGTCTTTATTAACGAATCAAGAACATGTAATTACGTAATAAGCAGCTTTCCACACAAGGTATCAATTTTGTGTTCTTATCTTCTTCTATATGTAGAACAATATATACTGTGAACAATATATCTTCTTTAAATTTGCACTTGGCAGGCAATTGCTAGATAATGTGAATGCAACTACTTGATTCGGTACGATTTTAATAATACAACACACACACACATATATATATATATATAATAAAAGTGTATATATGTAAAGCGATAATCATTCATCAACTGGTAATAAGACAAGCATAGTGTTTAAGATTATTATAATATATTTTTTCTATGATGAGAAGAATCTTCATGACAAAGTAGGCCGAACAAGTGGGAGTACACAGTCAGAAACAACCCAAATTACATTGTTCTACGCCTATAAATAGAGTTGTTGAATGGTTAGAGAACTTACTATGGATTGCTTCAACTCCTTCATAGAAAACATTATTCCGATCTTTTCTTCCTTCAATCGTAGCCGTTGATATAGCTCTCTCTGTCTGTTTTTGAAGAAAATGGGTTATGCATATTATTATGGTTAATTTATGTATGTGAGAAGGGTGTATGGTGATGTTGGATGTTGTTGACAGAAGATAGAGAGCACAGATGATGAAGTGTATGCAGTCTGCATCTCACTCTTTTGTGCTCTCTATTCTTCTGTCATCACCTTCACCCCCTCGCTTTTTTTTTTTTTTCTTTTCTTTTTTATATTATTTAAATTCATGTATGCATAATTTTATATTATCTCCTACCTGCAGTTACTGTCCTATTTCATTCTGCACTTTCTATCTCTGCTAAGTACGTACATACTGTTGCGGAAAATAAGGCACCGGACAGAGCAAATAAGACCGCAGCTAAAATAAAGATAATAAGGAACAAAGAATTTTAACGAGGTTCGGCCAATTATGCCTACGTCCTCGGATGCTACTAAATATTATTTAACACGAAGTTAAATGATACAAGAGAGAAGAGAGCAAATGAATTGCTTGGGATTATGAAACTAAAACTAAGGGGGGGTATTTATAGTTGTAAAATTTCCCCTTTTTACTAATTGTTGGTTGGTTGCCTAACTTGGTTGGTTGCCTAACTTTGGTTTTGGTTGGTTGCCAAACTTGGTTGGTTGCCAAACTTGCCTAACCTTGATTTTTCAACAATCTCCCACTTGAAGATTTGATTGAGCATCAATCATATCTTCACACTCTTCTTTCTCTCTTCATGTTGCTTATGTCTTCATCAGGCCGCAAGAGGATCGACACCATAAAAACTTGTCAGTATTGATTGCCTTTGTCATGAAATCTGCTAGGTTATCTTTAGTATGAATTTTCTGCATATCTACTGTTCCTTCTTCCACTTTTTCACGAACGAAGTGGTACTGAACCCTTATGTGTTTGGTCTTCGAATGAAATGCTGGATTCCTTGCAAGATGCAAAGCACTCTGACTGTCACAAAACAAAGAAAGTTTCTCTTGTTTGTGCCCGAGTTCCTCCAATAGCATTTTTAACCATACTGCTTCTTTACTAGCTTGTGTAGCTGCTACATATTCTGCTTCTGTTGTTGACGTGGCCACAACTGATTGCAGTTTTGAAACCCAGCTTACAGTTCCGCCAGCAAGTTTAAACACATAACCTGTAGTAGATTTGCTTTTATCAAGATCACCAGCATAATCTGAATCAACGTATCCACTGACAATAAAGTCTGATCCTCCATAACATAATGCAACATCCAAGGTTCCCTTTATGTATCTGAGAATCCTTTTAATAGCATTCCAATGCTCTCTACCAGGATTCGCCATGTATCGACTAACCACTCCCACTGCATGTGCAATGTCTGGTCTTGTACATATCATAGCGAACATTAAACTTCCCACTGCTGATGCATACGGTACTCGAGACATCTCCATCCTCTCTTCTTCATTGCTAGGACTCATATTTGAGGATAACTTGAAATTAACAGGAAGTGGGGTAGAAATCGTCTTACAATCTTGCATGTTGAAACGTTGCAAGATTTTCTTCAAATAATTCTTTTGAGAAAGCCATATCTTCCTATTATTTCTGTCTCGGTGAATTTGCATCCCTAGAATCTTGTTTGCTGATCCCAAGTCCTTCATATCAAATTCCCTAGCCAATTGAGCCTTTAACTCCTTGATGCGATCTTTGTTGGGGCCTGCTACCAACATATCATCCACATACAGCAGCAAGATAATGAAATCATCTACACCAAACCGCTTGAAATATGCACAAGGGTCTGCATTTAGTCTGCTGTATCCAAGGCTCATGATAAAGGAATCAAATCTCTTGTACCAACACCTTGGCGCCTGTTTTAAACCGTACAGAGATTTGTTCAATCTGCAAATCAAGTTCTCCTTTCCTTTTTCTTCAAATCCTTCTGGTTGGAGCATATAAATTTCTTCTTCAAGATCTCCATGAAGAAATGCAGTTTTCACATCTAACTGCTCAAGATGCAAGTCATAAGTTGCACTCATTGCAAGGACTACTCGAATAGTAGTGAGACGAACCACAGGTGAGAATATTTCATTAAAGTCAACCCCTTCTTTCTGAGCATACCCTTTGACCACCAATCTAGCACGATATCTCTCAACTTGATTATCACCATTCCGCTTGATTTTGTAAACCCATTTATTGCCTATAGGTTTTCTCCCTTGCGGTAGTGACACCAAATCCCATGTCTTATTCTTATGAAGAGCTTCAACTTCCTCTTGCATTGCTGCCATCCACTGAGATACATCTGAACTAGTCATTGCTTCTTGGAGAGTTGATGGCTCTCCATCCTCAGTTAAAAGACAATATGCAACATTACCCTCCATAATGTAATCTGAGTGCCAATTGGGCAACCTTCTTGTTCGAGTTGATCGCCAATTAGTTGGAACTTCAGATTCGACTGGCTCCTGTTCTGGTACAGCTTCAGAAGAATCATTGGTTTCTGATTCTCCTTCTACATATACTTTTGTAGTCTCTGACTTTTCTTCACTTTCTGCTTGCTCTTGCTCTTGATCTTTATCTTCTATAAAGATAACTTCCCTGCTGATAATAACCTTGTGGGTAGTGGGATCCCACAGGCGATACCCCTTGACTCCTTCAGCATATCCCAAGAATATGCATTTTCTGGATTTTGGATCCAGTTTTGTAATTTCTTGGGCATTGTACATCACATAAGCAGGACTTCCAAATACATGGAGGTTTGAATAATCCACCGGTTTTCCAGCCCACATCTCCATTGGTGTCTTACACTCAATTGCAGTTGATGGAGCTCGATTCACCACATAACAGGCAGTGTTGACCGCTTCCGCCCAGAACTTCTTATCTAAGCCTGCAGTTCTCATCATTGCTCTTGTTCTTTCCAACAGAGTTCTGTTCATCCGCTCTGCCACTCCATTTTGTTGAGGAGTGTATGCCGTGGTAAATTGTCTTTTGATGCCTTCTTGTTTACAGAATTCATCAAATTCTCTACTGGTGTATTCTCCTCCATTATCCGTCCTCAAACACTTGATCTTTTGGCCAGATTCAAGTTCCACCCGCGCTTTGTAAGATTTGAAGACTGGAAACACATCTGCTTTCTTCTTGATAGGAAACACCCAACATCTCCTGGAGTAATCATCGATAAACGACACAAAGTAGTTTGCTCCTCCTAGGGATGATACTGGTGCTTGCCATACATCAGAATGAACCAATTCTAGAATGACTTTGCTTCTAAAATTTGATGTGTTGAACTTCAATCGATGCTGCTTGCTTACAATACAATGCTCACAAAAGGATAGTGAGACTTTTGTGAGACCTGGAAGTAGATTTCTCTCTGCAAGAATCTTCATTCCTTGTTCGGACATATGCCCAAGTTTCTTGTGCCAAGACATTGCACACTTTTCACTTGGACTGCTTGTGGCAACAAATGCATCTCCTTCTTGCAAAGTCTCTCCCTTTATCATGTATAAATTTGCAGCTATCTTTTCTCCCTTCATAAGGACAAGCGCTCCTCTTGATATCTTCAAGATCCCTTTCTCACCACTGAACTTGCACCCCAAGTCATCCAATTGTCCTAAAGACAACAGGTTCTTCTTTAGGCCCTCCACATGCCGTACATCTTGAATAGTACAAATTGTACCATCATACATCTTCAGCTTAATAGTTCCAATACCAACAATCTTCAAGGCATGATCATTGCAGCTGTATACAGATCCTCCAGAGATAGGTTCATATTGATGGAACCATTCTCTTTGAGGTGTCATGTGAAATGTTGCTCCTGAATCAAGAAGCCATACTTCTGCAAACCTTTTTCTGCCTTCATAAGTTGTTGCTGCTTCACAACATAGAGCATCTCCACCATCGGAACTACTTGCCATATTTCCTTGAGGATTGGAATCCTTTTTGTTTAGATTCCAACAATCCTTCTTCAAATGACCCTTCTTGCCACAGTTGTAGCATTTAATGTTCTTCTTACTCCTTGATTTGGACCTTCCCTGATTGTGGCTCCCACTTGGGCCACGTTCCGTTGATCTTCCTCTCATCACCGTCAAGACTTCTGCATGCTGTGAGCTTGCAAGCCTATCTTCTTTATTTTTGCGCCGACTCTCTTCTTCTAGAATAGATGCTGCAACATCATCGAAGACTAGAGAATCCGTATTATTTGTTAAATTGATGATGAGTTGATCATACGAATCTGGTAAGCTTTGGAGTAGAATCTCAGCACGTTCTTCTAACCCTATTTTGTATCCCAATGATGTGAGTTGGGAAAATAGAGTATTCAAGGTATTTAAGTGCTCCGTCACTGAAGTGGATTCTGCCATACGTAAAGTGTATAGTTTTCTCTTAAGAAAAATCTTGTTGTGGAGTGATTTTGCCTCGTACAATCTGGTGAGATGATCCCATATCTCCTTTGCTGTCTTCTTCTCTTCTATACTGGACAACACTCCATCAGCTAGTGCTAGATGAAGATTAGCAATAGCATTCCGATCCATCTCGTTCCATTTATCATCTGTAATTTCTGCGGGCCTTTGGCTAATTGCCGCTAGACAATTATCCTTCGTCATAACTGCTTTGATCTTCAATTTCCACAGTGAGAAATTTCTCCCGTTGAATTTTTCGATCTCATATTTTGCCGCCATTGTTTCTATCACGAACTTCTCTGCTCAAAAATCAGCTTCCACTATTTCACGTGAATAGTAACCGTACATGTGAATAGTAACCGTATAGATGAACAGTGATCGTATACGTGAACAGTGACCGTATACGTGAACAACCCAAGGAAAAATCTTTTCTGATGTGGAAGATCAGTCTATACTGCAACCACAGAGCATACTAAGATAGAACCTCGGCTCTGATACCACTTGTTGCGGAAAATAAGGCACCGGACAGAGCAAATAAGACCGCAGCTAAAATAAAGATAATAAGGAACAAAGAATTTTAACGAGGTTCGGCCAATTATGCCTACGTCCTCGGATGCTACTAAATATTATTTAACACGAAGTTAAATGATACAAGAGAGAAGAGAGCAAATGAATTGCTTGGGATTATGAAACTAAAACTAAGGGGGGGTATTTATAGTTGTAAAATTTCCCCTTTTTACTAATTGTTGGTTGGTTGCCTAACTTGGTTGGTTGCCTAACTTTGGTTTTGGTTGGTTGCCAAACTTGGTTGGTTGCCAAACTTGCCTAACCTTGATTTTTCAACACATACATACGGATTTCATTGTTCTTCCTAAAAACCCTAGCTTCCAATGACTGATTGAATTAACTTGAGACTTTTTTGACGTGCAGGTGATATATCGAAAGAGAAATCTTCAATAATTAGAGGAAAATAATTAAAGTTTGAAGACCAGTGCGTTGATTATGCAAGATTCGGGATTTTTCTCATGTTGATTTATTCAGAATTTCAGACCTTGCATTCATATGCCAGAATTCGTCGCTGAGTACAGATATGATTAACAAATTTTTATTTATTTTTCCTTTCTTGGATTTGCCAGAGAAATATTATTAGATAAAAAAAAATAGAACGAAATATTACTAGATAACAAATTTTTATTGATAATTATTTTATCTCGATAAGAAAAATTAAAAAGAGAATGTAATTTTATTTAGAAAATGCTTCAGGTTTCGCTAATATACATTTATAGGTGAGATATATATGCCTTCTAACGCAAAATGCTTGGGTGGGATATCACCTATCATCAATACACTCTTCATTGACACGATGTTATATATCTTTATATTGTAACGGAAAATATGTACTTATTTTCGAAGCTAAAATATCTCTATAAATGCTAAAAAGGGTGCCAAAAATATTTCATTTTACCATCATTTTCATCGACTATATATATGGTCATTTTTGCATTATTTTCAACAACTGTAGGAGTATTTTAGTTAGCACCATTTGTAAAAAGGTTAGCAAGCATTTTTCCTTAAAAATAACTTAAAGTAAAATAGAATTCCAAGATAAATTATAAGAGCAAAAAATTTTAAGGGTAGAGCCGAAATTTGATACAAAGGGGGCAAATTTTAAGGGGTTACGTTTGATTTTTGTTCGAATTGAGGTTAGAGTGAGTTGAATTATGTTTTTTTTTTTTTTTTTTCAATTTGAGATGGATTTAAGTTGAATTAAGGGGCCTGCAAAAAAAAATTTCAATTAAAGGGGTATATAATTTTTATACACTAATTTATAAGTTTTAAGAAATAAGGGGGCAATAATTTAATTTTTGTGTACTAATTTGTAAGTTCCAAAATAAAAAAGGGAATAATTTAATTTTAATGTACTAATTTGTAAGTTTAGAAAAAGTAAGGGGGAAATTGCCCCCTTTATCTAGTGAGTGGCTCTGTATTGTCAAACGTGGAGCCAAGGGGATCGAGGGAATCTGACTCCAAATTTTAGGGGTGAGTAAAAAAATTGAAATTTCGGTTCAACGAAAAATCGATTTGAAATTAAATTAATTTTTAATTTAATCAAAATTAAGATTTATGGTTTTTATTTTTAAAAATCGGTATTTAACAGTTGACTAACGATTAAACGATATATATATATATATATTAAATTTTTCAACATTTTTGTAATTTATAAATATTATAATATATAATTTTTTAAAATATTTTTATAGTATATATCTTTAGTAAATAAACATTAATATTATTTTTTATTACTATTATTTATTCATTATATGTATATAATTAGCACTATATTGTTAGTTTTATATTGAATATATTTAATTCTTATAATTAATTATAAAAATTTTATTTTTTTATTCTTTTAATGCATATTATATTTAATTTGTATTTTTTATTTATAAATCATTTTAAACTATTTTTCTCCCGTATTGTCAAACGTGAAGCCAAGGGGATCAAGGGAATCTGACCCCAAAATGTAGGGCGAGCGAAAAAATTGAAATTTTGGTTAACTGAAAAATCAATTCGAAACCAAACTGATTTTTAGATTAACCAAATTAAAAATTTAAATTTATGATTTATACTTTTAAAAATTGACAGTTAAATGTGTTAATTAACGGTTAACCTATATATATATATAATTTATAAATATTATGATATATAACTTTTTTAAAATATCATTATAGTATATATTTTAGTAAAAAACATTGAAATTATATTTTTATTACTATTATTTATTCATTTCATGTGTATAGTTAGTACTTTGTTGTTAGTTTCATATTGAAGATATTTAATTCTTATAATTAATTATGAAATTTTTTTATTATTTTAATGGATATTATATTTAATTTATATTTTTTATTTCTAAATCATTTTTAACTATTAAAAATAATATTATAAATTATATAATTTATTAAATTTATATGTTAAAATTTTTTAGTAGTTAACTAATAAACCAATTCAAAAAATTGGTTAAAAATAACTGATATACTGGTTAACTAAAATTAATAAATTGGTTAATAAAATTATTAGTAGACCGGTTAACCAATCCATACTCTCTTCTACCAAACTTGATTCATATATTGACAATTTAAAATTAAGGTAAAACTTTTTTTTTTTTGGGTCCCAAAATATTTTTGTAAAAATAATTAATTTCGTAAAAATTACACTTTTAGGTTGACTAAAATTCAAAATGCATACTTGTTATTTAATTAATGCAAAAATTTAGTAAATAATTGAATAAATAAACTTTTATTTTTGCAAGATAAAATTTAATGGCAATTACTATCTAAAATGCAAATACATAAATGAATTATTAAAATAAAAAAAATTAATCAATTTTTACCTTCTTTCTAAATTTTTATGGTAGCATTAAAAAAATTTCAATTTGGCCCTTGAACTTCTTGTTATATTCAATTTATTTAAAAATCGGCTTTCAAATTAAATTAGTAAAACAATTGACAAATACAGCATGAATTATCAATATAATATAAAAAAATATCAATCAATATCACTTGGTTTCTAATTTCTAGATTATTCTATCTAATAAAATGGACGAAAATTCAATTCACTCTTTTTTTTTTTTTGCGACAACTTGTGATATGCTTAAAAATTAAATTTTAGACTAACTTGGCATGTTATTTTCAATTTATTGTCTGTTTACTTCCATTTTATCCAAAATAATGTTTTTTTTAATATATAAATTTTCCTGTAAACTATTACCATTTATCAGATATCTCTTCTGAACTAATTGCATATCAGATTTACCCCACTAAAGTTGTTAAAAATATCATATTACCCCCTTTTAGGATATGTATCAGTTCATAAATAGCGCATGAAAAACACGTACCAAACAGTAATAGGTGAATAATTTGACATTTTTAACAAGTTTTAGGGGGGTAATTTAACATTTTCAATAGTATAGTGTGTTTCTTATATTTTAAAAAAATTTGAGTGACTAATATAATATTTTCAACAAGTTTAGCAATGTAATCTAACATACAATTAGTTTAAAAGGAAAATCTGATAAACGATGATAGTTTAGAAGATAATTTATGTATTATCCTTTTTTTCAATATTTTTAGACCATTTGATTAATAGGAATCTTATGATATAAAAATATAAATTTATGGTAATTAAAAATTTTATGGAGAAAAGATATATTTTGGTGATTAAATGGAAAAAATGACGGTAAGGTAATAATTATGAGCTGATTTAGAGTATAAATAAGTTTTGAGGCAAATCAACTATTAAATAAATAAACTACCGCACTATGTTTTTATATATATAAATTCATTCAAACGTTCTTCTATTTGTGGCTCAATCACTGTCTATTGTGAAACTTGTTGTCTCGGTCATTTTCATTCTCCACCTTTTTTTTTTTAGTTGAGATATTAGAAACTCGTGGAAGGTAGAGAGAGTATGGCCTAAGTATATTGAAAAACGAAACGGGATATAACTTATTTACTGTTAAGAAAAAAGGCATAAATGACAAATTGAAGTAGTCTACAGTGGTAGCAAGAAACTGAAATTAATGCGGAAAAGTTTCACTATTTTACTTTTCCTGAATTCATTTTTAAAGAAATTCCATGTAAAACATTTCATGGATTTTGTTCAATTTGCTTATTTTATACTATTATTCGAGATCATATGAAAACCATTCCTGTTTAATATAACTATTTATACAAGTATTTACGATTAAAAAATAATTATCTCTTGTACATATTATTTATTAATTTATTATAACTACAGAATATAGTATTCTCGCGAAATACTGCATTTATGTTGGTGATCCACAAACGATGAAGATTTATTTTTTTTTTTTGTGGTTTATCTATGTCCAATGGTTCGAAATCAAAACTTTTACTTTTTGTTGAATAATAGTTCAAATAAGTCTTGAATGAGCCCGAGAAATCTTAATGTAAATAAACAAATTTTGGTTATATGCCTTCCAGCTATATATCCCTGTTTAATTCATTCATTGCACAATAATTTCTACTATTGGTAAAAATTGAGGGACAATAATTGAAATAAATCGAACAACAAATCTTTTTATTTTTTATTTTTTTAAGAGAGGCATAAACTAAACTTTAATAATGAAATTATTAAGATATTCCTCTATATCTAGCATTAGATTTCCACCGGTTATGGCATTAGTGACAAGATCGTGTCGTAGGAATGTTAATTAGTGGAGAATTCTTAGTCTTCCATGGAAGTTCGATTCCTTCTTTAATTCTCCATATATATTAATCTAATGCAAAGTATTCTTCATATATACCAAAGACATATATTGCAATGTATAAATGTCTTGTCTTTTATTGTTGGGAATAATTTGTGCCATCCAATAATGTAACTTGAACAATAATCATTTCACTCCTTTATGCTTGCAGATGGACTCTAGAAGAGTATATTTATGGATTAGTAATTAGATTGATAATGAAAAAAATAAAATAAGGAACACCGTCATGTCATGTCATCATGTTTACTGGTTTTTCTTGTCAAAGATAAAGTATATGTTCTACGCATTTTATGCCCTTCAAGCTCTTGTGGAGGGCGTCACGTTGAGTTCTGTGGTTGTGGCCACTCTATATTTTATTTCTTTCTGAATTCTGATGCTTACGTTATAAACTTATTTAACATGTCTTCATTATATATAGTTTATGTTAAACAATTGTTCTTTTAGTGGTTAAATATGTTGGCTTAGGGCTACAATTCAATTTTTTGATGAATCAAATGTTAAATTGTTTTCTAAAATGTTTACTGCCTCTGTTTATTTATCTTAGAACAACTCCAATCAAAGTGAAAAGTTTCATATCAAAACACGATTAAGGTACCTTGCATGAAGATTAGAATTACCAAGGTTATTGAAGATGTTCCAAATTCTTGAAGACTTTAGAGACATATATCCCTCTGCAAAATTTAATTTGAGAAACGTTACACACTCATTCATGCATCATAAGCTTCTTAAGATTGCATAAAATGTTTTAACATACATAGAAATGCCTTTGCAAGAACTTTCTAAATGTTGTCCAGAATTTGACATATAACAGCTTTACAAAACACAATATTGCTCTAAAATTCTGTTAAAAACAAGTTTCTAACCTATATTCCATCCAATGTACTGTTTGACATAACTCTACATTTTCATTAAAAGATAAAGTAACAGCAACTTTTCAAACTGAAATATTTTTCCAACGCTAATTTTTTTAGTGCAAAGAAGCTTGAGAGTAGAGAAATTATAAAATCTCTTGAGAAGCCTAGTTGTAATATGTTCTGACTTATTTAAGCCTCATTCTTACACATCCATTCATAGAATTGTGTTGCAATTCATTTTTTTGAGGAAAAATTTCTTCTTTATGAAAGATTGATTGAGATAAGGATGGCTAGATTCCTAGGTTAAAGTTTTTAAAATTCTTTCTTGCACTTGGCTTTAACTCTTTCCAAGAATATTTCTTTGAAAAACAGGCACGCAAGACTAGCATATTGGCTCGGTGATTTTGTATTTAAAAAAATCATAATAATGATATATTGTTTATTGATAATCAATCATCCATAAATTATCAATTTTCATTCAATAACAAATCACAATCAACATAAATAAATAGAATTCCAATGAATGAATCAATAGATACTCAGCGTCATCATTATTATCGTTAATTAATAATAACCGCTAATTCAACTTTTTAAAAAGTTTTTGATTCCCTAATTATGGGAGGCCACTCTAATAACGGTCTTAAAACAATTAAAATGACGTCCAATTTTTGTTAGTGGTTCCTGATAAATATTCAGCAAGAGATGAGATAAGATGAATTGCCAACTATCACTTCACATAACCAATTCATGGTAAACAAAAATAGCAAAAAATACATTATAATTACTATCAATTACAAGCAACAATTTATATGCATCACATGTCAACTATACCCGAAATAAAAATTTTAATATTTATTAGGGCCATGCTTAACCTAGTTAGGGTGTATTCATCGGTTTCATGGACACTTTCTATACATCCACTACACAAACCTGATATCCATTTGCTAACGATTTCCAACAATATTATGCCCTGTTGTCACAAAGACCCGGTACAAAGATTCCCTTTATTGGTATCCTGTCATCACACAGAGCCGGTACCTTGTGAACACAAAACTATCCACATATTCTATTTATTTATTTATTTATTTTTTTGCATACCAATAAATAAACCTAGTTCGAGGTAAGCCAACACAATTCTCAACACTTCAATTTAATACCAAACAATCCTCAACAATAAAAATCCAACAAGCCCCAACTCAAACATCATTGGGACATGCATTTTATCAAACACTTAGATTCAAAATAACACACCTACAACAATGAAAACAACCATTCCAACATCATTTAGGCATTTCATCAAACACTTTCACAAAATTTATCACATTGTAATATCAAAATAATTCTCCATTATAAAAAGCAAATCCCAATTTCAATCAACCACAAACATAATTCAATTACTTAAACATACATAAATATAATTATCACTACAAAAAAAATGCAAAATAGGACGAAAAATAGTGAGGACAATAAAATTTGTTGCTAAATACAACACATAGCGACAATATTGCGACGAAAAATAATTTATGTTGCAAATATTGGTAGAGATTTATGGAAAAATAACTAATAAGACAATTTAGCGAGAACTAAATCTTATTGTCGCTAACTTAAGGTGTCAAAATTTTGATGCAAAACATAGCGATAATATAATCCTTGCTAATTTAGCTCTTGCACAAAACTAATTATATGATGTCCCGATTTGATTTTTGGTCCTAATATCATCTCATAATATAATTGATAAAATGTATATTATATTAGATTAAACAGATGAAATTTTAATTACTTAACAACGCCAGTGTGATGAGTGGATTAGATTTTAATTAGGTTTACCAGAACTCCAATTTAGAATAGAACAAGGGAATGAAATAGATGAAATTTTAATTAGAATTATTAAAGCAAGGTAGGAAGTTTTAAATAATGAATTACCTAAAATTGATTGGTTGAAAATTTAAAGATTTTTATTTTTTTATTTTTGGTTATTATTTTGATTTTTGGATACCGATTAACTATTAGTTCATGGTTAACTATTTCATATATATATATATATATATAATTTTTATTCTTATAACTTAAAAAAAATTTCTATTTCTCTCTAAAACTTACATAAAATAATTCTTTAAAATATATTTTTATATCTTAATTTTTTATATTTATTAATAAAATTTATATAATACTTTAAAGTAAATTTATATTATATCATTTTCTTTAATTATATAGTAATATTTATATGTAGTAACAGATTAACTTTTATATATTCTATTTTTTTTATCATAAATTGGTATTCATATTTTACTTAATAGCATTTAATTATATTTTTTTATATTTTATAGTTTATATTTTAACATTTAATATCATCTAAAATTTTATATGACTTAGAATCAAGTATATTAATTTTTAACAAATATAAAATATATTTTATAATATTAGCTATTAATTTGTTGAACCTAAATTTTGGCTAATAAATTATGTTTTTTTATAATTTTTTTGAACTAATTTTCACATTTGAAATTTAATTGAATTTTGCCTAAATTTTTTATAATTTTATGTTATAAGTTGTAATGGTTAACTGAAAAACATTGGTTAACCAAATCGGAAAAATCGAAATCAATAGACTAGTTAACCAAATGTAACAGATTGATTAATGGTTAGTATTTTTGAAAAATCGATATTATTAAACTGATTAATTTTTTTTCTTAGAAACCAGCTAACCGGTTTATACTAACCCCTACAATTGGGTTTTAATGCTTAAGAAAATAAATGTGGTTGCTACAAGATATGTATATGTTTAATGCTTCATTACAATTATAAATGTTATTAAAAAAATCGAATTCAAAATTTCTTAAAATTGAATATTGGTTATCATGGCAACACTTGATAGTTAAGTATTTAAGACTATTGAGATTCAAACTAAATTGATGGCTTTTCTTTTTTTCTTTCATATTTGTATTATGTATTTTTCTTTCTATCCATATGTTGTCTTTCCTTTTTTTTTTTTTTTTCAATCTGCTCTAATTTTGTTAAATTTTAAATGTTCTAGAATCAGAGTCAAAGAGAACTAATACGCATTGTTTTTCCCTAACATTCCCCTTAAAGTTATGAAATTGATAAAAATAGGATAAAAGGTCAAATTTACACCTTAAAATTATTTTTAAATTAAAATTATTTTTATTATTATACAATTGGTTCAAATTCACACTTTAAATTAACATGATTCTAGATAGTAAATAAAAATACACAGAGCAAGTTAATCGAAATCATATAAACTTGACATATATTCAACAGTAAATTGAGAGCAAATTTTAACTTATCAATTATTAAACTTTTGTATTAATTAAAAAAAAGTGTGCATTTTGAGTTTTTCCAATAAATTAATTTTTTTGAGACAAATTAAATGTGTTTTTTTAAATAATTTAAGAGGATAGCAAAATTAGCCTTAATTTTAATTTTTTAATATAGATATTTATTATGCAAGTTTTCAGATTTAGGGATCAAGCAAAATTTTGCCACCTAGCTCTAACCAACCGTCTTTCTCTTTCTTTTTCTTTTTTCGTTTTATGGTTGATAAACAAACGGTTGGGAATATTTAAGGGAATTGTCATTATTTGGGCCGGAGGCATGTATGTAGCCCACAGCAATTGATGTAGGTGAGTCCTACACGACATTACAATTAAGATCTATCGTTTCAACATCTGCCACGTTACCCTAACCTACTTTTCATGCGTCCAACAAATTAATTCTAATTCCAATTCCAATTTAACTAACAGTAAACGCCTTTTTTTTTTTTTACATTTTCTCTTGACGATTATGAATTTTATATATATATATATATATATAAAGTTTATATCATGTATTAGTAATTTAATACAGAATGAGTTATTGTCCATACAAGGCTACTCCCAATTCGAAATATATAATAAAATTATACTCCCTCTTCGACTCACTTTCATTAATTTCTTGCATCTCATGCATTTTTAAATTTTAAAAATTTATTTATACTTTTTGAAATGTACTTTTTATATTTTTAACAAAAATTTAATTTGCATTAAAAAAAATTGTAATATAATATTCACAAAATATATAATTACTATTTTTGTCTCACTAATGATCAAAAAGATTGTTAAGAAGATGTATTGATGTGAGATTTTTCGCGCGAATATATATAATGATAGATATTAAATATTGTATTGTTTTTAATTTTAGTTGAAAATAGTATAAGTGTAATTTTGTTTATTAATAAAAAAAAATAAAAGAAAAATATTATAAGTAATATACAAATTAATAGTTGTTTAAAACTAACAAGAGAACATACTTAAAATGAAAGTAAGTCTATTGTTTTGGGATGAAGAGGGTATTAAAAATAAATAAATCAAAACATTTTTATGGGTGTAATGTTTATGGACGTATTTAATTGTAAAATGTGTGTTATGAATATAATAATAAATTTTGACTAGATTAATTAATGAATTTTCTCATGAATCTAATTCTCACAACAAAATTGAATTAAGTTTTAGGTTCATACCGCTTATTTTATTTTTTATATAATTTTTAATATTTAATTCGATTAATTTAAAATTAGATCCATAATTAATAATGATACGAAACGAGAATTTAAATTTAAAGCAACCGTTGGTTATATGGAATGTTTTTGTTACTCTCTCCGTTTTTTTTATCAGTTATTTTTGTTGTTTTTATTAAAATTAAAAAATAATAAATAAATTTAAATTTAGTATTAAATTACGTGATTAAAACTAAATTATCAAATTTAATTGATTCTGATTTAATAAATAAAATAAATTAAAAAAATAAATTAAATTATATTAAAAATTTAAAAATAATATATAAATAAAATTTAAATTTTATTAAAAAAATAATAGATAAAATAAAAACGATGGAGTATTTGTTTTGGGGTGAGTTTCAATTTTCAACGGCCGGTCTAATTTTCAACTACTACTCCAATAAGAAGCTCTATGAAGTTTCTACACCCTCCGTCTACCTGTCAACCTCTCTTAATTATAAATATCTTCTGCTATTGCTTTAAATTACGTATCCATCAATTATCTTTTCTTATACATAACCTCTTTCCCTACATTTGCAATTATTTCAAAGGGAATGACTCATCACAAGCATCCACAGCCACCAGGCCCTCCGCCTCCAGGAGGGCCACCTCCACCTCCGTTTGATCCATTTGCACCGCCTCAACCCCCGCCACCAGGTCCACACCCTCACCCTCCTCCATTTTCTCATCCTCCGCCACCACCATTTGAGCCCCATCCTCCATTTGCTCATCCACCGCCACCTGGACCACCTCCACCCCATCACCACTCTCCTCCTCCCCATCATCACCCTCCTCCGCCTCCTTATTAGTTAACCTGCATTTATGCATAGAAATCCCCAAATGAAATTGTTGTAATCCGCTATGTTATATAGATATAGAAAGTTATGTTGTAATCACAGAACACATGAAACATCATCAGGTGGGTACTTCTGAGTTTGAGTAACCATAGGTGTAGCGTTTGCTATGTTGTTCTTGTAATATTGTCTTTTTTTTGGGTCCGTTTCTACTGTTTTTATAAAACTTTTATCTGAAGAACAAATAATTTAAGATTTGTTAACTGGTTATAGCGTGCCTTTTGACCAATTACAAGAATTAAATAAATCCTTTACTATCAAATTTTGCATGGTTAATTAAACTCAACTTATGATCAGTACATTTTCGAGGATAAAGTTATATAAAAGTCGCCCACAAAATTTAAATGCATAATAGATTTTTTGAGATACAAATTTTAATAATGCTCCAATAATTATGTAATAATTAATGTACGTCTGATTTTTGGAAATTGAAGAACAATTTAAAGTGGATTTGATAATATAATAGCACTAACGTTAGATGGATAATAATAATAATAATAATAATAATAATAATAATAATAATAATAATAATAATAATAATAATAATAATAATAATAATAATAATAATAATAATAATAATAATAATAATAGAAGAGTCCAATATAAAATAAGTCGATAGATTAAAAGTGGAATAAGTAATACAAAACTTGAGGATCAAATAAAAAATAATTTAAATAGATCAAAGTGGGAAAATATTTTACTGTTAGAATTTATCGTCAAAGAAGTGGTAGAGGCAGCATGTAAAAAACTTTGTTTAGAAAAATATATCCAGTAACAACCTACCAGATAACTGAAGTAAATACGATAGGGGGTTACATAACATCATGGCAGCAGCCCTGATGATTTGGAATGTATAAATTTCGTTTTTAAAATTTCAAATTATAATAAAGATTATGTGATAACCGAACTTTGTCTTGGGCCTTCGGATAGCCCATTTTCCCTGCTATTTGGTTATTTAGAATCCGGAATATGGCTTACAATGAGTCATCTCAGTAAATCCTATTCGGATAAGGATCAGCAGCCTCTTACTCAAGGTAGAACTCTTGTTAAGGTAGCTTAGCTTAGCTTTTCATTGAGGCTATACTTCTACGTAAATGGAAGTCCTAGCTGGAGCAGGGCATTGATCTTTATAAATAGCTAAATTGTCAGGTATTTCTCTCTATTAATTAAATTTATTATATACTTCTCTTTACTGAAATTATTGTCGGAGCAGCAAAATTGCAACATGCTACAGTATTAGGGTAGTTCTCGCTCTTCTCTTTTCAAAGCCATACTTTTTACTCTTTGTTGAGCATAAAACTGCCCAACCTGCCAAGGTATAATGGGAGCATAGACCCCTTGGCGTATGTGGATTAGTTTCCACCATACCATGTTGATCTATACCACGGAAGATGCCACGCTTTGCAAAGTTTTTCCACAGACTGTAATAGAGTTCGCCCAAATTTGGCTCAGAAATTTGCTAGAACTGTAACACCCTTATCCTCCTATACTATACCGGTGTACTGACAACCGAAAAAAATTTTTTTTTTCAACTTATTCTTTATATTTCAACACCTTATTAGCATGCTTTAGCTAATTTAAAAATAAATCGTCAACGACCTATAACTGTTCTAATTCACTATGCATTTAATAAAATTTTTGCAATATAACGGCCACATATAGGACTAGCTCCCTGAAACCGCAGACAAACTACACAGCCTCCCAGAGGCACAACAATCAATAATATCAACTATATCCATTCACTAACATCCATTCCATTTCATTCATAACCCAAATACAGCTTACTAAAATAATTTCAGTTTTACACTACATATCCAAGTAAAGTTTGTACATATATATACATGCCAAAATTTATACAACTAGAGCATCCTAAAAAAAGTCATTTAAAGTATATTTCTGCTCCAGCTCTTGCTTACCTGTGCGCAGTAAAAACTACACGTTGAGCACTCAATATGCTTAGTGGTGACTAATAATCGATATATTTCATAATATTAACATCATTATTCTTAAACCATACCTTACACATAAACACTTATAAAATCATTTAAATTACTTATTAAAATACCAATTATAAATTTTCTATATTATTGTTCACCTTACTTTAAAACTCCTTTTTCTTTATTATTTTAATCGCGTAAATCTAAATTTTGTTCATAAAAGCTTATTTTTGTTCTTTGAACTAATAATTAAAACACTTTACATTTCTATACACTTAAATTGTCATTTATAAGCAAAATTACATTTTAATCCCTATTGACAATAAAATTCATTTTTTCAATAATTTAACTATTATCTGACTATTTTATCTTTATTTAAGTAATTTTTACTTAATTTACTTGCTTTTTACACTTTTGAAAAAAATTATCATTTTACCCCTAAACTTTCTTTTTCTTTCATTTTGATCCTTTTTCACTTTTTTTCTTTTTTTCATTATCTTTTCACTTATTTATCAATTTATTTTTATTATGCCCCTAGTACAGACCCGACAGAAAATCTCAGACCGGATACTCGAAACATGGACCCTATGAGCCCACTAAAAAGAGAAATAATTTTCAAGAAACTATTCTCAGAACACTGTATTTTTCACTTTCACTTTAACACTTAAGTTATGGAGATCAATGATCCTACCCATAGCAAAGCAAGTCGCCATGACTTGTATCGCTGTAAAGGGTGTTTCTATGGCTAACCAACTATATCCAGAACTAGTTTTTACTGCCAGACTAATTCTAAGGGCACAGTAATAATTATTTTATAAATCCTTTTAATTTTCAAAAAAATTATCAGTTGACTTTTTTATTCTTTTTCATTGACTATAATTTAATCTCATATAATTTCACCTTTTTCAATATTTTTATGCAATTATTAAATAATAATTCAATTATTTTCAATATATATATTAACATTAAATTTTCAATAAAATTCCAATAATTCCAATAAATGCCAATAAAATTTATTTATGTATTATTTATTATTTATTGTCATTTTTCATTAAAATAATCAATTAATTCACTATAACTCACAACTTTCACTATATACATACACTATACATAATCTTAAAAATTCACAAATAAATTTCTAAATATTTTTTAAAAATTCATAGACATTAATTATCAAGTCTACTATTATTTTAAGCTAACATATATTAATTTATATGCAATTTTCTCACCATTTTCTCTTACAATTAAATTCGGAAACCAATAATCTTCTTCCTAAAAAATTTCTTTCTTTCATTTTCACTTTCCATTCATCTTTTCTCTAGCTTAATTATAATTATTCTAACATAATTACACCAATTAAATACTTTAATCATTTTTACCCTAGTTACATAATTGAGAAAAATTCATAAACTTAGAAAATATAAAGATTAATTAGTCACTTACAATTTTTTCTTGAATTAGGAAGCTCAAGCCTCCTTTTCCTTACCTTTATCCTTTAAAAACACTCACTCTTCCTTCACCACCTACGTAAGCCGGCCATGCATTTTTTTTGTCCTCAAATGCAAAATTCAAGCTCATAATCAACATCTATATCTCAAAATCTATGAAAAAATACTAATGAAGTAATTTAAATCCATAAATTTCCTAAATTTCCACTTACCTTATTTTCTTTAACCACTTGATTTCTAGCCTTTTCTTACTCAAACCACTTAATTGAGGTTACTAGGGTAAACTAGAGAGGTGAAACTTTAATTGTTATGTTGGAAAATATGAGAAATTTGAAGTGAGAAAAGAAGAAATCAAAGAGAGGAAAGGGAGAGTGTGGTTCGACCAACTAAGGAGGAGGAGAGGCAGCCAGCTAAATCTGAAAATTTCTCCAGATTTTCTCTCTTTATATACTCCTCAAGTGAGCCTAAATATGGGCTTAGTTTATGGGTTTAGCCCAATTATAAATTTAAGCCAATTTTAGGCTATTAAAGGCCCAAAACCAAATTCTCTATCTCCTCGCTTCAAATCACTTCAAAAATAATTCATAAATTTTATTACATCAAAAATAACTCGTATGCAAATTTTTGACTCAATCGGAGTCCATTATCGGTTCGATTTAAACTTATTGATCCGATTTGACAACTGCCGGTGTCACCGAAAAATTTTATTCTCATCACTAAAATATTTTACACAAAAATTCATGTAGGCATGCAAAATCTGGCAATTTTTAGAGTTCTTTTACTGTTTTTGATAATTTATACAAAATCAAATCACCTTTTCTACCGGAGAAATAATTAACTCGCTATCTTTTTCGTATTTTTGACCTTTAGAGGTCCATTTGACCTCAATTTCACTTTAAATTTCAACTTCGGACTCATCATGACCAATACTTTTCGATGGTCCAATAAAATATTTTTGGCTTCTAAGTGTCCTTTCGGGCCCGAAAAGCACTATTCACCATCGAAAAGTACTGTTTACGGCTGACCCGATATTGAGGCCATTACATTTCTCCCCTACTAAAAGAAATTTTGTCCTCGAAATTTATCTAAACTGAAAAGTAGAGGATATCGCTGTCTCATTATTGCTTCAGGTTCTCATGTTGTTTCTTCAACAATATGGTGATGCCACAAGACTTTTACCAAAGGAATCTGTTTGTTCCGAAGCTGTCAGACTTCCCTAGCTAGAATCTTTACTGGTCTTTCTTTATAACTCATGCCAGTCTGAACTTGTATCTCTTCAGGTGTTATCACATGGCTCGGATCAGACTTGTATCTCCGGAGTATTGACACATGGAAGACATCATGTATCTTTTTCAAAGCAGATGGCAGTTTCAATCTATAGGCCACGGGACTCACTTGTTGAAGTACCTCATATGGACCAATAAATATAGGGCTTAACTTGTCCTTCTTTCCAAATCTCAGAACCTTCGTCCATGGAGATACCTTCAGAAAGACCTTATCTCCGACCTGGAACTCGATATCTTTCCTTTTTAGATCTGCATGTGACTTCTGACGATCCATTGCTTCTTTTAATCTATTTCTAATGATGTGGACCTTTTCTTCAAAGTCACGAATCAAGTCCGAACCCAAAAGCTTCCTCTCACTCAGTTCAGTCCAGCACAAAGGAGTCCTGCATTTCCTACCATACAATGCTTCAAATGGAATCATTTTCAAACTAGATTGATAGTTGTTATTGTAGGCGAACTCAGCTAATGGCAAATGTCTTTCCCAATTAGTGCCAAACTCAAGGACACAACACCAAAGCATATCCTCTAATGTCTGAATTATCCACTCGGACTGTCCATCAGTCTGAGGGTGAAAAGCTGTGCTGAGGAGAAGTCTAGTACCCAGAGCATCCTAAAAACTCTTTCAAAAGTGAGAAGTAAATCTGGGATCTCTATCTGACACAATGGATGTAGGTACTCCAAGCAATCTAACCACCTCCTTTATGTAAAGTTCTGTCAGCCTAGTCAAAGAGAAATCCATTCGAACTGGCAAGAAGTGAGCTGATTTGGTGAGGCGGTCAACAATTATCCAAATGGCATCATGCTTCCACTGAGTCATAAGTAGCCCAATCACTAAGTCCATGGTCACTTGATCCCATTTTCACTCTGGAATAACAAGTGGTTGAAGTAGTTCAGAAGGAACTTGATGTTCTGCTTTCACCTGTTGATATGTCAGGCATTTACCTACGAATTCAGTCACATCACGCTTCATACCTGGCCACCAGTAGTAGGCTTTCAAATCTTGGTACATTTTATTACTTTCATGATGCATAGCATAATCACTATGATGTGCTTCTGTCAGAATCTCTCTCTTCAAATCTTCCTGAGCTAGCACACAAAGTCTTCCTTTGAAATAGAGGCTTTCGTCACTGGACAATGAGTAATCACTTTCACTGCTATGTTGAAACTTGGTTACAATAGCCATTAATCTATCATCTTCTTTTTGAGCCGCTTTCACTTTATGCACAAAGTCTGGTTTAGCTCGTAGTTTCGCTATTATGGCTCCATCTGCTTTCAAGCTTAAGCTAGTGTTCATTGCCCTAAGAGCTGCAAAGATCACTATTAATCATTTACACTTATCAATACCTTATATAAGTTCATTCAAAATCACTAACATTACCTGACATAAACTTTCTGCTGAGCGCATCAGCCACTACATTTGCTTTTTCTGGATGGTAGTCAATATAGCAATCGTAGTATTTAATCAACTTCAACCAACGCCTTTGTCTAAGATTGAGTTCTTTTTGGGTAAGCAAATACTTTAAACTATTATGATCTGAGTAAATATAGCATTTCTCTCCATACAAATAATGCCTCCAAATCTTTAATGCAAACACAATGGCTGCTAACTCTAAGTCATGAGTAGGATAGTTTCTCTCATGAGTCTTGAGTTGTCGGGAGGCATAAGCTATCACCTTGCCCTCCTGCATCAGAACGCAGCCTAACCCATTCTTGGAAGCATCACTATAAATTACAAAATCCTTGTCTGACTCAGGTTGAATAAGAATAGGAGCTTTTGTCAACATTGTCTTTAGCTTCTCAAAACATTCCTGACACTTGTCAGTCCACACAAATCTAGCATTTTTCTGTAGCAGTCGAGTCATCGGAACTGCAATGGTGGAGAAGCCCTTAATAAATCTCCTATAGTACCCAGCCAAACCCAAAAAACTTCGCACTTCAGTCACATGCTTAGGTGACTTCCACTGAAAGCTTGCTTCAATCTTTGAAGGGTCTACTTTAATGCCCTCTGTAGAAATGACATGTCATAAAAAGGATACTTCATTCAACCAAAAGTCACATTTACAGAATTTGGCATACAACTACTTTTCTCTCAGTGTCTGCAATACAATCCTTAGATGTCTGTCATGCTCTTTCGGTGTTTTAGAATATACCAATATGTCATCGATGAAAACCACCACAAACTGATCTAAGTAAGGGTGAAAGACTTTGTTCATCAGATCCATGAAGGCCGCTGGTGCATTTTTAAGCCCAAATGGCATGACCAAAAACTCATAGTAGTCATACCTTGTACGAAAAGCTGTCTTGGGCACATCCACCTCTTTTACCTCCATTTGATAGTAGCCTGATCTCATATCTATCTTGGAGAAGACACCCGCTCCCTTAAGTTGATCAAATAAATCTTCGATGTGAGGAAGGGGATACTTGTTCTTTATCGTCACTTTATTCAACTATCTGTAGTCTATGCACAGTCGAAGAGTTCCATTCTTTTTCTTTACAAATAGGACAGGTACTCCCTAAGGAGAAGTACTGGGTCTAATAAACCACTTATCGAGTAACTCCTAAAGCTGGACCTTTAATTCTTTCAATTCTGCAGGTACCATTCTATACGGATCAATAGAGATAGGAGCAGTGCCAGGAGTGACCTCAATGGAGAATTCCACCTCTCTATCAGGTGGTAAGCATGAAAGCTCATCTGGGAATACATCCTGGAACTCCCTAACAGTGGGTACATCTGACACCTTTAAACTATCTTTCTTCTCTTCCACTGCATAACACATATACGCTTCGCATCCTTTTCTGATCAATTTTTTTGCTACAGTAGTTGATATCACATCAGACAGAAAATCGAATCTCTCACCCATAACTATGATATCATCACCATCGAAAGCTATAAGGTAACCCTCTTCTTTCTGCAGTCAACGGTCGCTTGATGGGTGGACAATTAGTCCATACCCAAGATCAAATCAAACTCGCGAAAAGGCAATTCAATGAGATTTGCCAGGAATACATGTTCCTGGATGATAACTCAATTTCAGTATTTAGTTTTAGTTTAATTTGAGTCTAGTTTCATTGTTCTCTTAGCATCTTTTGCTTTGTTTTTACTACAATTTAATAATTTATCCGATTCTCAGTTAATTCTAGCTTTTGTGTGATTTTTGAGAATTTTTGACAGTTTTTGTGATTTTTAGGTACCTCACGGTTACCAGGCAATTCCTAGTAACCGTGACCCATATATCCTGTCAGAACGCACCGTTTTGAAGCATGTCACGGTCAGCATGGCAATTGTACTTGATGGGCTGGTAACCGTGACTTATGGAGCTTCTTAGTCCAGAAGCAAGAAGAGAAGCATCTCACGGTTACTAAGGATTTCCTAGTAACCGTGAGGCAGGCAACTTTTTAGTCCAGAATGAAGATGAGAACTATCTCACGGTTACCAGGAATTTCATGGTAACCGTGACCCAATCCTAAATTCAGCTCCGAGCAGTCTCATGGTTACTAAGAATATAGTAGTAACCGTGACCCATTTGAATCAAAAGAGGGTTTTTTATTAGAGGTCATGGTTACCACGAATTTGGTAGTAACAGTGACCCATGCTGACCTTTATAAAGCAGAGTTTTCTGAAAATCAAGGGGAGGAGTTTTTTTGGTAAAATTTCAGTTTTTAGGGTTTCTTTCTTTTTTTTTTAAGTTCTTAGTTTATTTTACACACAAAAATACATACAAATACTTGAAAATAGTGGGATTTACACAAAAACACTTAGATTAAACATAGATATAGAGTTTACAAGTATAGATTTACATATTTTGAAGCTCATTTTTCCTGAAAGCTTTGGAGAAAGAGATTGAAGGGCTTGGAGTCAGCTGGGTTTTCTTTACCATGAACTTCAGGGGTTTTTCTATCTTTTTCTCTTTTCATTTGATTATGGATTGTGAGTAGTCTTTTTGTTGCTTGGGGATCTTTGAATCCCCTGCTCATAATGTGAATATTGAACTCAGATTTATTTTTACATGAATGGATAGTCTATTTCACAAGTACTTATTTGTTTATCATTGATTTTTCGATCTATTAAGTTACTTTGTATCTATGGATGAATGGTTTTTATCATATGTCTTGATGGTTATTGAGCCTAATAGATTGGAGTTTATGAATGATTTAGCTCAGTTTTTCTATCATGAATATTGTCTATTTTGGATGGCTCCGGAATGGGACTCTAGATGTGTAGTATTTGTGATTCTAAAACTAGAGTAGGGAGTGAAATAGATGGGTTTTGGGTTGCCTGGCTCCGGAATGGGACGGTAGACCGAACTTAAGATTTTAGATCCGGGTTTAGGCTAGTTGTTGGGCTGGCTCCGGAATGGGACGTTTAGCAACTAGAATAGCTGGCTCCGGAATGGGACGCTTGGGTTAAGATGGGTTATCCCGAGTTCATTCATGTATACTTTTATGTAAAAATTTATTCACATTTGGGTATGGGGTGGATAAGTGAACCCGAGTAACGCTTTACTTCTATAGATATTTACATTTGCTAATTTATCAGAATTTAATACACTGAATTTAAATTTATCTATTTTACATACTTAGGTTTTTAAGTTACATTACATAAATTAACTATTCATACACACAAACAATTGGGAATTCTTTAGCATACAATTAATCCTCACAGGCTACAGACACACATTTCCCTTGGGTTCGATATTGAGGGTCCTAACTATACCCCACTTTATTACTTGTCGATCTAGTGCACTTGCTAGGGTCGTAACAAGTTTTTGGCGCCGTTGCCGGGGAAATTGGCGTTGTTAGTAAGTTGTGATTATTGTTTGTATGTGTTTTCTTTTCCTTATTTTGTTTTTCTTGATTCTTTTCAGGTGAAATTGGTGCATGAATAGAACAAGACAAGAGCAATTACTGCCTTTTGATCCTGAAATCGAGAGGAATCTACACCAAAGAAGGAGGGATAATAGTAATAACGAGATGGGGCACGATCCTCCTCTTGACGAGTTTCCTCTCGAGAATGAACAAGTGCCGAGGGCACATGAACAAATGCCAGGGGCAAGAAGAGAAAAAATGCCTAGGCAAAGGACCATAAGGAACTACGCTGTGCCAAGGTGGAATGAAGATCACCGAACAATTGTATTACCAAGAGGAGTACAATTTGAGTTCAAGCCAGCCACCATTACCATGGTACAAAGGAATCAGTTCTCTGGGTCAGAAGTAGAGGATCCAGCTCAGCATATCGACATATTTCTGGAAGTGAGTGATACTGTTCAAATTTCGGGTGTTAGTACGGATGCAGTGAGGTTGAAGCTATTTCCATTCACATTGATTGGCAAGGCAAGAGAGTGGTTACAAATGTTACCACGTCAGTCAATATGGACATGGGATCAAATGCAAGAAAGGTTTTTAATGAGATTCTTTCCTCCAACAAAGACTGCAAGCATCCGAAATAGCATCATGAGTTTTCATCAGATGAATGAAGAGCCTTTTCACGAGGCATGGGAGAGGTTTAGAAGATTATTGAGAAGTTGTCCACATCATGAAATAGCCGTCTACCAACTGATGACCATCTTTTATGCTGGAGTTACACCCCAAACAAGGTCATTATTGGATGCAGCATTTGCAGGATCTTTCTTGAACAAGCTGCCTGATGACGCTTTTCAGTTATTGGATGAGATGGCAGCAAATGATTCACAATGGACTGCCCCTAGATCAGTCCCGAGGAGACAAGGTTTACACAATGTGGATGAGGTAGCACTGTTAAAAGCACAGCTAGAATTGGTAAAAAAGGAGTTGAGTGGTTTGAAAGTTCAAAATGTAGCTGCAGTGAATCAAGGGAGTGGACCGTGTGAAAGTGAGCAAGTTGTCCAAGAAGGTGGAGTGATAGGTGATGTAAATGCATTGGGCGATTTTAGAAGGAATGATCCCTACAGCAATTCATATAATCCGGGATGGAGAAATCACCCAAATTTCTCTTGGAAGGATGGGAATCAACAAGTTTTTAGCGCACCCAAATGCATTATGGCGGGTCAAGGTTCAAGGTGGAAATCTCAGGAGCAATGGAATCGAAATCAAGATGCTTCGATGAGAAATTTAGAGACTCAATTGGGTCAACTTGCAACTTCCATTTCAAACAGACAACCGGGGACATTTCCTTCAAATGTGGATCGCAATCCCAAGGAGGAGGCCAAAGCAATCACTTTGAGAAGTGGCAAGGAAGCAGCACGGGAGGAAGAAAGAGATAGATCACCAACTTCATCAACTGACTTGGAGGAACCGACACGGAAGGTAAGTAGTTCTAACTCTAGAGTAGAGATAGATACGGATGCTCCAAGGAATGACAAGGGAAAAAGTATCGCGAATCCAACCATAGAGGATCTTGATATCAATAGGTTGCCATTTCCTGCTGTAGCTAGGAAGGAGAAGAAGAATGAGCAATTTGCTAGGTTTCTAGAAATGTTTAAGAAATTGCATATTAATTTGCTTTTTGCTGAAGCTTTAGCACACATGCCCAACTATGCTAAGTTTATGAAAGAACTTTGTTCTATTAAAAAGAAATTAGAAGGGTATGGAACTGTTCAACTCACTGAGAACTGTAGTGCAATTATAATGAACAAGATTTCGGAGAAATTGGAAGATCCAGGTAGCTTTACTCTACCTTGCGAAATTGGTGAAACTTTCGTGGGAAACGCTCTATGTGATCTAGGAGCCAGCATTAATCTAATGCCTTATTCTATGTGCAGGAAACTCAATTTAGGCGATCTCAAGGAAACAGGAATGCGACTTCAACTTGCAGATAGATCGATGAGAAGGCCAAGGGGATTTATTGAGGACTTGCTGGTAAAAGTAGGAAAATTCATTTTTCCCGTGAATTTTGTAGTCATGGAAATGGAGGAAGACAGGAAAGTACCCCTTATCGTGGGAAGACCGTTTTTGAACACTGTAAAGGCTTTGATTGATGTTCATGGGCAAAAGGTTACTCTTCGATTCAACAACAAAGAACTGGTAGTAGATATGAACAAGTGTCAGAAATATCCATCAAGTAATCTAGAAGAGTCAGTCTACTTCATGGACCAAATCGACGAATGTGTGGAGGAAGTGCAAGAAAAAGTACTACTAAGTGATCCAATAAATTTGAGTTTGATGCATTCCTTGGAAAATGAAGAATTGGATGGAGTAAAAGAAGAACTAATAGCAGCCGTGGTGAAAGACTGCGAGGAGGAAAATTCAAAGCAAGAGAAAATAACTTTGCAAGAGGGAGAATTAAAATCTGAACTAAAACCTCTTCCTTCTCATTTAAAGTATGTGTTTTTAGAAAGAGAAGAAAAACCAGTGATTATTTCTTCTTTGTTGACAGGTGCTGAAGAGGAAACGCTGCTCAAGGTGTTGAAAAAACACAAAGAAGCAATAGGATGGGAGACAGCGGACTTGAAGGGTATTAATCCGAGTTACTGCACACACCGAATTCTTATGGAGGAGGATTGCAAACCGGTCGCTCAACCCCAAAGACGGCTCAATCCTGCTATGCAAGAGGTTGTGAAGAAAGAGGTACTCAAACTGCTTGATTCAGGTATAATCTATCCAATCTCTGATAGTAAATGGGTTAGCCCGGTGCAATGTGTCCCTAAGAAAGGGGGAATGACAGTAGTGAAAAATGAATTAGATGAACTAATCCCCACTCGGACGGTCACGAGTTGGAGGGTGTGCATAGACTATAGGAGATTGAATCATGCCACCAGAAAAGATCATTTCCCTTTGCCATTTATTGATCAGATGTTAGAAAGGTTAGCCGGTAATAGGTTCTATTGTTTTTTAGACGGGTATTCGGGATATTTGCAAGTCCCCATAGCCCCTAAAGATTAGGAGAAAACTACCTTTACCTGCCCTTACGACACTTTTGCCTATAGGAGGATGCCTTTTGGCTTGTGCAATGCGCCGGGTACGTTTCAGCGGTGCATGATGGCAATTTTTCATGATTTTATAGAGAAATTTATGGAGGTATTTATGGATGACTTCACCATATACGGGCTTGACTTTGAGAGCTGCTTAGAGCATCTCGACTTAGTGTTAAATAGGTGTAAGAAGACCAACTTAGTACTAAATTGGGAAAAATGCCACTTTATGGTAAGGGAAGGGATAGTTTTGGGGCATAAGATTTCTGAGAAGGGGATTGAGGTGGACAAGGAAAAAATAGAGGTTATAGAGAAGCTCCCACCACCGACCAATGTTAAGGGAGTAAGGAGTTTTCTAGGGCATGCAGGTTTCTATAGAAGGTTTATAAAGGATTTTTCAAAAATTGCGAAACCTTTGTCAAATCTGTTAATGAAAGATACTCCTTTTGATTTTGATGATGAATGTTTATTGGCCTTTGAATTATTGAAGCAAAAGCTTATTTCAGCTCCGGTGATTATATCTCCGGATTGGAATTCGCCTTTTGAACTAATGTGTGATGCGAGTGATTTTGCAGTTGGAGTAGTGCTCGATCAAAGACAAGAGAAAGTCTTTTGTGCTATTTATTATGCAAGCCACACTCTAACAGGAGCTCAAGTCAATTATACCACAACTGAAAAAGAGCTTCTTGCTATTGTATTTGCATTTGAGAAATTTCGACCATATCTATTGGGAGCAAAGATTGTGGTGTGGTCTGATCACGCAGCACTAAGGCATCTCTTTGCCAAAAAGGAATCCAAGCCAAGACTGATAAGATGGGTACTCCTATTGCAAGAGTTCGATTTAGAGATTAAAGACAAGAAGGGGGCAGAAAATCATGTAGCAGATCATCTGTCAAGAATGGAGCATGATCATATTAAAAAAGGGGAGATTTCGGATTTATTCCCTGATGAACGAATTTGTGCATTATTTGTTTGTGAAGTTTCTTTACCTTGGTTCGCTGATGTTGCAAATTTTATTGCAGGAGATTATATACCAAGAGACTTCACATGGCAGCAAAGGAAAAAGCTTACAGCTGATGCGAAGCACTACATCTGGGATGATCCTTACCTCTTCCGTCTATGTGCTGATCAAGTTCTCAGAAGGTGCATTCCCAAGGAGGAGCAAGTAGAAATCATGCAAGCCTGTCACAGTGGGGAAGCTAGTGGACATCACGGCCCTAACAGAACGGTATCGAAAATTCTCTCTTCTGGGTTTTATTGGCCCACTTTATTTCATGATGTTAAAATGTTCATTCAAACTTGTGATCGATGTCAAAAGGTGGGAAATATAACCAGGAGAGATGAGATGCCATTAACTAACATGCTTGAGGTTGAACTGTTTGACTTATGGGGGATAGATTTCATGGGGCCTTTTCCAATTTCCTACGGGTTTGAATATATCTCAGTGGCAGTTGATTATGTGAGTAAATGGGTAGAAGCTATAGCCACTAGGACTTGCGATGCAAATGTTGTTTTAGAATTCTTAAGGAAGAATATATTCACCCGCTATGGAACCCCGAGAGCTATTATTAGTGATGGTGGGAAACATTTTGTCAACCACCAATTCAAAGCCTTATTGAAAAGATTTGGAGTGAGGCACAAAATAACCACCCCATATCATGCCCAAGCTAATGGGCAAGTTGAGGTTTCTAACCGAGAGTTGAAGGCAATCTTGGAGAAAACGGTCAATGCATCTAAGAAAGATTGGTATCTTAAGTTGGATGAGGCTTTGTGGGCTTATAGGACAGCTTTCAAAACACCAATAGGAATGTCACCTTTTAGGTTGGTGTTTGGAAAATCCTGTCACTTACCGGTGGAATTAGAGCACAAGGCTTATTGGGCTACTAAATTTTTAAATCTTAAACTTGAGAATGCAGGAAAGTGCAGGTTTTTACAGTTGAACAAATTGGAGGAGATCCGATTCTGGGCTTATGAGCATGCCAAGAAATACAAAGACAACACAAAGAAGTGGCATGATCGAAGAATAGCCGAGAAGGAACTTATACCAGGAATGAAAGTGCTGCTTTATGATAGTAGATTGAGACTATTCCCAGGGAAACTTAAATCGAGGTGGAAAGGGCCCTATGTACTAGTGAGAGCAGATAAATTTGGGGTAGTAACTCTCAAACACCCAAGAGATGAGAAAGAATTCAAGTTAAATGGACATCGCGTGAAGCCCTATTTCAAGTCAACATTTGAAGGTGCTTCGGCGATTGTCACTCTTCAAGATCCTTGACGGTATTTGAAAGTCCAGCTGCAGACTTGATAAATGCAGAACTACCTCTAACTCATACTTTTGAACAATGTTTTGTGTTTAGTTTCTTATTAATAGTTGTGTTAAGGGTAGTGGTTCAAGGTTTGTGAGTTTCATTCATTATGTTTTTATTTTTCTGGAAATTTAGTGGAGGAGAAAGTCTTGTTTAATTGTTGGGAGAGAATGAGAAAAAAAATAAAATTTTTTTCAGTAATTTTAGGGGCTCACGGTTACTAAGCTTATCTTAGTAACCGTGAGGTTCCTTCATTTTGGTACAGAACTGGAATGCGTGTTATCTCACGGTTACTAGGTTTTTCATAGTAACCGTGACCTATGTCGATTTTGTTCCAGTAGCCATTTGCGTGTTATCTCACGGTTACTATGTTTTTCATGGTAACCGTGACCAATGATCAATTTTAGTCCAGTAGAATTTTGTGTTTTATCTCACGGTTACTATGATTGTAATGGTAACCGTGAGATACCTTCGTTTTAGTCCAGAAACAAATTCCAGTTTATCTCACGGTTACTATGAAATTACTAGTAACCGTGAGATAGGTCAATTTTAGTCCAGAACCTGTTAGTGAGTTACCTCACGGTTACTATGAATTTCATAGTAACCGTGTTGTTTTAAAAAAAAATTGAAAAACGAAACCCTAATTTTTAATACACCTCAGTCCATATCTTCTCTCATTTCGTTTTCTCTCTCTCTCTCTCTCCTTTTCTCTCTTCTCTCTTCCTCTTCTCTTCACCTCCTCCGTTCTCCGCCGCTCGCTGCCTCCTTCTCCGGTAAGTTTTCTTCTTGCTTTTATCTTTTTGTTTTCTTCTTTCTTTTTGTTTGGATCTAGGTTAAATCTAGTTTTTCTTGTCCTTCTTTTCTTCTTTTTCGTTTTTCTTTTTCTTCTTTGTAGTTCTTTTTTGTTCTTGTTCTTCTTCTTTGTCGTTCTTTTTCTTCTTTCTTCTTTGTTTTTCTTCTTTGTTTTCTTCTTCTTTTCTTTTTATTTTTTCGTTGGTCTTTTCTCTGACATTTTTCTTGCTTGTGATTGTTTTAGCTTCTTTATTTTCTCCATCATCATCATCCACAAAGTAAGTCTTCTCTCCTCTTTAATTTTTTTTATTTCATTTTATTTTATTTATGTTATTTTTATTTTTATTTTTCTTCTTTCTATTTTGCTTATTTTCGGAAATTCTATTTGTGTTTTCTTGTTGTTTAAATTTATGTCCAGTGGCCTCTGTCTATGTTTTGTTTTCCGTTTTTGTCTTTTGTGTTACCTCACGATTACCAGGAATTTCCTAGTAACCGTGTTGGTTAAAAAAAAATTTCAATTATTTTTGTTGTTGTTTTTATTGTCCTATGTCTGACCTTTTTTTTTATGTTTGTTCATTGGTAGTTTTGTTCCTCGTTTTCTAATGTTTCCTTTTTGATTTGTGTTCTTTGTTTTGTTGCTTATCTCTAGGTTTTAGTCTTCCTTTTTTTTAATCTGTGTGTGTCTATATATATTCATATATATATAAGTTCTGATTTTTGAGTTTTGAGTTTACCTTTGGTCTATTGTGGATTGATTTTGTACGTATGATGTAAAGACCACAAGTATGGTCTCTTAACCCCCTTTTATTTTCATTTGTTATTTCTTTTATTTTTCTGCATTGGGTTGATTAAATTTGAGGAATTTCTGGATTTGCTTGGTCATGTCTTTGTCGTTTGTTTTCTTGTGTTGGTTTACCCAGTTTTATTCTTAATTTTTCTTGTCATAATCTTCGCAATTGAGCCCTGTTTCTTCCATGCCTTTTTCCTGTTTGCCGAATATGATGATTGCAATGGTTGAATTCTTGCTTGAATGCATACACTGATACATCGATATTGTCATGCATACAGATTTATGAATTGTTATTAAACACATTGCTTTACCATGAATTGTTAACATTGTACCCCGATCACTGGTTTTGATTTGGAACTGTTGCACACATTTGGTTAGTCATTCATTTATCAAGCATATCTTAGGCTCAAATAAGCATGCCAAATCAATATTCTTTTGTCTAAGTTAGCAATTGCATTTACATGCTTATGTATGCCATTTCTGTTCTGGAGGTATATAGGCTGAAACGATTCGACCTGCGGGCTACTGGTTTCCAAAGGATGACTCGGTCATTGTGGTTGAGTGCCACGTACCTCTAAGGCACTTGTGTGACATAACTTTCTTTATGCATTCTCATCTATTCCTGATATAATTGTGTTTATTTTTCTTTCCAATGTTATAAACTTGCAATTTTGTTGTTTTTGGGCAGTGGCACCTAAAAGAGCTCGTGCTTCCAGTTCTTCACAAGCACAGGACATCATTCCACTTGCCAGGCAACCCTCCCCTTTTGAAGAGCCTGCTGGAGCCAGTCAGCCACCACGGTCAGCCTCTGTACAACAGAAGCCACAGAAGAAGAAGGGACCAAGAATTCCAAGTTGGGTTCCTGAACGGATGCGGACTAACTATGATATCTTCTCCAACTGCGAGTACTTGCCTTCTGTTTATCTCAATCTGAGTTTGCTGGAGAAGCTGGGTATCAAGGGGGAGATTGAGAGCCACATTGCAGCCATCGGTTGGGGCAAATTCTTCAACTGCAGGGAACTGGTTTATCCAGATTTGACCAGGAACTTTCTTTCTACAGTATAATTCCATTTTAGCCAGGATAACAGTTCCAACAAGGTGACTTTTTTCTTGGAAGGCCGATTCTATGATGTGCCTTTGGCTGAAGTCACCGAAGCCTTAGGATTCCCCTCCGATGGGATCTATGCTTATGAAGAGCATTCAAAGGACAGGGCTTGGGAAGACATAAGAGACCCGCTTATTGGAGGCCCTTATGTGGCCGGCACCACCAAGTCTCATTTACTGCGGGATCATGCTTTCAGAATTTTACATCGATTCTTTTCCATGTCTTTTATGTCTCATGTGCAGAGTGCAGGGCAGATCAATCTTCCAGAGGCTCTCATTCTTTCTTGCATGGTGCGACATTGCCGCATCAATGGAGCCTATCACTGGTGGAATAAGCTCGAGGAGATGCAACAAAAACCTACCAAAGTGAAGAAGATCTCCTTTGGTGGATGGGTGACCATGATTGCCAGATATTTTGGGCATCCACTGGACATTGACAAAAGCCTCCCTGCAGCTGCCTACATTGATTCCAAGATGCTCAAGAACATGAAAATATTGGTTGATGATGTGACTACGGAGCATGGGTTCAGGCTAACCACCAGAGAGGAATACTTGCATAAGATGGAGCGCAGCTTGTGCCATCCTCCACCTGCCCCGAATCATGATGCAGTCACTTTGTCCTCCACTCAGTATACTGCCTTAATGGATCGTATGGATATCTTGGCTGCTAACCAGGAGGAGTTCAAGCAGCAACAACAGCAAATCATTGAGGCATTGGCTGCCCTGAACTCCCGGCTTGATTCCCAAGTGCCTCCGCACATTTGAACAGGAAGTCCCTTCCCCCTATCTCCTTTGATCTTATTTTTGTTTACCCCATGCTGAGGACAGCAGGTTTTGAAGTGTGGGGTAGGAGAATATATTTTCCCTTTATTGACATTGTTATAATTTTGAATTGTGTAAATGTGGTGGAAATTTGAACAATTATTGGATGTTAATTTTGTTGCAAAAGGATTGCTTTGTGCAGATTATCTATTCACAGGCTGGGATTCAAATGGCGAAAATTGTGAAAATCTTGAACCACAACTCTTTTTAATTTTGTTTAAGTTGTTTAGTCTTTCTTTATAAATTTTTGCATTGTGAATGTTGATTTATGTATGGAGTTTGTGTTGCTTCAATTGAATTTATTTTTTGTTTTGCATTTCCTTATGGTTTTAAGTAGATGGTTTTGTTCAAAAATCCTTAATTTAAGTTAGAATAAAATTTTTTTCCATTGAGTTATTAATTACCTTACCTTTAGCTTGAGCTGCCAGTTAATCTTGAATTGAATTAGCTTAGACTCGTTTTTGAATTGATAAGTTGAAAAGACTGGATAGCCGGAGAGCAGTAGTTTGTTCAGTAAAGAGTTCTTCTTTAAATTGATCTCAGTTAATTATATATCATTCAGTTTTCTTATTTAATGAGCACATTAGGCTAAATAAAAAAATTTAACAATAAAAAAAATCCAGTGAGTGAAAGCAGTTAAGTGAAAAAATTTTGGAATAGCTAGAACCTTCCTCATCACCCTTCGAAACAAATATTCAATTTAGGCAGTTATAGGATATGATCCAGGCAGCCTTCTTTGGTAACTAACTTTTAAATGACTTTTGACCTACCCTTAGTAAATTTTACCATTGTTAGCCCCTTTGAGCTTAATTGGTATGCTAAAAGCGTACTACTTTTTTTATTGCACTAATGCTTAACCATATAGCCTAAATGCTTTTGTCTTTCCCATTTTGGAATTGGCCACTCTAGGTTGGGTAACGAAATTTGCATGACGGGTTTGATGAATTTATGATTATCAGTTAGAAAGGGGGAAGTTGAATCAATTTTTAGAAGTTGTTGAGTTTAAATGTGTTAAAAATTTTGGGACATGGATAATAAACAATTAGTGATTTTGGTATCCACACAAAAAAAACAGTTGTAATACTGCAAAAAAAAAATTTAATTGATTCATGATTGCAGAAAATAAGTGTGGGGTACCTAGTATTTATAGGAAGTGTCATGTATCTTACTTCCTATAATTTTGGGAATCCAACTAATGTCCTAAGATCAAATTTTCATTCTTATGATGATAGGGTATGGTTTTTGAAGAAGCTCCTTGAGAAAGTTAGGTGAGTTTTGTTTCTGGATAGTGTGGCTAATTCTGTATTGCTAACCTTTAAAATCATTGGAACCTTTGCCTTATCCCCATTATAACCTTAATGTAAGTCCTGGTGATCCTATTTTGCTCTAAATTGTCTAGTGGAGATGACCCTTGTGGTTCAGGTGCTAAAGGAGAGGCTTATGACTATTCTACGTTGCAAACACAAAAATTGTCATAATACTATGTTTGCTTGATTGCTGGAATTCACTGGTAGTTTTGGTTTTGAGGAAAATAAATCTGTTTTAGCCTCACACACACACGAGAAATTGTTTGATATAGATCAATTTGAGTCTTTTTGATGAAGTTCTTATTCTGAGTGACTTCTGCTAAGTGTTGTTCTCGCACTTCTGATTTTTCATGTTCTGAATTGAGGTTTTGAGCTTTTCAAGATTGTGGATAATTCATTTGCTTGAGGGCAAGCAAAGTCTAAGTGTGGGGTATTTTGATAACTCAATTTCAGTATTTAGTTTTAGTTTAATTTGAGTCTAGTTTCATTGTTCTCTTAGCATCTTTTGCTTTGTTTTTACTACAATTTAATAATTTATCCGATTCTCAGTTATTTCTAGCTTTTGTGTGATTTTTGAGAATTTTTGACAGTTTTTGTGATTTTTAGGTACCTCACGGTTACCAGGCAATTCCTAGTAACCGTGACCCATATATCCTGTCAGAACGCACCGTTTTGAAGCATGTCACGGTCAGCATGGCAATTGTACTTGATGGGCTGGTAACCGTGACTTATGGAGCTTCTTAGTCCAGAAGCAAGAAGAGAAGCATCTCACGGTTACTAAGGATTTCCTAGTAACCGTGAGGCAGGCAACTTTTTAGTCCAGAATGAAGATGAGAACTATCTCACGGTTACCAGGAATTTCATGGTAACCGTGACCCAATCCTAAATTCAGCTCCGAGCAGTCTCACGGTTATTAAGAATATAGTAGTAACCGTGACCCATTTGAATCAAAAGAGGGTTTTTTATTAGAGGTCACGGTTACCACGAATTTGGTAGTAACCGTGACCCATGCTGACCTTTATAAAGCAGAATTTTCTGAAAATCGAGGGGAGGAGTTTTTTTGGTAAAATTTCAGTTTTTAGGGTTTCTTTCTTCTCTCTTTAAGTTCTTAGTTTATTTTACACACAAAAATACATAGAAATACTTGGAAATAGTGGGATTTACACAAAAACACTTAGATTAAACATAGATATAGAGTTTACAAGTATAGATTTACATATTTTGAAGCTCATTTTTCCTGAAAGCTTTGGAGAAAGAGATTGAAGGGCTTGGAGTCAGCTGGGTTTTCTTCACCATGAACTTCAAGGGTTTTTCTATCTTTTTCTCTTTTCATTTGATTATGGATTGTGAGTAGTCTTTTTGTTGCTTGGGGATCTTTGAATCCCCTGCTCATAATGTGAATATTGAACTCAGATTTATTTTTACATGAATGGATAGTCTATTTCACAAGTACTTATTTGTTTATCATTGATTTTTCGATCTATTAAGTTACTTTGTATCTATGGATGAATGGTTTTTATCATATGTCTTGATGGTTATTGAGCCTAATAGATTGGAGTTTATGAATGATTTAGCTCAGTTTTTCTATCATGAATATTGTCTATTTTGGATGGCTCCGGAATGGGACTCTAGATGTGTAGTATTTGTGATTCTAAAACTAGAGTAGGGAGTAAAATAGATGGGTTTTGGGTTGCCTGGCTCCAGAATGGGACGGTAGACCGAACTTAGGATTTTAGACCCGGGTTTAGGCTAGTTGTTGGGCTGGCTCCGGAATGGGACATTTAGCAACTAGAATAGCTGGCTCCGGAATGGGACGCTTGGGTTAAGATGGGTTATCCCGAGTTCATTCATGTATACTTTTATGTAAAAATTTATTCACATTTGGGTATGGGGTGGATAAGTGAACCCGAGTAACGCTTTACTTTTATAGATATTTACATTTGCTAATTTATCAGAATTTAATACACTGAATTTAAATTTATCTATTTTACATACTTAGGTTTTTAAGTTACATTACATAAATCAACTATTCATACACACAAACAATTGGGAATTCTTTAGCATACAATTAATCCTCACAGGCTACACATACACATTTCCCTTGGGTTCGATATTGAGGGTCCTAACTATACCCCACTTTATTACTTGTCGATCTAGTGCACTTGCTAGGGTCGCAACACTGGACACCAATAGGATACTGTCTATAAATCTTGTTTACTACCACACTATGCTCTAGAGGATTACTCACCAAGATGTCCTGGTCCAAGTAAGCCTTTTTCATCCCTTTATCCCATGTCAGTTCTGTGCTAATATAAGAGTGTGTGGAGCCGGGATCTATCAATGCATACACAGAATCAGATAACAGAATAAACTTACCCACTATCACATCAGGAGCATCCTTCTCTTCTCGGGCTCTGACAGCATAAGTTTGTCCCCTTGATCGCCTCTGTCCCTGAGACAACTGGCCAACTGGTTTGGAGGCTGAAGGTCTAGGGGCAACTCCCCTACCACTACCACGTGGTGCAGAAGATCCAGTACCGAAAGCTGGTGAAGCTACTAAAGCAGTCTGTATCAGAAGACAATCTCTAATCTGATGGTCGTTAGACCCACACTTAAAATAGGCTCCCGTCAGAAATCCACACTCCCCTGGATGTGTCCTGCCACAGTGTTCATACTGTACTGCTGACCCACTATCTCTGCCTTGGGGTGCACTAGATGCTGAAGTGGCAGTAGACTTGCCACGAGAGGTGCTACCCTATCCTCTACCCGCAGGTGGGTGACCCAGAGGTGCCTGCTGACCCTTCTGCTTTTTACTCTGTCCTGACTTCCCACTACTTTGTCTCTGCCTTCTCTTCTGCTGAAATCGGGACTGCCTTTCTACTTGTTCAGCCTGAGTAGTTTCTAACTTGAGAGCTGCATCAATCATAGCCCACAGATTAGGATAATGCTAGGCTTCAATAATCTGTCTCAGCTCTGTATGTAATCCTCTCTCAAAATGCTGACATAATCTTTCTTCTATAGCCAAACGTTCATCCAGATAAGTGCTCAGGCGCTCAAATTCTCTATCATATTCTGCCACAAAACGATTCCCCTATCTCAATCTCCAGAAGATGTCCTGCATAGAATCTTGTACTCAACCCTAATATACTTCTTCTCAATCTGATCGATAAAGAACTCATAATTCAACTGATCTGTAGGAGTGTGTCGTCTGACTGAGTCCTACCATATAAAAGCTGGACCCTGTAGCAAAGCAGTGATTCCCTCAAATTTCTCATCCAATGGGCTGTGGGTAATATCAAATAATCTCTTAATCTTGAACAACCATGCCGCTGCAGCTGCTGGCATTCAGGGATCCTGACCTGAAAAATCCTTAGCTCCCAATCTCTTCAATTGCTCCAATATAGGCTTCCTGCTAGGTGGAGCAGGCGGCTGAACCTGAATCACTAGTGGCAGTGCCTAAGCCTGTACAGCCTGAAGTCACTGCTGGATGTAATCAAACATCAGATTAAGAAAATCCAGCTGAGGAGGAGGAGGAGGAGGAGGAGGTGCTGCTACTGGTGGAGGTGCCTGCTACTGTGAAACCTCCTATTGCCCCATATTACTTGAGGCCTCGCTCCTGTTATCTCCAGCCTCACGGCTCGGCTCACCAGACATCTTTTCACTATAAAATAGAATGGAGCAAGAATACATTAATTCCAAAACAACTTCTCAAATTAACAATTGGCATGCATATAATTAATTTAAATAAAAAATTGCACCCACTCCGATCTTAAAATCGTCTAAATCACTGCTCTGATACCACAAAATGTAACACCCTTATCCCTCATACACTGTACCGGTATACCGACGACCGAAAAGATTTTTTTTTCAACTTACTCTTTATATTTCAATACCTTATTAGCATACTTTAGCTAATTTAAAAATAAATCGTCGACGACCTATAACTGTTTTAATTCACTATGCATTTAATAAAATTTTTTGCAATATAACGGCCGCACATAGGACTAGTCCCCTGAAACGCAGACAAACTACACAGCCTCTCAGAAGCATAACAATCAATAATATCAACTATATCCATTCACTGACATCCATTCCATTTCATTCATAACCCAAATACAGCTTACTAAAATAACTTCAGTTTTACACTACATATCCAAGTAAGTTTGTACATATATATACATGCCAAAATTTATACTACTAGAGCATCCTAAAAAAAGTCCTTTAAAGTATATTCCTGCTCCAACTCCTACTTACCGGCGCGCAGTAAAAACTATACGCTGAGCACTCAACATGCTTAGTGGTGAATAATAATCAATACATTTCCTAATTTTAACATCATTATTCTTAAACCATACCTTACACATAAACACTTATAAAATCATTAAATTACTTATTAAAATATCAATTACAATTTTTCTCTATTATTGTTCACCTTACTTTAAAACTCCTTTTTCTTTACTATTTTAATCTCGTAAATCTAAATTTTGTTCATAAAAGCTTATTTGTGTTCTTTGAACTAACAATTAAAACACTTTACGTTTCTATGCATTTAACTTGTCATTTATAAGTAAAATTATATTTTAGTCCCTATTGACAATAAAATTCATTTTCTCAATAATTTAACTATTATCTGACTATTTTATCTTTATTTAAGCAATTTTCATTTAATTTACTTGTTTTTTACACTTTTGAAAAAAAATTACCATTTTTTCCCTAAACTTTCTTTTTCTTTCATTTTGATCCTTTTTCACTTTCTTTTCTCTCTTTTCATTATCTTTTTACTTATTTATCAATTTATTTTCATTATGCCCCTAGAACAAACCCGATAGAAAATCTCAGACCGGATACTCGAAACATGGACCCCACGGGTCCTACTAAAAAAAGAAATGATTTCCAAGGAATCATTCTCAGAACACTGCACTTTTCACTTTCACTTTAACACTTAAGCTATGGAAATCAATGATCCTACCGATAGCAAAACAAGTCGCCATGACTTGTACCGCGGTAAAGGGTATTTCTATGGCTAGCCAACTATATCCAGAACTAGTTTTTACTGTCAGACTAATTCTAAGTGCACAATAATAATTACTTTATAAATCCTTTTAATTTTCAAAAAATTTATCAGTTGACTTTTTTATTCTTTTTCATTGACTATAATTTAATCTCATATAATTTTACCTTTTTCAACATTTTTATGCAATTATTAACTAATAATTCAATTATTTTCAATATACATATTAACATTAAATTTTTAATAAAATTTCAATAATTCCAATAAATGTCAATAAAATTTATTTATACATTATTTATTATTTATTGTCATTTTTCATTAAAATAATAAATTAATTCACTATAAATCACAACTTTCACTATATACATACACTATACATAATCTTAAAAATTTCTAAATAAATTCCAAATATTCTTTAAAAATTCATAGACATTAATTATCAAGTCTACTATTATTTTAAGCTAACATATATTATTTATATGCAATTTTCTCACCATTTTCTCTTACAATTAAATTCGGCCACCATTAATCTTCTTCCTAAAAATTTTCTTTCTTTCATTTTCATTTTCCATTCATCTTTTCTCTAGCTTAATTACAATTACCCTAACATAATTACACCAATTAAACACTTTAATCATTTTTACCCTAGGTACATAATTGAGAAAAATTCATAAACTTAGAAAATGTAAAGATTAATTAGTCACTTACAATTTTCTCTTGAATTAGGAAGCTCAAGCCTCCTTTTCCTTACCTTTATCCTTTGAAACACTCACTCTTCCTTCACCGCCTACATAGACCGGCCATTCAAGCTTAGTTTCTCTTTTTTTTGTCCTAAAATGCAAAATTCAAGCTCATAATTAACATCTATATCTCAAAATCTATGAAAAAACACTAAAGAAGTAATTTAAATCCATAAATTTCCTAAATTCCCACTTACCTTATTTTCTTTAACCACCTGATTTCTAGCTTTTCCTTGCTCAAACCACTTGATTGAGGTTACTAGGATGAAATAGAGAGTTGAAACTTTAATTATTATGTTGAAAATTATAAGAAATTTAAAGTGAGAAAAGAAGAAATCAAAGAGAGGAAAGGGAGAGTGTGGTTTATGGGCTTAACCCAATTATAAATTTAAGCCCTCAAGTGAGCCTAAATATGGAAATTTCTCTCTTTATATACCCCTCAAGTGAGCCTAAATATGGGCTTAGTTTATGGGCTTAGCCCAATTATAAATTTAAGCCCATTTTAGACTATTAAAGGCTCAAACCAAATTCTATATCTTCCTTACTTCAAATCACTTCAAAAATAATTTTTTAAATTTTATTACATAAAAAATAACTAGTACACAAATTTTCGACTCAATCGGAGTCCTTTATCGGTCCGATTCAAATTTATCGATCCGATTCGATAACTGTCGGTGTTATCGAAAAATTTCATTCTCATCACTAAAATATTCTACACAAAAATTCATTTAGGCATGCAAAATCTGGTAATTTTTGGAGTTCATTTACTATTTTTAATTATTTACACAAAATCAAGTCACCTTTCATATCGGGAAAATTAACTCGTTACCTTTTTCGTATTTTTGACTTTTGGAGACCCATTTGACCTCAATTTCACTTCAAATTTCAACCCCAAATTTATCATGACTAATACTTTTCGATGGTCCAATAAAATATTTTTGGCTTCCGGGTGTCCTTTCGGGCCCGAAAAGCACTATTTATCATTAAAAAGTACTGTTCACGGCTTACCCGGTGTTGAGGCCATTACAAAAGCACTTAATAGACAACTTTTAGTAGTTTAGTGACATGTTTGTAGCGAATTTCGTAGTGGCTATACGACCAACTAAAGTCTCGGCTGATCTACACCAGATCATTCAAATGAGGGAACAGCCCTTGCGTAGCTACGTGGAGAGATTTAATGTGATAGTTATGGACATCTAAAATCTAAACCTAGAGGTCACCATCAATGCACTCAAGAGTAATACAAGGTGTCAGGATTTTAGAGACTCCTTGAGCAAAAAATCATATTTTAATTTTACTGAACTAATGATTAGGTCTCACAATTACATCCGGATGGACGAAGCTAGGAGACTAAAATATAGTACCCAGATGAAGGACAACAATGAGAATTCTTAAGGAACAAGCCGAGATAGAGAAAGTTCTAGATGGGGTGATTCACGAGCTATGAGAAGGTTGAATAAAGCATATGTAGTCTCAAAATTATACTCGGACAGTCAAAGTGAGGAACAGTCACCAAATTAAATGTCTCCCCTTTATAAATCCTATCCTGGATGAATAAAAATAACCAGGTGAATTGGCCAAAACCTATGAGGAAAGATCCGAACAGGGACCAATGATTGAATTACGCCTGTTACAAAGACAAGAGGCATGAAACCAATAATTGTAGACAGCTTAAAAGGGAAATAGAATACCAGATCAAAAAAGGCGAGCTCAAACAATTCATTAAGGGGAAGAAAAATGATGATAGGCGATCACCACCTCAGCAGTTGGATAAAGGGGGAGGAAGTAATAGCAATAAATCCCCAGCAGGAGTAATCCATGTGATCACAGGTGGGAAGCACTATGACATGTCCAGAGACTCTAAAAAGCACAAAGCAAAGGAATTTTTCTTGCTCAAAGCCTGTCCACCTACCCCAAAAAACCTCATTCAATTCTCATTCAAGGATGAAAAATATGTCCGGCAACCCCACAATGACGTATTGGTAGTGGAAGTAATGATTGGGGATTTCTAGGTACAACATATTTTAGTATATACGGGCAGCGCGATTAATCTAATCACTTTACAGGCTTACAAAACTCTAAAAATACTGAGCCCACTGGAAGAAGTAACAATTCCTTTGAGTGGTATTTTCAAACAACCAATTAAAGTGGAAGGATCGATCAATATGTGATTGTAACTAGGGGACAACTCCATAGTCAGGTCATGTATAACATGTTTTATGGTAATAAATATGTCATTATCTTACAATGCAATTTTTGGCCAACCTCTTTTGGTCAAGGTAGATGCTTAAACTTCTATGCAGAAAGTTAATTATAAAGATCCCTGCCCTACAAGGGACATCTATACTTTAGGGAAACTAGAAAGAGGCAAATCAAGCATTTCCAGTAGATACACTAGATGTCCCAACCGATTCAACTCAAAAGCAGAGCCGATAGATTTGTTTTAGGAGGTAGAGTTATTGCTAGGAAATATATTGAAAATAGCATCGGGAAAGACCAGCTCAGAAATGAAATTATTGACAACAGTCCGTGAGTCTTATACAAATGTGTTTGTTTGGCAACCTTCAGACATAACTGGCATCTCGCCCGAAGTCATGTCCTACTCTCTGAGCATCCAACCAGGCTGCAAACCAGTCAAACAAAAGAAGCACAATCACGCTTCCGAGCGGCAGTTAGCGATAAATGAAGAAATGAACATTTTGTTAAAAAATGGGTTCATTAAAGAGGTGTTCTATCTAGACTGGTTATCTAATGTTGTGCTAGTAAAAAAGTCTAATGGAAAATAAAAAATGTGCGTGAATTTTTTCGACCTAAATAAAGCATGCCCTAAGGACAATTACCCATTGCCGAACATCGACATGTTAGTAGACTCAATGGATTTGAAGAATGTACTTTTTTGGATGTCTCTATAGGTTATCATCATATCCTTATGAATCTAGAAGGTAAAGAGAAGAAAACATTCATTACCCATAGGGCAACCTACTACTATAGAGTGATGTCCTTCGACCTCAATAATGTAAGAGCCACTTATCAGAGGTTGATGAAAAGGTTCGCAAAACAAACATGTCGGAACATAGAAGTATATGTGAATGATATAATTGTCAAAAGCAAAACTTTAGGAGATCTGCCAAAAGAACTCAAAGAAACTTTTTCAACTTTAAAGAAGTTCGATCTTAAGTTAAATCCAAAGAAGTGCAAATTTGGAGTTCGGTCTGGTAAGTTCCTGGGCTTTGTAATTTCAAAAAGGGAATAAAGGCCAATTTAATAAAGATCAAGGCCATAATGAAGATGGAACCATCAAAGTCAATCAATGAAGTGTAGATACTAAATGGGAATATTACAACCCTTAGAAGGTTCATTTCATACTTGGCAAAACGGTGCCTTCCATTCTATAAGGCCCTAAAGAATTTAAAAAACTTCAAGTGGAGCTCAAAATGTCGGTTCGCCTTTGAAGCTCTCAAACAGTTTTTGAGTTCTTCTCCACTGCTCAGTCAACCACAACTAAGCAAAAATTTGTTCATATATTTGTCGGTCTCTGAAAGAGCCGTATAATTGATTTTAATCAGGAAAAAAAGTACTCAGTAGTTTTCCATCTACTATGCTAGCATGGTCCTTCGAGGTGCCGAACTAAGATATCCAATTCTGCAATAGTTAGCTCTGGCCTTAGTCACATTGGCAATAAAGCCGCATCCTTATTTTTAAGCTCATATGGTAGTTGTCCGAACCAACACCTCCCTCGAAAAAGTGATGCAAAAACCAGAGGCATCAGGGAGGATAACCAAATGGGCAGCTCGCTTAGGAGAGTTTGATGTTCGGTATGAGCTTCATCTAGTAATGAAAGCATAGGTATTAGCTGACTTTGTGGCCAAACTGAATGCTCCTTTTATTGAACCGAGTAAGATGACTTGGAAGATGTATGTCAAAGGAGTAGTGTCATCAGAAGGAGCCGAAGTAGGAGTCGTGCTATCTGGCTTGGGTAGAATCTCCATACGGGGAATGGCTAGGATATCTTTTCTAGCATCCAATAATGTGGTGGAATATAAAGCACTTTGTTTTGGGCTATAGCTCACACTTGAGGTAAAACCTGGCTTTTTACTTATTCATTCTAACTCTCAATTGGCCATCAACCAGTTGTTAGGGAAGTTCGAGGCTAAATAACAAACAATGATGAAGCATCAAGACCTGATATCAACCTTGCTGGCTTAACTGAAAAAAATGGGAGCTTGTGGACAATTGAACAAATATCCTGAAAAAAATAGGGGAGTAGACTCCTTGGCCAAACAGTCATCCCTAAACAACACCATACAATCAGAAGATGTAGTTTTGGCGGTCATCACCCAGCTATTTTACAAAACTTACTTGGTTCAGTTGAACGAGTAAATGGATACCAATTTATTAGTTTCTTGATACATGTGCTATTCTAGAAGATTAGGTTAAAGCCAGAAGGATAGTTTGGCATTCTAGCCTTTATTCTATTTTGGACAGAAAGCTATATAGGAGGTCATATGCACACCCTTGGTCACTATGCTTGAGTTTCAAAAGAAGGCAACTATGTCCTTAGAGAAATCCACGAGGGCATGTGTGGCACATATGAAGGAGCTTAGAAAATAGCTCGAAAGGCGCTGCTACAGGAATATTTTTATAGATAGGCGATCTACTTACAAGTTCAAGAAGGATGACACTTCATCGGGTATACAAGTCAACAACGAACAAAAGCTAGTAAATTTAGGATTGGAAGAGCTATAAGCTCGAGGATTCTGCAGCCACATGCTCCAAACCTCCTCTATTTTCTTGCTCACCTTTTTGCTCCATTTAGGGGGAGTAAATGACCTTATTTTGGAGTACGAGAAGAGGATGGTCTAATTAATAGGATGAAAGGCTGGCCTACACCTGGCGAAGGCCTATCAAGAGACATCGAGGAAGCATTAGATATAGTGATAGCATTGGAAAGACTATTGTTTGATGAACCGATTGGCATGCGCATTTTGTGCCAAAATCCCAAATTCAGCCACAAGAGAAGAGTGCCACACTAGCAATTCAAGTGAGGGCTACATCAACAGTTTGGGATGATGCCACTCCTATTGTTTGAGCATGGGTTTATACTTGTCTGCCCATAGTTCTCCCCACTTTAGCCTTTTTTAGCCTTGAACTTCTCACTGAAAGATGATTTTCCCGCTCTCGTTCATAACTAAAAAACAAAATCACAATGAGAAAAATTAGACATGCTACCAAAAACAATAATATATAAAAAGGTACTTCATATTTCATTCAAGGCGTCATGGGGTGATTGAGGGTCTAAGAAATCATAAATATTGATCTTTTTGCAAGTGAGATCTCTCCACCAATCTAAAGTATTCTCTTTATCTTGAGTTAACAACAGATGTTAATTATTCTCTATTAATAAATTGCCCCCAAGAAGTCCAAATAGGAAATCGTGCTCGCACTCTACAATGAAAAATTGATTTTTTCAGTCTTTCAAGGAGTCCAGCTTCCTTGTGAAAAATGTCATATCCCGCTCGAGTTTGAATATAACAGTAGTCTTTTGTCATATTTTGAAGTCCGACCATGTGAGCTGACTTAAACAGTCGGATTGTAAGGTTGATGGCATTCTCCAATGTCCAAATTTAGAGGGCAGTCAAAGTAAGCCAAGCATTGGGGTGCAGTTTGACTTATCGTGAGCTTATAATACTGTAAAAAAAAATCTCAAAACGGGTTAGGTTAAAGGTGACTCTAGCTTAGAGGTCAGCTTTAAAAAGTACTAATTTTTCTTGTCATTAAAATTAAAATCAGAGGTAATATGGGAGCTTGGGGCTAGAAGGTTGTATTGGCCTAGTATTCCTAGCCTAACTTTCCAGCTGGGGAGCTCAGTGACTTGGAACGAAACGAACTAATACTAGGAACCCCAAGGATTATCTCTTGGTGGTCTCTTAGGTTTAGGTCGGCTGGGTTCAAGGATTTCAACGATGGGAATATTTAATGTAGGGTTTTCTATGGGTATTATTGTATATTTTGTGGAGGCGTCTGAAACATCGGAAGCTCTATAGGGGCTCTCTCAGTAGATGAGCTGTGAGCAGAATTTCTCGGAGTGCTATTATCCAAGAAGCTGTCTGAAATCCTAATCTCGCTGGACCCTACCGACTTATGATAACTGAACTATGTCTTGGGTTCTTCATGTAGCCCATTTTCCTCTAACTATTCAGGTTATTTAGAATCCGAAATATGGCTTACAACGACGTAGCCCTCAATGAATCTTATTCGGACAAGGATCAACAGCCTCCTACTCGAGGTAGAATTCTTGTTAAGGAAGCTTAGCTTAGCTTCCATTAAGAGGCTAACACTTTTACGTAAATGGGAGCCCTAGCTGGAGCAAGACATTGATCATTACAAATAGCTAAATTGTCAGGTATTTCTCTCTCTTAGCTAAATTTACTACATACTTCTCTTTACTAACTTAATTGTTGGAGATTCCCTTTGTCAGTACCTTATCATAATTCTTTATTTTCAGGTACTTTCGAGAATAGTGAAGAACACTCTCTAACACAAGTTGGATCTCAGTGACAATCCAGTTAAATTCGAACTGCTATCATTATATATTAACATATTTTTGAATTTAAAATTGACAAAATATCTTTTCTTTTTTTTTTTCCATTTTGGCTTTCTTTTTTCTCAAAATAACGGTGTTCAATATAAAAATCACGTTTTTAAATTTAAAATTTTAATTTATTTTTTGTTTAATCAGAATTTAAATATTATTTTTTTAATTCCAAAATGATATTATAAAAAAAAATCTAGAAAACCGCAGCCACGCGGAACAAATCTAAAATTGTATACTTGCAAAATTGACCCAAACCCATGGATCAATCCAAATTCATTCAAAAAAAATTGACCCAAAACCCAACCCAACCCAATCAAATACCCATTATGTCAATCCAAGAACTGACTCATTTTATTTTTCAACCCAATCACAACCAACCTAATACCTACTAGGTCAATCCAAAACTGACTCATTTTATTTTTCAACCCATTGGCTCTATACCCAATGGATTCTTACAAAAATCCAATGGATTTCTTCCAAAATTTTTCTTTTTTTTTTTCTCATTTTTCTCTCTTTACAAAACCCTAACCTCTTCACTAAGATTTCAATCACTTCACTATTTGGCGTCAGTAGCGGCGATTAATAACACTAGTTCAGCCGAAATAGTAATTTTTTTAATGGTGAATAGTATTTTCGGACTGAAAAATACACTCGAAAGCGAAGAAAATATTTTAATTGATCATTGGAGAATATTGATTATGGTGAGACTCCGGAGTTGAAATTTAAAGTGAAACAAAGGTTCAAATAGGCCTCTAAAAGTTAAAAATAACGAAAAAGTAGTGAGTCAATTTTGATATATAGAAATGTTAACCTGAATTTGACTGAATTTTTAAAAATAGCAAAAGAAACCCTAAAAATTTCTAAAATTTGCAGATCTTACTAAAATTTCTTGTAGATTATTTTGGTAATAAAAATTGAATTTTTTGGTAACACCGGTAATTATTGAATAGAGACAAATTTGATTGAATCGGACCAATAACACGAACTCCGATTGAGCTGAAATTTTAGTAATGAGGACCAATTGATAATTTGTATGTAAATTTATAGAGTTAGAAATGAAAATAAATGAGAATAATGATAATTTTTATAAATATTAAGTAAAAAGGACAATTTTGAAAATAAATAAAAATTAAAGAATTAAATTGAAAAGTTATTTAGTAAGGAAATTACAAAAGTCATTAATTAATAAATAAAAATTTTTTATAATAATTTGCATTAAATTCATGAATCGAACTAAATTCATCCAACCTATTTGAATATTAATTCATTTATTACTTATATTTTTGACCCATTAATGATCCAACTCATTAATAATCTGTCTATTAATGATTTAATTCAAATTCATCCAATATATTCATTTGCCACATTTACTAAATTGTGTAATATATATATGGGCGATAGAACCGAGGCGTTAAATAAAATAAATTTGACCGGTTGGTGTAGTATTGCGGACTTAGTGATTAAGAAAATTTGCATGTAATATTGTGATTGATCTGCCAGTCTTTTTCTATCCATAAGTCCATGAACCCATATTCTAGAAACTTTAATTTCAATGCATCAATAAATATGTAAATGTTGAACCATTTTCTTCAACCTTCACCAAAAATCACTATTACAGCTAATATTTGCTGCCAATTAAGTCTTGCCAAAAATGGCCTTTCATAGACACTCACCGCCACCACCTGGTCCACCTCCACCACCGTATCCACATGCTCATCATCCACCACCACCACCGTATCCACATGCTCATCATCCACCACCACCACCGCCACCCTTTCATCACCACCACCATCCTCCACCTCCACCTCCCCCATTTGATCATCATCATCATCACCACCATCCTCCACCACCTTTTGCTCAACCGCCTCCTCCGGGTCCTCCTCCTCCACCTAGTTATGATCCATATAGACCACCTCCACCGTGGCACCACCATCCTCCACCTCCTTATTATTAGTTATGTGCACAAGGAAGGAAGATCATGTAGATCATGGGTATTTGCAAAATAAGTATGGAGGGGCAGATCAAGAATTCGTCTCCTATATATCTTTCTACTTCGAAATGGTCGAAGAGTTCTATGCAATATATATGTTAATTTTCTTTTTTCCCCCGTTTGGTGCTTCTGATATGATTGTATAATTTGTACTGTGTTTTTTATAATGAAATTAATAACTGATGATTTTATATTTTATTTCTATTAGATTTATTGTTATGGAGAAAATTTCAAGTATGAACACTACTAATTTTCCCTAGAAGTTCGTTATGGAGATCAATCCATTAGACAGAATAGCTAGCAGCTTCAAGTAGTTGTACTTTGTATCAAGTCTTTTCCTTTGGTTCCACTATCAAGTTCAACCAGAAAAAGTATATGTTTATTTTATAAATCAATAGCATATTATATACTAATTCATTATAATTATATTATAAATCAATAGCATATTATATTCTATATTGATTACTACTTCATTAATATTCACCTGCAAAAAAAAGGCAATAATTTAAAGAAATAATAGAAAACTAATGAACGGGCCCTTTGCATCGCAATATTATTAAGATATTGTCAGTTAAATAATTCAGTTCCGTGATTCAATTATTTGCACATTTTTTATATTTTAGCCTTTTTTCTAATTTCTTTTTTTCATATCCTAGCTAGGTTCAAAAAGTGGAAAGTGAAACTTGTGACAAACGATAATTACATATTGTGTGATGGATTGATTCTAAAATCATAAAATAAAATTTCACAATGGTAAACTATTTAAATTGAGATTTGTTTTCATCAAACTAATTTTTGTTGGAAAAATGGAAAGTAGGAGTTGTTATCTTTGTGGGATACCAATATATCAATTGTTGTCAATTGGCAATCTATGTCAATATCTAATTAAAGAAAAAGCTACATTAGCAATACATGTGGCACGGAAAGATAAAAAAAAAAAAAATTAATTTTTTCAAGTTCGAATTGTTAATTTAAGTGACATAGTTTCCTTACTAAATGCTGAGATAAAGTTGTCATATATCAATTTGTATTTTAAGTTGTGTATAACCAAAATGAAATTTTTGATGTCTACTTTTCATTTTACCATCAAAGATTATAATTGTTGAATCAAGTATTTTACTGTGATGAAATTTTTATATGAAATTTCATGTGATTTTAGTATTAATTGGTTTATAAGTCCAATAATTATATATGAAATCAATCAATTTAAACTCGAAATTCAAATGGGCTAAAGCCATATATAAACAGTACAAAAATGACAGAAAAATTAGGGAGTATTGAAGAATCAGGATCTGTTTTTCCCAAGTTGTGAAATATGTTTATATGAACCAAATAAAGTTTTATTTTTTATTTTTCAGATTAGGTTTATTTTGATTAAGTTTTGAAATAAAGAAACCTCTAGATAAACAAAATTCAGATTGTGTCCTTCAGTTATGATTTGGCCATTTACTACAGATCTCTATGCTATAATTTCACAAGACAAAATATTGTCTGGTTAGCCTCTAACTCGCCCTTCAACATTCTGTCCTTTGCCATTGTTGCCTGCAAATGCACATGACAGAACTCAAAAATGGAATTATTTAAAACTACAAAAAGTTCTGACAAACTTATGAAAGCAAAACCTGTTTTTGCCAATTGGTAGAAGCAGTTATGAGGGCAAGCAATGCTACTTGCGCACTAATCCCTAAAACTACTCCAATCCAAAGCCCCTTTCCTCTTAAATCCACAACACCCTAAAACTACTCCAATCCAAAGCCCCTTTCCTCTTAAATCCACAACAAAGCAAAGAACAACGGATACTGGCATTCCAATCAAATAATATGCCCCAAAATTTATGAATGCAGGTCCGCACCCAGCCGCATCCTCTAGCAATCCCCGCCATTAAATTTGGACTAATTAACATCATCACCGTGTGTATTTGGATTAAAATACACACACTCACCTGAAAGTACTGCTTGTAAGCTATCCATGATGATCGATACACAAAGCAGGGGAGATATTCCACTCACATACTTCACGACTTCCTTGTTATTGCTATGGGCGTACCCGAAAACATTACGGCTGCACAACAAAGCTGTGCCCACCATTATTGCCTCTGTAATCGAAATGGTTACGGCTATGCTCACGACTGATCGAGCTGCCTTTGCATTTCCCAACCCCAACTCGTTCGATACTCGGGTACTGCGAAAGAGGAAATCATTATTTTGAAATGAAAAATTAAGGACACTTGGATAAATGATATGATCCGAACCTCGCAGCAGCGCCAAGACCATATTGTACAAATAGTGCAGTGCTGTATTTGTAATGCTGATCATGGAGATTAAAACAATTAATCGGAAAATCAAATGCATTTTTACATTAAAGCGTTGCTGCTGATTAAGTTTCAGGAAAAGCTCAGGCATACCACATTGAAAGAACTGATGTTTCAAGCTTTGAATCCGGTAGTATCCCGCCGAGTAATACAAGCAACTCAAAGATCTACCTTTCAAGACTAATCAAAAACCATACATTAATTAATTCTAACAGGATCAAAACCACCAAATTGTTTCACTTCACAGCATAGAAAATTACCAAACCATAAGAACAGAGGGGAGAGTAAAGCGCCAGAATTCAGGAATGCTGGAAAAGATATAAGTCAAGGAAAAATTTCTTGTCTTTTCACAAGAATAAGAACATGCCATGTAAGAGGCAAGCAACATAACTTGTAACCAATAACCCAAACCAGTGAAATTGCAGCACCAATATACCCAAATTCCCATTTATAATTAGATCCCAACAGAGTGGTAAGTGGAAACACGAAGCAGCACAAGAGCTAATTAGAGTTGGAAATGTGAATCCTTGAGAATGGAAATAGCGAAGCAGTGATAGAAGAATATGGAATAGCCAAATAGTGCTGACATAAGTGCAACTGAGTATCTGGAGGCTACCCTTGAGATTTGAGGATCAAGGCCTATAGATGTTAGAAGCTTGTCCATGAATATCCAGAGGATAGATATATGGAAACAGATTGGAACTAGGGATGTTAATGCACTGTAGGTATAGCTTCCAAGCTTTTGGTATTGCGCTGCTCCATATGCTTGCCCAGACAGTGTCTATAAGCCTCCAAATATAATCACACTGCTCGAAGATTTCTTTGTGCAATCTAAGTGTGAAGCCATTAAGAAAAATTGAAAATTGATAATCAATTAATCAGCATCCTAAAATATTCGAAAATGACATAACTTGGATTAGGTTTGCTTAATGAGTGCTAAATTTCACATTATTACGGTCACAATTGCGTAATTGATCACAATTTGAGTGAATATTGTACTCTCTCCATCTCCAAAAATATAGTCACACTTCTTGTTTTTTTTTTCTTTTTCGGGTAGATTAAAAAAATTTTATTAATGTGCCTACGAATGATATTTTTTTCTATATTAGTAAAAATAAGAAATAATGATTTATATTTGATAATAGAAAAATATTATACATTTCACCAGTTTAATTTTGTAATGCTGAGAAGAAAAGTAAGACTATAATTTTAGACAAATAAAAACGGAAAGTATGAGTAACCATCAGAAAATTAATTTACAAATATAATATTAAGTTTTCAATTGAATTAACGAACATTTGCACAAATTACTATAATCATAATCAAAATAGTATATTATTATTATTATTATAAAAGCCTTGCATGCATGCTACGAAAAAAGAAAACATTACCAGGAGAGGAAGCCAGTGCATTGGTGAAAGTTATGGCGATTGAGACACCAGAAAGCTGCAATTTATCGGGTGACCGGCGATCTAAATGAAGTCGCCGTTAATAAGTATTGTGATAATAAGACAACCACCATCGAAGCTGCCATTAAACTCATTTTCTTTAGCTCTTCAACTATCCATCTCTTCTCTTCAACCATCCATCTCTCCTTCTTTTTATCACTCTTTGGCACCACTGCCTCTGCCATCTTTTCATCTTAATTTTTCCTCACTTTGCTTATATTAACTTGTTTTTGCACTCCAACATTTGATTCAAAACGTGCAGGGCTCATAATAGATAAATCATTTCTTTTTTTTTCTTTTTTTTTTTTACAATAAATATCAAACTACTTTGTCTCTCATCAGGAGGAGTACAGAATTCAGTTATAATCAAATTCAACTAAATTGGTCAAAATAAACTATTTAGTTAGATTTTTTTGGTTATTTGATTTTATTTCGGTTATTAAATAAATAGTTACCCTTATTCAGTATGTTAAATGCATGTTATGCATTAAATATGAACAAATGAGAAATTAAGAAAAAAAATTATTTTTTATTTAACGGTTCATATTTCCTGTGCACTGATCACTTAACATATTAAGTGGATACTTAATTAAGTCTCTCTTTGCCTTTTTTTTTACACCCTTAATTAAACAATTTTTTGAGGGAAAAAAAATGGAAAAGAAAATTCTTGATTAATAGGTTTACTGGAGAAATGGAAGAGGACATCTGTTTGATATGTGTCAATACAACCTGAGGAACAAACATGAAGTGGCTCTGCCTACCTATACCAAAGGCCTTTTTCCTACAACTTATTAAATTTGCAACGACGTTCACTTTTTCCATTTATTTTTTTATCAGCACTCAGCATTATGTGAATGAGAGGCAATGATTAATCATAGAGAAATCATTGCTCTAAATTTTTCGAGAGAATAATGGGTCATAATTTTTTGCTTAAATCATTCACATGTTGGAACTTTAATCTTGGGATCCAATAATAGGCCAGAAGCAACACGAAAAACTTGCAACATCTATCTACCTCCAATAATTTTAGGTCATTGCTTGCCTTATAAATGATGGAAATAGAAAAATTATTCTAATTATTCATATCAGGAAATTCTAAAAAAAAAAGATGGGTTTAAATATTAACGTCCTCAGAATTTCTGTATTGCTGTTGTTCACTGTGAGCATTGAAGCACAATATCCTAATAAAGTCTTTGATATCACAAGATACGGTGCCATACCCAACGAGATATTTTATATCATTCATAAATACAATTTCAATTAACATTTGGGTTTTTTTTTTTTTAAATTAATTTCTAGTAGGTTAAGTATAACAGTAATAATTTTCAAATAAAAGTAAATTGCAAATGATTCTTAAACTTTTTCACGGAAAATTTGCTTCAAAAGTTAGCTCACGAGTACAATACTTTAATTTGACTCATTTTTTTTTTATGTTTTCTTTTTATTTTCATATGGATGATAATTTAATGTGCCATACAATGGTGCGCTGCACGATAAAAAATCATCTTATTAAAAAATAATTTATTTTCTTAATTAAATGGTGCGCGTATATTGTACGTACTACACATTGAATTAACACTCTTTTTTTCATAATCTTTTCAATATCATGAATTTTTTATTACAATTATAGGATAAATTGTGAAATTTTAAAAATATAATTTAAATAAAAATGATGAAAGTTACATAAATATTAGTTGCGAAAAATAGTTGTTTATTAAAAAAAGATTGGAGTTCCTATTTGCATCATTATCCAATCTTCTAAACTTGTATTGAATGTTGTTATTAGGCTTTACTGAGGGCATGGACAGAAGCATGTTAATTGCCAGGTATAAACAAGGTATTAATTCCAAGGGGAAAATACTTGCTAGCGAAGATAAAAATGTCAGGTCCATGCAAGGGCGTCATGGCTTTTGAGCTCCAAGGTACTTTAAGGGCTCCAATAAATCTTGATGGAGATAGTTGGGTTACTTTCCAACACATTGATCGATTTATGGTTTTTGTTGGTGGAGCTTTTGATGCATGGCCAAGGAAGAATTGCTTGGAAGAAAAATAATTGTGGAAAGGATCCTAATTGCAAGCCGCTTCATATTGTAAGTCTATGCAATTTTTTCCTTTACGATATTTTATTTTTAATATTAAATTAACCTCAATCAAATGATGCTATTTTTTATTATCTGTAATATTTCTCGTTGCTTTGACAATTTTATTCAGAGTTTAAGGCTGAATTCCGTAAACAACAGTATGGTTCAAGATATAGCTTGTTTGAACAGCAAGAATTTTCATGTTAATCTATTGAGTTGCAACAACCTTGAATTCCGCAACTTCAGAATCCATTCACCTGAAGATAGTGTTAATACAGATGGAATTCACATGGGATGTTCTTCTAACATAAGAATCATTGACTCAAGACTTGCTACCGGCGATGATTGCATATCGATCGGGGATGGGACTCATAGGTTAAACATCACAGGCGTAGTGTGTGGAACTGGTCATGGCATCAGTATAGGAAGCTTAGGAAGGTATCCAGATGAACAACCTGTTTCAGACATCTATGTCTCCAAATGCAAAATTTTCAATACCGATCATGTTATAAGAATTAAATCTTGGCCAACATTGTACGGTAACATTGCATCTAATTTGCGTTTTGAAGATATTGTTATGAACAACGTGAGCATCCCTATTCTTATAGATCAAATGTATTGTCCGTGGAATCAGTGCAATCCCAGGGTAATTAATTACTTACCAAAACAATATTTACATTGTTTTTGCCTTAATTAATGACTTATTTGAATGGTTTTTCAATAATTAATATTTATCTTTTCAGGAAGCATCAAAAGTTTAAGATCAGCAATGTGAGTTTCATGAACATAAGAGGGAACTGTTCATCTCCAAATGCTGTTAAACTATTATGTAGCAGAGGAATCCCATGTGAGGATGTGGAACTTGAAGATATTGACCTCAAATACAATGGCCAGGAAATTGGACCCGCTAGAACTGAATACACCAATGTTCAACCTAGAATTTATGGCAAGCTAAACCCTAGATTTGCAGCACCTAAACGTATCCGTATGTTAATGTTTGACAGTAGTATGGGAGATACAGATAGAGAAGGAGGTGGTGGTCAATATCAAAATTTATTCATTTCCATGCTGTATTTAGGTAGAAGGGTTTGTAGTGCATCTATATTCTTAAATCAAATATTTCACTAATAAGGCAATACTAGATAATGTTGAATAATCAAGAAACAACTCAACAATAATTTTATGTCTATAGTAATTCATCAAAAAACAGTGAACTGCTTGTGCTTAAATGGAAGAGGGTTGGCAGAATTGGTTTAGTAGTTCATTACTAGATGAAGTGCTTAAAAAAATATATATGTGATCAACTTTGCATGCTTGGACGTATATATACAATTCTATACAAAAATTTATGAGTAATTAGTTTTCCTCTTTCTCTTCAGAAGACTCTGAAATATCCTCTCCCTTGCCTTGATGACCTGTTTTTTCCAATCAATGGAAGCAGTGATAATAGAAAGAAGAGTAGATTGGAGAAGATCCAGATACTATACCAATCCAAAGCCCCTTTCCTCTTAAATCTGCTACAAAACCAACCACAACACTCACCGGAAGTCCAAATGCGTAAAATGCACCCACATTAATATATGCTCCTATACGCTGCCATCCGCATCCTCTGGCCACACATACGCAATTTTATCAAATTCTGATTTCTACATATCCGATTTCCTTACAAGAAAAAAGAAAGCAAGATCTAACCAGAAAGGAGTGCTTGCAAACTGTCCATAACAATAGACAGAGAAATGAGAGGAGCCATAATTGCCGCATAGTTAACAACTTGCTTATCAGAAGTGTAGGCGTATCCTATGAAATGCCGACAGAAGAAAAGAGCTGTGCTTACAATGGCTGCCTCTGCTCCTACCATACTTATCCCCACCAAAACTGCCAATCGAGCTGCCTGTGGATTCCCACCTCCTACTTCATTTGATACCCTCGTACTATATGTATATATCCCACCAATTAATTTTAATCATATCCTCAATAATACTAATCAGTAATATAATCACACACATACATACCTTGCAGCAGCTCCAAATCCATATGGTATGGTAAAGTGCAACGTCGAAATTGTCAGGCTGATCCATGTTTAATAAAATGATTATGTGAGGATTCGAAGCTTTCTTGTTCTTTAAACACATGTTAATACATGAATGACAATATATATTTGCACATGTTTACTACACTTAAACTTATATCCATTTCATTAATTTTAAACTAGATTTGTTGATGAGTAGCTAACTATTAATTATAATTTTTTGATTGGCATGCATAATTACATCAACACCATATCAGTAAAGAAAAGTGCTGAACGCATCTTCCGTCTGAGAAACTATTTTCTTCTTATATATTGATAAAATGGCACTAGCATTTAAATTTAAAATCTATACAAATATGACAAAATAAATAAATAAATAAATAAGTACTTATTCGGCAACCAAAAAAAAAAAATCTAAAACACGGTTAAAAGTTTTTACGGGTTTTATAAAAATTAAGAATTAATGCTACTTTTATTTTCTTCTTAGAGATGAATCGTACCATATAGAAAGCATCGAAGTCTCCAACTTTGGATTTGGTAATAGGCCAGCTAGCAAGATCAGCAACTCCATTGACCACCATTTAAGACTATTACAATAAAAATATTGTCAGTGAAAATAAATAAAAAAAGAAAAATAAAAAATCCATCTTGAGGAAACAACGGAATATCACACTCAATTTGTCATTTAATACCTTGTTACCAATATAGTACAATATACTAATCTTAAAATATAATTATCATCAGAATAAAATAAATATATAAGGAGAGAGATTTACCAGACCATTATAGCAGAAGGGAGTCCAAGGCGGAAGAACTCTCCAATACCATAAAATGCATCCATTGAGAATGGCGACCGAGTCTTCTCACAAGCCGAAGAGTACTTCGCATAAAATCCAAGCATCCCAAGATTCAACCAAATTGACATACTGAAGGACAAAGCTGCACCCTTAAATCCTAATCCTACTTTATTTACAAATATCCAACAACAAATTGTATGGGAAATTAGAGTGAAAAGGGAGCTCAAAACCATAGGAACAATCACACTTTGTGTTTGAAGAAAACGAGTTAATGGCTTCAAAATTGCACTTCCAAATAGTGCTGGAATTAGCCATGTTGAATAAATAGAAGCTTGATGTGAGATTAATGGGTCTTGGCCTATAAGAGGCAGCCATTTCCCCATCAATATCCATACAACACAAATGGGAGGACATACTATAATGAGAGAGATCATAGCACTATATGTATAGTTCACTAGCTTGTGATATTGTCCTGCTCCATATGCTTGACCGCACAATGTCTCCACTCCTCCTGCCATTCCTGACTTAATGTAAAATTTCAAAAATTAATACAATGCCATTGTTTTGTGTAACGCGTTGCCAACAAAGGATGTAAAAAGGGACTCAATGTTTGTTAAAATCATGTTATTATTTTATCAAAATTTGGTGAAAATGATTCTAATATGTTAAAATTTATGTACTGAATATATTACAATAAAATTTTAGAAATTTGCAAAATAACGATATTGTTTTGGATCAAAATAACGATATTGTTTTGCAAAATAACGATATTGTTTTAATTTTTAAAATTACAGTTAACGTACTTGAATTTGGATTTATTTTGACAATGCCAATTGGTCAAGCAAGAGTTATGTACATGTGTCTAAATAAATAACATATTAAAATAATATATAATAAAATGTTTTAATTTGTTCAAAATTTATTGTCAATATTTATATATTTATTGCTTGATTTGCATTCAAAAATATACATTTATATATACTATTAGTTTCAAAATAACTAAAAATATAATTTCACCATTTAATTTTCATTACTTTTCATCTTTCACAAAAATGTCCCGTGTCTTCTAAAACGCTTCCTAAAGCTTTGATAACATTTAGGTACTATTGGTCTTATGTTGGTGAATCTGTTTATGTCCTAGGTGGAAACAAAGAGTTGCTTAGTAGTCTTTGAAGGGGTAGAAAAATGAGATTTTAGACCTTTCTCGATTTAAGAAATCATGGAAGTGCCATGCACTAATAACCTATGTTGCATTGGTAGAACCCGTTCGGATACAGTTATGAAATATGACATTTTATCGAGTGATTAAAATATAAGCATTGCCAACAAATGTTGATATTTCTTACAAACAGAGATGCGATGTACTCTGCCTTAGTTCTTGTGCTGCATCCTCCCACTCTCTGCACCGGCATAAGGATCGATGGTAAACATTTATAACAGTTGGCATTCGTGCAGAAAAGGATTCAGAAAGGGCAGACTTGAGTTCCTCAGGTGTCCCTGCTATATAGCCTTTGCCTCCAAAAGCTTCAATTAGAATGTGATAAGCAGCACCAGGGACAAACGAAGTGGGCGCTGGATCTTCTTTGAAAGGCCCTCTTATTTCTTCAGGGCTCCTCCGGTCACCACCATATACACCACCATTATTGAAAACTATCACAACTACTGGCAACTTGTAACGAACCAATGTCTGCACAAGATTTCAGAACACTTAGAAAACATCCCATATTCCGTTCGAAAACTCCGAAATGTAAATGATATAATTCCATTATTTAAATAACACTCCAAGGATAGAGAAGAACTAGATAAAGATACATAGTTCATGTATAGGATCATGAAACAACAACATTAGGGCCCAAAAGTTCCGAACATACTACCAGATCCAGACTTCTCAACCAATGGCCTTATAGTAAGTAACATTCTTCAAAAAGGCAGCAATATGAGAGAGAGAGAGAGAGAGAGGAGATTATTGCAAATTAATTAAACTTAATCATAGATCTACATTCAATTCCAAGGCATTCTGCTAAAATTCAAGTCAATAATGCTCCTAAAGCATCAAAACAGAGCAGTAACCATTTCTGTAAATGAATCAGCAGAAATCACTAATCTATCTAAGAGCTGAAGTATTACTATCAAAGTTACATAGTTATAAGCAGGCAAATACAAGACCTGAAAGACATTACCCAATTCTGCATCAGAATGTTTCCACACGTGTTATTATGATGTAGCATGGACTTATGAAGCACATCTTGGCATGCTTTACAAATGCAAAACAATTCATTGACATGTAACACTCACTTAGAAAGGTTCCAATACAGCCAAGAAATATCACTCACTTGTAAAAGGTTGAAGGACAGCCAAAGTAAAAGATAATTAAGATCAAAACCATTAAACTAGCTAATCTCAGCTCAAATTCAGAACCAAATAAGAAGCAATCGTTGTTTATAGCCCATGAATTTCAAGGATTACATTTTATATAACCAAATGTTTCAACCTAAAATAGACGAGTTCATGTTTAATGTTGAATAATATAATTGTAGTGACCTCCAAAATGTCATCAGTAAAAACTAGTGTGTGATTGACTTAACTCATCACAGTTAATCCCACTATCAAAATTCACAAGGGAACTTCTGGCTAGACTACACCTCAACATTCATAGAATTGAAAGCTCAAGCCCAAAGAGAAAGGCTCCAACTATATGATTCAAACTCAGGCATGGAACCTCCTATGAGAATTGAAAGATATAATTACAAGTTAAAAAGCTCTTAAAACTCGCGAATTTTCAAGAAATCGTAGTTAACATAACAATAAAACAAAACATCTACTGGGCAACCTGTTGATTATAATCCTGTAATATATCAAATCTAGGAGCCTAGGAAACTACACAATGATCACAATCCCATAATATATTTATCTATAAGCCTAATGACAGAAACCACACATAAGCTGGTAAAAAGAGCCCTATAATCAACAAACACTGAGATTTTTAACTCAAAGGATGGTTATCTTATTGTCTCCTGACAGTATGGGCTTATTTTCAGCCAGAAGTATCAGATATTTCATATCCAATTCCTTGAAGTATATAATTAAAAATAAATAAATAAAGATAAGTATGTAACAATATAATAATATGGAAAATTCAACAACCAATTAAGACTTCCTCAAATAATTATACAAGCTTAAGTTCACCATCTCAATATAAATTTTTAGAGAAAATAAAAATGAAAATGGTAAAGCAATGTAGCAGATTAAGAAATGCCAATATTAACACCACCAATAAATGTCATATTATGTTGCGATAAGGCGTAATAAGGGACTACACCTCAACTTCTATGGCACTAAAACAAAACCCAGAGTCTCCTTCAACTGCGACTACAAGCCTCTCAGGCTCAGCCACTGCAGCAGCAATGCAATATCCCAAGCCAACCCCCATTGTCCCCCAAGTCCCAGCATCCAACCTAGTCCTCGGCTCTGTCTGAACTAACACAGCTCTCCCAACGTCCATTGTATTAGCCCCCTCTGAAACCAATATAGGAGCAGGGCTCCCCACTCCCAAAATAGCATCTCTAATAATCCTCATGGGCGTCAAAAAGTTAAATGGCACAACATTCTTCGCCAATTGAGCCTCCATTTTTGATACATTCTCCCTGCTTTCTTCGAGATTGCCTCCACCACGGATGACTCTTCCCCAAGCAGAAAGGATCGTCCTTTATCTCCCTGTTGATCAATTCCAACACTTTTTTTGCATCTCCAGCTAAACCCAAATGCGGTTTCCTTAGCTCAATCTCATCCTTGCAGACATCCACCAATATGAACTTCACATCCTTCGACCATCTTGGGGGCTCCCCAAAATGCAATAACCAATTAAGCCTAGCACCAACCACAAGTGCAACATCACATTTACCAATAGCAAGTGATCTAGCTGCACTGGCAGCAAGTTCATGTGTATCAGGCAACAAACCTTTCCCCATTGGAGTGGGCAAAAATGGGATTCCAGTATTTTCCACTAGCTTCTTCAGCTCATTCTCAGCTCTCGCAAAGGCTGCTCCTTTACCAAACACAATCAACGGCCTCTCTGCTCTTCTTAGTAATTCTGCTGCTAATTCAATTTCTGAGCCTTTAACCTCAATCCCGTTTGTAGTTGACTTCAAATCAGAAGAATTGACGGCGGCAGTTAACAAACTTTCAGCCTCAGATTCCGTTAAAGTTTGATGCAAAATATCTGTTGGAAGATCCAAATAGCACCCACCGGGTCGGCCAGAAACGGCCCGATCTAGAACCTGAATTACGCAGTTGGGTATTTCCTTGATATCTTTAGCTTTTACAGAAAACTTGGAGAATGGTTTCACTGCGTCCATCTGATCAAGCTCTTGAAAGTCTCCCCGACCAGCATCCTTTTGATCACAAGAACCTGAAATTAAAACCATAGGCCAAGTATTGACCATGGCATTAGACAAACCAGCAAGCCCGTGTACACAACCCGGACCCGAAACCGTTAGAAGCAAACCCGGTTTGCCAGTGAGGGGTAACCATAAGCAGAGGCAGCATAGCCAGCGGACTGCTCGTTGTGAAAGGCCAAGAAACGGATTCCAAGGGAAACGGCACGGTTAGCTAGGGAAGTCACCGGTATGCCCACCACGCCGAACATGTGGGTTACGCCACAGAGGGCGAGGGATTTGGCGGCGAGTACGTTGCCATCGATCTGGGTCTCGGGGGCACTATGGTCACTGGGGTCGCCCATGATTTGGGGAAATGAATTTGATGAGAATTCAGAAATGAATTTGGTTTGCGTGTTTAAGCAGTATACATGGGTATGAGTAGTTGGATTATTTCTAATTATGCTGCATCCTTCCGGTGATAATCTCGGCCGGAGAAGGTCTTATCAAGTCACCAAATTCAATCATATTTCTTTAAATTCAGTAATTAATTTTTCAAAATAAATAATTTTATAATTAAACCTTAATTTTCATGTTTGAATTAATTCAAATATATAATTAATTTTTTTCAAATTAAATAATTTTATAATTAATTTAAATTATCTAATATTATCTTAATTTTTTGTTCAATTTTTTAAAAAATTGATTATAAATTTTCATTAATAGAATTTTTTTGCTTATATTGATTTTCTGGAAATCAATTAATTTTAATTGATTTTGCTAAACAAAATCAATTATCTTTTTGTTTATAATGACTTTCTAAGAGTATAATTATCTTTTTTTATTCTTTTTCTTTCCTAAACAAAACTAATATTTCAAGACTCAAGTTCATCTTACTATCAATACTCACACAAACCTATTGAAACACTAAGAGGTATATAATAATCTATTCGAATCCTCAATTATTTTCATGAATAGGTAAAGAAAGTTCATATAAATTAATTGATTTCCGGAAAATCAATATAAACAAAAAAATTCTATTAATTAAAATTTATAATTAATTTTATAAGAGTCCCATAATAAGTGTAACTGAATATTACAAATTCAATATAATTTTAATTTTAGGATTTACTTAAGCAATTTCAATATAATAAGTGTAACTGAATATTACAAATTCAATATAATTTTAATTTTAGGATTTACTAAAGCAATTTCAATATAATAAGTGTAACTGAATATTACAAATTCCAATTTTTTAAAAACAATATAAATTTATATTTATTATTTAAAAAGAACAAATACAAACGCTTAATAGATCACAATTAAAGTTTGAAATTACAAATGAACACTTAGTTAAATTTAAAAGTCTCTATTTTAAGCCCCAAATTTAACTTGCCCCAAAATAATCTAAAATATTAGTATATAACAATAAAATAATGGAAACAAACATGTAAACCTCTGTCCAAACAACCCCTAAATCTATTTATTGATAATTAAATGTGGAGCTGGCAATTTAAAAATTAGTTAATTATAAACTAAATCATTAAAAATAAAATATAATTATGTCCTGTAACTGGCCACCCTTTTTCAACTCCTCGTGACCTTTCCATAATAAAACCCATATCCCTTCATAAAATTAATTATCTCTAAAATTCTTCTTTTTATCATATGGACCCTAGAGAAATTAATAAGCATAACAACTACTTTTTGCGTCATTGACTTGCGGACCTGAAAAATCTTTGGAATGGCTCGTTAGGTTTGCAATTCCCTTGATGGATTTAATGTCAACCACACCACCTCAGAAGACTGTATAATGTCATTTACAAAGCATACTTGATTATCTAACAACCAGTAAGATTTTCCAACAACAAAAGCTAAATAATAATATTTATTATTAATTAAAGTTTTGCATATATGAAGATGTCCAAAGTATTAAAATCATCGAGTACTGTATTATCAAAAGATATGACCATGGCAATTATGGCGGACTGTACTGTATTAGCTGATCATTGATACAAATGACTGGGACGTGAGCTATCTTTGGCCAGTCTTCTCCTTTCTCTTTCATGCACCGCCTCTCCAAATGAGGACAATTGTCAATTCTAAGCTCCCTTAGCTTCTGGAGATTCTGTACTCCTTCTGGCAAACACATCAAACTACGAATCTTCAAGCGATGAAGAAATGTGAGATGTCCAATCTGATTTGGAAGAGAAGACAATTCATGGCAGGAATGAATCCACAGCCTTCGAAGGGAAGTTAGATGCCCAATGCTCTCAGGTAATGATGTTAGCTTTGAGCATCTCTCAACAGTTAAATCCTCAAGAGATGTTAGATATCGCATCCCTTCAGATAAATTGGTAAATTTATTGCAGGAACAAATATCTAATACTCGAATTAATGACAAGCCACAAAATCGATCGATAGGAAAGAACTCAATACCACAACCCCTTATATGCAGTTGTTCTAATGAACTGAGGTTGAAGAGACCCTCTGGCAAGATGTCAAGTTTGTCACAGTATTGAAGAGACAAAATTCTAAGAGCAAATAGGTTGTCCAATTGGCTTGACAGCGACTCGAGACTCCGCATATTAAACAGTTCCAAATGCTCAAGGAGTGTATGGTTTCGTAGCATTCCATCAGAAAGATGCGTCACTGCACGAAAGAGTTCTATTCGAAGGGAGGTAATAAAAGTGAAATTCTGAACTGACTTGAGTAACATTTCACTCCCTCCCCAAATTTCTAATGTTCTGGCTGATCGTATAATCTACAATTCCACCAGCCTGGGGCAGAATCTCACAATTAATTTTCCAAGCTGAGGGAAAGCGTCTCTTCCTTCAATCAATGCTCATTCCTCCAAGCTATGCATAGCAAAGAGTTTCAAGCACTCCAATGATGGGAATGAGCTTTCCCCATCTCCATGGACCTCGCTACCAAGACACTTGACATTACTTGCTCCAACTAACTCAAGATTCTTCAGAAACATTAGCTTCCCAAAAGGTGGGAGGTGTTCACATCTGCTGCATTCTTTTAAGGAGATTTTCACTAGATTTGGCAATTGCAAGTCCATAAACCAATTAGGAAACTTTGAACCTTGATATCCATCTATAATTAACCCTTTCAAATTTGAATGGGGTTGGAGACCCGAAAGTGTCTTCATTTTTTTTCTGATGAGCTGTTGCTGCCTCTTCCCTGCCATTCGAGCTCCAAAGATTCAAGATCTTTCTTCGATATCATATTGGCACTTCTAGCATCTGTGAAACTTTTCACATTATCAAGAGCTTCGATTCTCAACTTGTACGCAAGAGTCAATTCTTTCAGCTCCCCTATTTGAAGACCAGCCTCTTTTCCTACAATGAAGTTGCTAAGATTTCGCAGACATGTCAACTGTCCGATTCCAGCAGGCATATACCTAAGTGAATAGCAACCTTTAATGTCAAGATAAATGAGATTCTTCAAGTGCCTCATACCTTGTGGCAATTCAGTAAGTGAGTTGCAATATTTGAGGTTCAACGTCTGAAGCTTTTGTAGGGAGGTGAGAGACTCCGGTAGAATTTTGATATGAGAGGAAGAAATGCATAGATATCTCATATGTTTCAACTTACCAGTTGAGACGGGCAATTTGTTAAACTTGAATGTATCAAGATGCAAAGCTCTTAGATGCTTCAATGTGGTCAAACGAGGAAGAATACTATACCAGTCGGTCCAAGGAAACACAAGGAATGAGCGTAGATCTCTCACTTTGTGCAGAGCCTTGTACCTAGGAATAGGCACCATGTGATTATAACTATGAATAGCTAAGTGGTGAATCCGTTTTGAGAACTCAAAGGCCTTGTTGGGTTCAATTAAATAACACTCGAATTTCATAACTGATTGTGCAAGATCATGTATTTTACACGTTGTGTTACCATCGAAATCCTCTCTGATATCTTCAAAAAATGACCTCAGAATTAGTTCACTGAAAATCTCATTGCCCGTCATGCCAATCCGTTTGTCCTCTAGAAGAAATAAACCCATTTTCCATCCACAACTGAATCAACATATCTTTGTGCATTGGATAATCCTTTGGGAATACAGAGCAAAAAGACAAACATTGCCTCAAATACGGTGGTAGATGATCATAACTAAACTTTAAGGCAGGCAGGATCAACTTTCCTTCATCTGGTAGATCCCAAGTATTGCTTTGTTTGATAGATAACCACTCACTTTCTCTCCTAAATCGCATCAAGCTTCCTAATGCCTTCACTGCTAAGGGTATCCCTCCACATTTCTTCACAATGTCTTTCCCAATGGTCTCCAAGTGTGCATATTCCTCCATCGGTCTAGCCCCAAATGCAAGTCTCTCAAACAACAACCAAGAATCATCATCTGACAATCTAACCATGTGCTGGACAGGAGTTGTGGCCATCATAACAGCAATTCTCTCAATACGTGTAGTTATTATCACAGAACTTCCTCTAGCTCCAACCCTTAATGCACTGTTTAGTCCATTCCACTTATCTCGGTACTCATTCCACACATCGTCCAACACAAGCAAAAACTTCTTCCCAGTCAAATTCTCTTGGAGGCGTCGTTGCAAGGGATCCAACTCTTGATGGTTGCAAGGGCTGTCTTCAATGGACTCAATAATGGCTCTCGTCAATCTCCTTATATCAAAATCATCGGAGACACATACCCAAATTCTTAAATCAAATGAGTGTCAACCCTTCCATCATTATACACTAATTGAGCAAGTGTAGTCTTTCCAAGTCCTCCCACCCCACAAATTGCATAAACAGTAAAATCGTCTTCATTGGTAAGCAACTTATGGATTATCTCCTCTTTCTCTTTCTCTCTCCCATAGATTTCTGATTCATTCAAGATTGAGCTTGTCTGTCGCTAATCAAAATTATCTACGTCTATATCCCTTGTCCCCTCAGTTAAATGAAATTTATGTCTCTCACTAGCAATGGCATCTAATTTTTCCCTCATGTTCTTCAATTTATATGCCATCTTCGGATAAAAAACAAGTGGATTATCAAAAGAGAAGAAGGATTTTACACGGTATCTAAAACCTCGAAGATTCTCCACCGTTGAGCTTGAATTGAGAACTCGTCAAGTATATCATCAGCATCATAAGCCAAAGCCTTGAGCTTTGTGAGCCAATTCTTGACAGACTCACTCTTCCATTGCTTCTCCTCTGCATCAAGGAGCACGGCTTGGATAGTAGTGAAAGTGCTTTCAAGATTCTGGAGCTCAGTTCTTGATCCCCCAAGAATTGCAGACTCGCCAAGAATTACATCGTTGAGGTTATTCAAGATTGTAGTTACTAGGGAAGAAACAAGTGCATCAGCCATTAGTTTCTGTCTACCAGAGGATTTCTGGAAAGGAATAGTAATTGTTTGTTTTCCTTTTTTCCCTCACTGAGTAGCTGAGAAATGATAATCAGAGTCCAATATGTTGACTTACAATCATCAAATTGAAAGATTATTTCCACAAATGGCTCCACACGGTATTGACTTATTAAATTCCACACGGTCTTGAGTCGGGAATTCTTGGCGCTTAGCAACTTTTATTTTGGTTTTCTTGTGTTCCAGGTGCAAAGAAGTTTCAGGATAGACAAAATGAACCACAACCTACTGACCTCACTCCTCCACCTGTGGTTCTGAAATTATTTGTCGATCTTTCTGATGCAACCCTTGATAGTTCTCGGAAGTCCAAAGGTTATCCTTTTAATTGGCATGAGGAAACTGCGAAAAAGAGATTGCTGTAACATACTCTGGCTATTGTGACTCTGTTTAGCGAGTGAGGTTTCTTTTTCAGAAGATCAAATGCAGTCAGGAAATTCAAAGAGGAACATATTGACCTTGCGACTCCGTTTAGCGAGTGAGGTTTCTTTTTCTCCATATGGCCGGTAATGTTTGGCGTACAAGAGGAAGCCATCAATGAGCTGCCAGAATACGGACAAAAATGTGAAGGAGGTGGCTTCTTGATGTGAATGTAATTATAGGATCTTGGACTTGCATAATTTAAATAACTACACTGCACATCTGATGGCACAGTTTTTATGCGCTCTCTCTCTCTCTCTCTCTTGGGTTGGAAAATCTTGAAACCGTTTACAAAGAACCTTACCCAAATTTTGTTTGTGCTTTCCAAAAGCTTAAAAATTTAGTTAAAATGAATCTTTATTGCTGGTTCAGCTGTTATCTGACTTGCATTTTCATTCACAACTGTAGATAATAACGTTGCTTACTGTTTCTAAATGGTGTACTTTACAACGTATAATTTGCTTGTAGCAGATGGTGCAATGCTTTTTCCTCTAATCTCTCCCCGTGTTTTTGGAAAAGCAACCCTTACGTTCTGTTTTCAACTTATATTTACCGCTGATGCAAGTTTATGGATGGTATGGTTTGGACATTACAAGATTTGGGTAAATCCTTTCTTAATTCTAATATTTTCTCATAATATAATTGCTCCATTCAGCAATACTCATTATCAGTCTTAATTATTTATCTTATTAGGTTGTGTTTTTGAGTGCCAACAAATTATATATATATATATATATATATATATATATATATATATATATATATATATATATATATATATATATATATATATATATATATATATATATATATATATTGGGTGTTACTAATGTCAATAATTTGATTTTATCATAGTATCTTGAAGACTTGCAGCTTATGTGGGAGTCCTACTCAATTGCTTTCCGATAGAATTTGATAGGTTATCTCAATCTTCTCATAATTCATTAGATTTTTCAGAACAGATTACTAATTTATCTAATAAAAAATAAAATTACTCATTACTATTTATAAAATATATTTAAAAATACACAAATTTATATTACTTGGATTTATAAAAATTTATATTTTTAAATTAATATATTTTTCTCAATGATTTTTTATTTGAGCAATTTATAAATTTTTATAGTATATTATTATTATTTTTTATTTTTTTATGATAAAAATATAATTTGACGCTGTAAAAATATACACATTTTGTTAATTATACCATCAAACAATAATAACTTTATATAACTTTACGAAATACTTAAATATTAATCACCAATCGGTTATCAGTAATAAATATTCGCTCTTAATTAAACGAAATGGAGCATGTTGAATTTTAAATATAATTTTATAGAAAAATTATTAAGATTTAGCTTTTAATTTACTATGAAATTTCCGTGCATAGAGCTTCGTGCCTTGCATGATTCTAATACTAATGTAGTTAAAATGTTTGAGTTTTTGGTAACCTTTGTAATTAATCGTGATTTGATTTCCAAATATGTAATTAGTAGAAACAAAATGCAAACAATTAAATTAAAACACTTAAATGGATATTTTAAGAATTAAAATTGAATCAACGTAAAACATAAAAATAATAAAATTAAATAGATCAATTTTATATTCGATATGGTTGGAATTTCCTTCTTTTTTTTTGGTTGTGTTATTGAGAGTCCTTGTGAATTAACCATTAATAATAGAGGGAATTAGGTAAAATAAAATTTTTTTAACTTTTTTTTAAATTATGCCCAATTTTCTCATATTTTAAAATTACGATTTTTTGAATTTCAAATTTCAAAAATACAAGTGGCATGCATTTAATTTTAAAAATAGAAATAATATATAAATGGTATTATACTATTATTGCATCCAAAAACTCGATCTCAAATATAAATTGGGATAATACATGTCTAGCCACTTAAATTTGACACAAAAAATTAGCTGGCCCCCAAACTTCAGGTTCGTCCAATTGAGCACTCCAACAAAGCAATTCGACATATAATAAACAATAAATTTGCAAATGTCCGGACAGCCGAGGTGCATGAGTGTCAATCAAGATGACATGGCATTGAAGCCATGAATGGCTGACACGTGGCTGTTGACTAAAGAAGACCAAATTTATTATGGTCGGTGCTAAGAACATAAACTTAGGAAGCTAAAATCGGTGAGGAAAAAAATTCCAGAGTTCAAACAATTTGAGAAAAGCTTTGTTAATTACTTAAGGAAGTTAAAAATTAGTGAGGAAAACAGAAAGAGAAGAATTGAAAGCTTTAAGAGCTGAAATTGGAGACGTCGATCTCATTTGGGGCTTGGAATTTGATCGTGGAGGGGCAGCTTGAAGAAGCGAAAAATCAAACAATGTCGCGATAATAGAGAGTGTTTAATCGCTATACTCAACTCAAAACAACAAATAAAACGCAGCAAAGGTATGTATTTTTATGATTAGCGAAGAAATACGTTTTTTAGTAAAGAAACAGACAGTGGTTTTTTTGTTATTTGAATGCAAAATTTAGGGCTTTTTGTTTGATGTGATGAGAATCTTGTATATATGAATATTTTATTGAATTTTTTTATAGTGAAAGCAAATAGGAACAGAATTTATTAATGTTAGGTTTCACCATGGGGGTAGATTTGTTAATGGTGTAGTTGATAAGTACGTGGGTGAAGGTAAAGTTGAGGAGTGGGTCATTGAGAATGACCATTTTTCATTAGTGGAGTTGGCATATCACACGAAACTGATTGGTTATGTAGAAATAGGGGGTTCTATTACAAAGATAGCAAGAGTAATAAGTTTAAGTTATTGGAAAATAATTATGTTTTATTAGATGTAACTAAAGACTTAAAAAAGGGGGATAATTGGGATGTTTATGTAGTGCACAGTGTTAGTCAACCTGAAGTGTTAGGCACATTACCATTGGTGGGCCTTCACCAAGATGCAAATAGATCCAAAGATGACAGAGAAGGTTTTAAGGCAACAGAAGAAAGGGTTGATGCGGCTAATTTACGTAAAAAGGCAACTGGTCTAGAAGATGAGGCTAGTGGTTCAGGGAAAGATGGTACTGAATCTGTAGATGAGGTAGAATTTAAAGATTTGAATGATTCTAATGATTCTGAAGAAGAATCATGTGATGATTATATAAATGAGAGTGAAGAAGATGAGTCTAATGGCGATGATGGTACTGAAGAAGAGGGAAGTGACGTTGATGATGAACTAAGGGCTTCTAGGGTTGCATCTAGGGAAGGAAAAAGAGAAAGGAAGAAGAGAAAGGAAAATAATTATACTTAAGAAATTCCAGGTGGAGAAAGAGGAAACGACAGAGGATTTATAGATATTGCAGGTGCAGGCACTAGTAAATATGAAAGATGTCTAGCTAGAGATGAAGTATACCTAGACATTTTTGACCCAGGCAGTGAGAATAGCATAGATGGTATGCCAAGGACAAGGAAGTCAAAGAAGATTCATTATGACCCTAAATGTCAGGTTCCTATATGGCAACTTGGCATGATATTTGAGAATGCCATTCAGTTTAGAGATGTTGTTGCAGATTATACTATAGAAAATGGTGTGCAAGTGAAGCTGAGGCCAAATGAGAAGCATATGGTCTGGGTTAAGTGCAGAACTATAGGATATCCATAGGAGTTATACTCTATCTTAGAAGGTGAAACAAATGATTTTAAGATAAAGACATACAATCCTACACATAGATGCACAAGGAAGAACAAAAACAAGTTATGTAATTCAGCATTCATTGCTAAGAAATTTGAGGAAATGATTTTGTCTCAACCAGATATAAAAGGTTGGAAGATTCAAGAATTGATTAGGGAAAAGTGGGGGCTATATTTAGGCAAGTCATTGTGTAATAGAGGAAAGTTGATTGTGCTTAACAAATTCATAGGGGATTGGAGGTTGGAGTTTGCTAAGCTTAGGGATTAGGCTGACAAAATAAGGAAATCTAATCCAGGCAGTTCTTGTTGGATTAGAATTGACAAAGAAATACAAATAGGGAAAAACTTATTTGTTTACTTTTATGTCTGTTTTGATACATTAAAAAGGGGGTGGTTACAGGGATGCGGGAAGGTGATAGGCTTAGATGGATGTTTTTTGAAAGGCTGTTGTAAAGGAAAACTTTTGATTGCATGTGGAAAAAATGGGAACCAACAGATGTTCCCAATAGTATGGGATGTGGTGGATCAGGAGACAAAGCATTCCTGGAACTGGTTTGTACAATACCTCATTGCTGATCTAAATTTAGGACATAGAGATGGTTTGACTATTATTTCTGACATGCAGAAGGTAAACATTATTGTTTAAATTTTGTTTTTAAATTTTGGATCTTGTGTCCATATGTAATCTTTATATGCTGATTTTTAACTTCATACTTGTTATGCAAGGGACTAGTATAATGTATACAGGATTTGTTGCCTAATTCTGAGCATCGGATGTGTGCAAGACACATATGGTCAAATTGAAAGCAAAAGTGGAAGGGAGAAGAGAGGAGGAAACAATTCTGGAAATGTGCAAAATCAAGTTTCAAGGTAAAATTCAAAGATGAATTAGATGCAATGAATAAGCTAGCTGAGGGTATTTGTGAAGATTTGCTTAGTTATTTAAAAGAAAATTGGTGTAGAGTGTACTTTAATGACCAAGTTAAATGTGATTTTGTTGATAACAATATGTGTGAATCCTTTAACTTTTAGATTGTTGGGCCAAGACATATGTCCATAATTACCATGCTAGAAGAAATTAGGCATAAGCTGATGAACAGACATGTAGAAATGAAAAGATTTTTAGGAACTTAGATATCAGATATCTCTCCAATGAGTAGGAAGGTTTTAGAAGCAAGTATAGAGACTGTCAGAAAATGCAAATTGACTTGGAATAGGGATCAAGGGTTTGAAATAGTTGATAGGATATATTGTCATATTGTTGATTTAGGGGCAAAGACTTATGCTTGCAGAAGTTGGATGTTGAAGGGTATACCATGTGCACATGTTGTGTGTGCAATCTTTCATCTAGAAATAGATCCTAAAATTCATGTTGATAAGTGTTATCATTGAGAGACATTTATGAAGGCTTATCAGTACTTCATACAGCCTATTCCTAGCATGAAGATGTGGGATACTACTTCAAATCCCCAAATTAAACCACCTGAAGTCAAGCCAATGCCAGGGAGAGCCAAGAGGTGTTGAAAAAAGGATAAAGATGAACCAGGTAAAAAAAAATATGGCAAGGCATCTAGAAAGGGGACAACTATGCACTAATCAAGATGCAAAATGGTTGGACACAACAAATCTAGTTGCGTGCACAAGTAAGTTTAATCTGGTCTAATTTTAATTGTTTATTGTATATAAATTGCTTAATGTTTTATGCACATGGTATCAAATGACAGAAAATTGGAAGCTCTAGACCATTACCAACAATGCCTCAAAAATTTGGATGTTCAACTCAACATGCTTCAACATCATCAGTTCAGTCTTCATTTTGTGATGATACTTCAGCAATCTCAAGATTTTCATCTACAACAACAAGGGTCATGGGTAAAGGAGCAACAACAAGGGATGGTGTAAGAAGAGGTGAAATTCCTAGAAGAGGTAGAGGTGGGACTAGGGTTAACCAGAGTCAACCATCATTATCAACAACTATTGGGCTAGAAAATAATGTGAATTCTGCCCCATTAACTCAACTAAGAGGCAGGGGTCATGGAAGGGGATTGTCTGGCTGTAAAAAGCCTAAAGAGGTTGGACTTTATTGCTTTGTTGACCCAAATACAGGCACAACAGTTAGTAATGTAAATCTCTTCTGTACATTTTTATGCTACCCCTTATTACTAATTTTGGATATTGACATGTTTAACTTTAATTTACTTACATCCTAGGAGACCCTTTGAGAGAGTTTTGTATATTGGCTCTAATGTCAGGAGTGTAAGGGACTCAAACATTGACCTTGGATATGTTGCTGCTAGGAGGTGGGGCAGAAACACAGTCACAGCAAGGAAACTTCAACAGCAGATCAATGCTGCATTATCCAGCAAAAGTGCTCATGATAGCAACTCTTCACAAGAAAGAACACAAGCCAATTTGCATGATAGGAATTAGAAAGTATCTCAATTGTTGTTTTGTATTAAATTTAACTGTAATGGGAGTTCAATCCGACTTATGTACTAGTGTTAACCAATTAGTTAACTATTGTCTTTGTTCAAGCTTAATTGCATTTAAATTATGTGTTGGATATTGTTGACATATAATGCTAAATGTAGGATTTCTCCTCTTTGAAGTTATATCTTCATTATTTTACTGCTATTATATTTGAAATAGATTAGCTTACCTATTTCATTTTTACAAACAACTAGCCATTATATTAATTTGTTTGCATTGAAAGTGGTGTTCCTTTTGTGAGAGTTAAATTGCCATATAATATGGGTGACTTGCAAATGCTGATGAACTTAAAATTCTGCTTCAAACAATATCCATACAACCAAAATATACATCACCAAAATTGGATCTGTAACACCCTTTTCATAACAGTATTTTTCGATGCGAAACTTAGCGGTAAACAGTAAAATTTTTTTTCAAACTTCAATCATTGCCAAACAACTTTGATACAATTTAATATTTTATTTAATTTACGAAATTTCGGCAGTACAATGGCTAGAACTTACTAGCCTCTTGAAAAATTCAAACAATCCACACAGTCTCTCAGAGGCACAATAAATCATATATCAATAATAATCATTTACAACTCTTTAACTGACATTATCAGAACAACAACAATATTTATTATTTAACAAAAAGTACCTTTAATACAGTTCAATTATGTACTCTCACTGTCTAAGTATATACATGCCATAAATACTAAAAATAAAAGTACAACTAACTTTCTTCATCTTCGCATTCTGCTTCTCCGTGTATCAAGCTCCATCAATACTTCAAAATCTGCACGCAGTAAACACTACGTGCTGAGCACTAGAAATGCTCAGTGGTGACTACTAATCCTAGAATTTTTCAATTTTAACATAATTACATAAATTGTACAAACTTCTATTTTTATTTATCAGAAATTTACTTTTAATTTCTTTCACACTATTTTCATTGTTTACCAACATTTTTTTTAACCGTTTTACTTTGTTCATATACTTTTCAATTGACTTTACATTACTTTCCTTGTGGTTCGATTACAAATTGATTTTTCCTTTTTCGTTTCTTACTTCTACTTTTACTTATCTTTTGTTCTATACTTTTGCATCACTTGACGTAGTTGTCGTTTTATTTTACGAGTTACATGGATACTTATGTCTTTAATGGCAAGTTTCCTGTTTCTAGTTCTATTAGGTAATTCAAATACGATTTTCATTATCTATTCTTTTAATTCACTTTAATCTCTAGGCTTATAATCTTTATTGCAAAGTGATGTAATTATTTTGGATCACTCTGCATACAAATCTTTATTTTCTTTTCTTTTTAAATGAAACTTTTTCATTTTAACTAAACAATCGTTTGTCTTTTGATCATTTTACTTTTCACTTCCTCTTTACTTTCAGTATTTATTATTTAGTCATATGTTTACACTTAAATACAGTATTATCATGTTTGACTTTAAATACATAATTAGCATTATTTTTCGAACTCTTTATTTTCTTAAAATAATAATTGGTACACAAATTATAAATTCAATCTCATGGGTCTTTTCATAAACACTTTATTTTTATAACCATTTTCTTATCATTATTGCTTATTAAATACAATCTTTGGGAACAATTTCGATTTTACCCCAAAATTTTTATTTTCTTTCAATCAAGTTCTTTGTCATTTATAACATTTACATTTAATTACTTTTACACTTCTGATTTATTCTTTTCAATATGCCCCTAATGCAATATGACAGGACTCTCAAAAAGGATATACGGAACATGAACTCAAAGGTCCCACTAAACAGATAGAGAAATGATCTCGGAAGATCAAGTCTCACAAAGCAGAAAATAGATGAACTTTCACTTTTACTTTACACTGAAGCTATGGAGATCAAAGATCCTACCCATAGCTAAGCAAGTCGCCATGACTTGCACCGCGGTACAGATGTGTCCCTATAACTAGCCAATTATATCCTGAATAAGAATATCACTACCTGACTATTGCTAAGGGCAAAAACAGTCAAGGCCTTTCTGAATGATTTTCAAACATCAATAATTTTAATTTCTTTTATTTTACTTAAAATAGTGCATTTTGTCAATCGCACTCTTTTTAGTGCTATCGACTATGCAATAACTTTTTTTGTTTCCTTTCCTTTTTCTTTCCGATAAAATAATTCACTATAAATAATTATTATTCTTTCGATTTTTAATTAATTATTTTCTCGATATATTTTTTCTCATATTTTGTGAATCATGTCAGGATAATTCACTCTTTACTTTCTTGACACTTATTGAATTATTGCTTGATAATTCAAAAATATACTTTTACAGTCATTTTATTTACTTTTTGTCTCTTAGTCAATCTCTTGCTCTTTCAGTATGAATTTGCAATTATTTAAAAATTGCAATACTTAATACGGGTTGTGAATTATTTATAATAATTCACCATTTTATTTAAATTATTAATTATTTTATAATTTGATTTTTCCTTTGAGTACTGTTCATTTATACGGTTACTATTCACTTATATAGTTACTATTTACTCATACGATTACTATGGTTAATTTATTTACTATACTTTTTATTTTCTGAAAATTTATCATTTAATCTCTTCCTTTTTCCTTATACGAAATGTAAATTAAATTATATTAAATTATCGCTTTTAATTGTTTATTGAATTATTTCTCAATAATTCAATATTTTAATTACGTATATTCCATATTTATTTTCTAAATTAATCCATACATCACATAAAATTCGTAAAAATTGAACATTGCTTTTTAATTATTATCGTATTTTCTTATTTCATGAATTATTTTAACATAATTCCTCATATACCATACACTTAACAATTCTCTAAATTTCCAAAAATTTCATCAAAATTCATGGCAATTTATTTTATACTTATTATCATTATATAACATAATCAACAAAAATTCTCTACTTTATCAATTACATTATTCAATACATATTCCAAAATAATCATATAAATTTCTATAAATTCCATAACAATTTATGGATATATATATTATTTCATCTTCTATCAATTAGGACATAATTTCATTAATTTATAACACAATAATTTATTTCTTTAACAAGAAAATTTTTGATTCACAAAGGAAATTTCTTAATAAATTTCCTTAACCCAATTTATACACTATATTAGGCTTAATTAAAATTTAATTGAACAATAATAACATTAATTTCAATATTAATCAATAATTCAATATTTTTACTTAATAAATTTAAAGGAAAAATTCAACAAATTAAGGAAAATTAAAAGATTTCGTAGTCACATACCTTAACGGTCGAATTCGTTTCGATTTTCTTAATAATTTGCTCGTCGGAGCGTCGCCGGAATCTCGCCGGTGACAATCCGACACTGCCACCTTGTAGATCGAAATCTCCTCTTTCATTTTTTTGGTGGTCACGCGTCCAAATTATTCCTTGGTTGGCCGGAATCTTCACTTAAATAACCCGCCAAACCCATTTTCGATCTACCGATCGCCGGCATTTGAGGAGCGATGGAATACACCGAAAGACTCGCCTCATCGCCGGGAGTTGATCGATGGTGGCGGTGTCCTCATCCGATGCCTTGATTCGCCGGAACGAACAAAAAATCCATTTAAACTAAAACTAGAAAAACTCGACGATCGGACCACCATAACGGAGGCCGGACGCCGGTGAGAGTGAGAGGGCGCGCCGCTCGTCGTCGTCGCGGTGGTGGCCGACGTGAAAGGCGGCCAATGGTTGCCGGTCTCACCTTCCCTTTTCTTTTTCTTTCTTCTTCCTTGGTTCGCCGCTGTAACTTTTTTTTTCTTTACATTTGGTCCACGATTTTTTTTTGTCTTTGTTTATTTCTTTATTTTGCCTTTGTTTGATTGTGGCCACTAGGCCACACAAATTTGCCGACATTCATTTTTTTTCCTTTTTTTTATTTTTCTTTTCATATATTTATTTATCCATAATTTTACTATTTTAGTCCCTAAAACTTTTGCTATTACTTTCAAAGCTCCTATTCACATTAAAATTAATTTCATAATTTTTATCACATAAAAAATAGATGGAACATAAATTTTCAACTCAATCGGAGCCCATTATCGGTCCGATTTAAATTTATCAGTCCAATCCAAAAATACCGGTGTTATAGAAAAATTTACTTTTTGCAGCCAAAATAATCTATATATTATTTTAGGCTTAACTGAAATTTTTTTGGTAATTTTTGGAGTTCGTTTACTATTTTTAAATATTTATACAATATTGAATCAATTTCCTGATAATAAAAATTGACTCGCTACCTTTTTCATATTTTTGACTTTTCGTGATCCAATTGACCTCGGTTTTACTTCAAATTTCAACCCCGGACTCACTATGATCAATATTTTCCGATGGTCCAATAAAATATTTTTCACTTCCGGGTGCACTTTTCGGCCCGAAAAATACTATTCACTGTCGGAAAATACTGTTCACGGCGAACCCGGTGTTGAGGTCATTACAGGATCGGTTTTGAACAACTTAAAAATCAACACTATCCATATAACAACCTAACAACATTTGTTACAAATTACAATGTTCCAAATAACCAGAAAAATTACAATTACAAAACAAGAACACAAATATTTCTTTCTTATTTTTTCTTCCCTTTTTCTTTCATTATCAAAGTCTTTCACTCTATTCAGCAACCCCCATATTACTCTTTTTTCCTGGTCGGACATTTCTTCATCACACTAATTAAAGAACTTACATCCATCCCGCTCCTGTAAACCCAAATTCAATAAAGTAAACAGAGGGCAAATCCTACATCAAAAATTAATAATCCACCTAATTACATAAACACAACATCTGAACTAAATTAGTTTAGCTATATGCCTAACCTTTCCAATCTCACAAGAGTAAAACCTTCGACCAGGATTGAATTTTGACCATGAGATCCTCAACACAGCAAGTTTTCTACAGTTGCATGCATTCTCGGTGACTTGATTCATTTCTCGCTACTTTCCTTCTCTTTACGCCAACAATGAGAATAAATAGCAATGCTTCATTTTTTCTGTTTAGGGCAAAATCGACAATGGTAGAAGAATGCGCAGTAGAAGAAGAAGATGAAGAAGAATAAGAGGAGGAAGAAGAAGTATATTAACTTATGAACATTATTTAACTTTTTAGGGCTTTAAAAAGGGGAATTTCAATTTTTTACCGTTGTTAACATGCAGTTTATTTCATTGGGTTCACGCGCCTCTCCATCTTTGAATTTCACGACAATTGCCACGTCAGATTTATAGTTTATTATATGTCGAATTGCCTTGTTGAAGTGCTCAATTGTACGAACTTGAAGTTTAGGGGGCCAACTGATTTTTCGTGTCAAGTTTGAGTGGCTAAACATGTATTATCCCATATAAATTCAATAAATACTTTTGAATAGTAGAAAAAAAAGTTTGTTCAAGAGAAAAGGCATCAAATAGGAAAGTAACCACTGTGGTTCAAGGTAGGAGTGTTCACGTTTTGGGTTGAACCGACCAATCCGATCAGATCAAACCGAACAAACCAATAAAAAATGGTTTAGGTAGTTTTGGGGTCGGGTTGGTTATATTTTCACTTTTTCGATGAAGAAAAGTCGGGTTAGGGATAATACTTCGGGTTATTTGATGAAACTGACCATTTTCTTCTTCTTCTTCGCTCTTTCCATCTCTCTCATGCCTTAGGAAATCGATGGTTCTCATTGTTCTCTCCTTCTCTCGCTATCATGCCCTAGGATCTCTCTTTCCTCTGCCGTCGATTTGATCAAAGATGTCTCATTGAATTTTGATTCCCCTGGAGTTTAGGTTAGCCATTCTTAGCCTATCTTCATCGTAAATTAGCTGAAGTTCTTCTTCTTCCTTTTTTAAAAAAAAAAAAGAGATCGAGCTATTTGACGATAAGTGAAAGACTGTGTGCAATTTGTAAACCATTAATTAGAATTGTAGAAGCTTTAAACCTTAGTATTTCTAGTTGCTGTAATAGTTGTACTTCTCCTCCGATGGCACTTCACTTCAGTTATAGCAACCTTAATCGCATCGCGAGGAACACTCTGTGTATTTGATTTGGGTTTCTTTTTGTTTGTACTTTTGTGTATGTGGAATATTGCAGTTACAATCAACGAGGTGGAGGCTCTACTTGAGCTATTCAAGAAGTTAAGCTGCTCGATTATTGATGATGGTCTTATAAACAGGGTAATTAAACACCCTCTCTCTTTCCTTTTCTTTCAATTCTAAACTTTAAATTTTAGAAATTTCTTATGTGTTGTGTTTTAATCTTGTGATCCTGTGATTAAAGAAACTCTTGTGTGTTTTGTTAAGTTGATGTTGTTTATTTTTTTTCTTTAATTTGCAATGAAATGAAATGAGTTAGAATTCTAATCCAGACCTATCTTCATATTTAACTATATTTTACCACCATAGATTTGAAATGAAAGGTTTTTGTTTCAAAATAGTTAACTAAATTAATAGCTTGTCCAGCTACAGTCTTCATGTACTTGTTGGAAAAAGCTTCAGGCAAAACTCTAGGTGGAACAAGATTGGAAAAGCCTGGAATGGACAACTGAGGATCACAGAAGCTGAACTCGGAGGCAGAAAGACAGCATCGAATTCAAGAGTCCAACACCGGATGTCATGAAAATAAAAAAAGGGATACCAAATTCATTACCAATATCAATTAAGGACACAAAAGAAATCAAGAACCATTCCAACCACTGGAATAGAATCAGACCGAGATGAAATAATATCTGCAACAATGTTCTTGATATTGGGTTTATGAATTTTGATTGCAGCATAGATATAGCCTTCAACGGATTTTTTTAGGAAGTTGTAAAGGAGGACGATCTAGTTGAGGGACATCAATGATAGGAATGTTAGGTTCGAAATGAGCAAGAGATTTGACGTATGCATCAACATTAGGAGTAAGAGGTAACTTTATTTCAAGAAGAGTGATGAGTAGTTGACGAATCATGGTTAATCAATTTCTTTGTAAATTCAATGGTGGATACTAAGTGACCAAGTCCTAAATGGGGAATAAATATTAGCTTAGCTAATTTTTTCATTTGCTTACTGCAAATTCTATCTATTCCTTAATTTTTTGGGCTCTCTCAACGTTTTATGTTTCTGATTTTTCTATCGACCTTCAAATATGATTTTCTCTTAATTTTCTACTTATTGTGCTTGACTTTCAAACCTAGGTTTGCTTAAGAGATATCAAAAAAACAGATTTAATAAAGTGGGCTACAAGATTTGAACCCATGACCACGTAAGTAGGGGTGATCACGGGACGGGGTGGGGTCGGGGAATGCATCCCCACTCACTACCCCGCCACTAATGGGGATTCCCCGCCCTCGCCCCTAATGTCGGGGAGAGAATTTCCCCCGTCCCCGCCCCGCGGGGATCCCCGACCCCCATAAAAAAATAATTTTTTAATTTTAAAATATAATATTTCACAAATAATTAAAATTAAAATATATTTAATAAATAAAAAATCTAAAATCAATTACAATTTAAATTAGCATAAATTTTAACTATTAATAAATCTAAAATTAAATATAACTTTAAATTTAATAGGCCCAATCTCATCTGGGAATCATATTCAACAACCTATTATTAATTTTACATTATTAAACTTAATTGATAATTTGAATAAAAATGAAACCGTATAAAAAGTAAGCTTACTGAGTTAACAAAAAAAAAATCACTTTCATCCTCACCATCTGCTCTCTTGACATATAGATGGACCAAAAAGAAACAAAGAATTAACAGATCTGACATTATTTTCTAATAGACAATGACCATCAGAAGTTAATACTTGATTTAAGTTTGGCCACATCATTTGCAGGTGATGGGCGTGGCTTGAGTCTGGCTACTTCTGTTCTTCCACGAAACCAGCAGTCATCTTGAGAAAATCATCCATCTGTGTTCTTCTCCATTCCTTTTGAATAATCATCAAAATATAACATCAGATTCTAGGAGCCTAACATTAGGAAAATCTTGGTTTCCCCATTCACACAAAAGGAATAGATAACAAGTTTACCTCAAAATCCCACTCTCCGAACAAGTTGGGATCATCTCTATAAATGCAAACAAGCAACTATAATTAAATCTACCATATTGCTGTAAATGCAAGAATGTGAGAATGACTTACCTGGATCGGAGATTCGAAGAAGAAAATTGGGAATAAAGATAGAGAGAGAGAGGAGAGGAGCGGCTACGGCAGGAGAAGAAAGTAGGAGAATGAAGTTAGGGTTTATTATGTGATATTTATAGTCAATGGCACAAACATAAATAAATAAAAAATTATGGATATAATAGTAATAAAATACCGGGGCGGATACTCCATTCTCCGCTCTCGCCCCGAAATACACCTCGAAAATTTTTTAATCCCCGCCCCCGCCCTCGTGGGGGAGAAAATCGGGGAATCCCCGCCCCGTTCGAGGCGAATCCCCACCGGGGTCGAGGATTCTCCGCCCCGTGAGCATCCCTACATGTAAGGATGAAATGTCTATGCTTGCCAATGTTGCCAAGAAACCAGAACAACACAGTTAAAACGTGCTCCTTTTAAATATAAAATAATTGCTGCGGAAAAGAACTCATTCCTCATTTTTCGTGCCAGTGTATCTGCCTCCGCCTTGATATATGGGACTCGTGTAAATTTTGCAGCTCTGGATTGCAAAAATAAATTAAAATATCCCACTTTTTCAATTAATTTTTAAAACACACCAATATTTCAAATAATTTTATAAAATGCACTATTTACTAAGGTAGAAAAATAGATTAAAATTTTGCTGGAAAAAATATGATAAAAAGCGATAAATTTGGATTGATTAATTAAAAATATGTCCTTTTTCTGTTTATATAATAATGTTTGTTAAATCGATTTAAATAAAAAATTTTAAAATAATGTTTGAAAAAGTTAAAAAAATTAAAATATATTTATTTTATTTTCATTCTGATAATTTTAAATTTAACAAACGTTACGTAATAAAAAAAACGGTCGATCTTCAACGTCTCAAAAAAAACTACTAATCAGGTTAAGATCTCCTTTACACTTATTCCCGATTTTTTAATAATCAACTTCCATATTTATTCCAAAAAATATTTCTTTTATAAATGATGTATCTTTTTCATATATCCAAACTCTGGGCTGCGGATTTGAGCTCGGCTCGATTTTTGGACCGGCACAATATAAGTGGAAAAAGTTACAGAAATGTAATAGAAATTTATAATAAAGGGTGAAAAAATAGTAATAATTCGGTGCACTGTGCACATATAAATCACAATCCTGAAAAAAATGAATGCTTTTATTATTATTATTATTATTATTATTATTATTATTATTATTATTATTATTATTATTATTATTATTATTTGCCAGTAAAAAATCCTAAATAATATCCCGAGTGGCAGAGCATAGGCGAAAGAGATCACATGAACCCTCCTTAACGGGCTTAAAAATAATTTGGGCCGGGTTTAACCGAACCCGAAGTCCCCGTCTTGTCTTCCTCTCTCAATTTCAAGGCGCAACCTGCAAAACCCAAAACTCTCTCCTCCGTCCTTTCTTCTACGTCTGCCCGTCTCTTGTTTATTGGTTGGAATAGGCTGCTAGAAAAGATGATAAAAAGGCGATTCTATAGGGAAGAACACGGGGATAGAGATCAACCATCCTCGGCTTCATCTTCCTGCTCTTCTTCTTCTGACTCTGAAGTTGAAGCAGAGCCAACTGCAGAATCAGAAGATCATTCCGAAGGCGTAGAATTCAACGAAAATGATGAATCTTCCTCTGGTTTGTTCCACATTGTGTTTTTTTCTCTACAATTTTGTTTAATTGATCTTGACTGTTTTACTGCTAGTGATTGCTCACATACCCGTACATATAAGGGTTCCGAAGCTGAAGTGACTATGGTGATATGCAAATTTTCTATAGTTCATTTGTAAAACTGAAAAAAATAGCGGAGCAAAGCTTTTTTTTTTATTTTCTTTTCGGATATGAATTTTTAGTGGTGTATTGCGTACGTTGGTTTTGATCAACAAACTGTGCTGAGCCCTGAATTTGTATGATTCTTTTATATTTTCAGTTTTACCGCTCTCATATTGTGTTGTTTCAATTGTTTATCTCCGTTTATTTAATACATAAACCTGAGAATATGCGAGTCTGGAAGTTAATTTAGCATCTAGTAGTTTTCTGATTTAAGTACGTACTCTTTTGTTTTTCTTTTTACATTTTGTTGATATAATGCAGGGTATGAGAGTGAGAATAGCTCGGCAGATGAAATCAATGCTGACTCTTCAGGTAGGATTTTGCTTGCTCATTTAGGGCTGTTATATTGACAACTCAAGGAGGTAAATGTACATTTTGGATGATAAATTTGCTTCTTGGCTTTTTGCATGATCTGATAACTGCTATGCAGAATTATGATTATAAACAATCCATGCATTACCTGGGGCATATATTGTTACCTTTTCCTTTGGAGACATTCATTCATCTGACATAGAACTTTGTCTGATGTGTGGACATGACCTTTGCATTTCCTTTAGGCTTCGTTTCAATCAATTTGTGTATGGAAACTGACAAGTTAAGTGTCGTTGATGTTCAAACCCAATTGATATGCATTACCCTTTGTGATGTAAGCACTTATCTTGGTCCACAGCTGTTTAAAACTGAAGTTTGAATTATTTTCTGTCTGGAAAATTCCAGTTTAATTTTGCCTCTGGGATTTCTAACCATTCCTTAGGTTTGCTTCATCAATTTTGACACTCATTGACTTAATGTATGCAAAATAACCATTCAATGGGTATTTATTTTAAATTCTCAGGTATATCTTCAAATATTTTTCTTCTTCTCTCCCTTTGATGAGAGGCTGCACTTTATTATTACTGATACATTGCTTTGTATCCCTTCTCAGCTGTTAAGAGGTTGCTTTGGCTCCAGTCTTGCAATCTCTATTGTGCTGTTTTTGTTTGTTGGAAATTCTGATGTTTCTTATTGAAATTCCTAAGTACCAGAGTGAATTCTCTTGATTTTGCTAGTTCATGTAAAACTGAAAAAGAGTAGGATTATCTTTAAACTGCCCCTTGTAACCCCACCTCATCTAAGTTACAGTGGGAGGGAGACTTTTAGTGGAATGTAATCATATGGTTTATTGTATTAGGTAAATATAGAACAACTTCTCAAATATATGTGCTTTTGTCAAATATTTTGGCTTCCAGTCAAGCAAAGCAATCTATTTTATCTTTAGTTCTCTATTTCTTACTTTTATTTTTCATCTCTTGATATGTTTTCTTGTTGTGGAGGGACAGGGCTAAGTTTTCTTGTTTGATTTGCCAAAATCCAGTAAATAATTTAATAATTATTCGCAAATTGTACACTTTGGCCATTCTGTTGAAATGACTTGGTGTTGGATTTTACCCATGAAGATGATGGAAGTGGAGGTGACAAGCATAACCTTGTTGGACAACAGCTATCTTGTAGACATGAAGCTGATATACTCTCAGAGGAGATTAATGGTCAAGCCCAAAAGGAGTTGGTACCAGCTGAAATGTCAGAATTTGTTTTGAAATTCAAGTCAGTTTATAAGTGTCGGATTTGCCCTCGGATAGTCTGTTTGACTGAGGACACTATGAGGACTCACATCAATTCTAAGGTAAGATATTTCATGCTCTTATTCTGTTGGATTCAAGTTGACATTTATTGTCGCTTCTGCATGGCATTGATCAAGAAATCTAAGTGTATAATATGGTTAATTTTGATTTTACATAATAGGTTTAGGTTTTGTTCTTGGGATAAGGTCTTTTTTGCCAATGGACTATATAAAATGGAGTGGCTTTACCCTTGAACTTTTTTTTTTTTTGTCCTTTTCTACCCCTGACTGTTAGAAAGTGACTAATTTTGCCCCTTTTTGGGCAGAAAGTCTAGCTGGCTAATGGATTTAACAGCACCCAATGAGAAAATGACGTGTCATCTTCCATGCTTACTTCTCTCTCCTGATCAAAACATAATTTTTTAATTTAAAAATTGTTGAGGTGGCATCCCACGTGGCACCCATGCAAGGAAAATTAAAAAATAGAATACCCCTCTTCTTATTCTAGGGACCCTAATTCTTATTATTATTTTTTTACAAATCAAAACTAATAATAAAACAAGAATTAATCTCTAATTTATCTCCTGAAACAATAAATTGGATCTTGATCATTTTGTAATCCAAATGAAAAGTAAAATTTAAAATGTAATGGAATAAGAATAAACAAAATATCAAATGGAATGGGACTATACAAAATATCCAGTTAAATAGATTAAATTAGAAATATTTATTGAGCAAATTTGCAAAATATGTTAACACATTATGCAAAGGAATGAATGAATATGTGACTTGTTATGCTTCTCTATTTGAAAAACTACATAAGCATTATGAGAATCATTGGAACCACAGGAAGGCAACGCTTAGACTTGTGTATTGTAGCAATCTTTGGAGAGGTACTGCAACTGTTGCAGCTGCTGTTCTCTTAATTTTGACTTTGATTTCTGCCATTACTGCTGCAAATTCATGGATGAAAATTGTTACTTTAAATGGCTTGTTCTCATGATTTCTTTAAATGAAAGATTTATAGAAAGTGGCTGAAAAAATTAAGACAGAGAGAAATCAGTCTTCTTTTTCCATAGAGAGACCCAAAACTTTATTCTGAGAGAGAAAGAGAGAGAGAAAGCAAGATTTAGACAATAATTTCTTCTACTACCAAAGAACATAAAAGAAAAACTCAAATGCACAAAGAAAGAAAGAATGAAAAGTAATAATTTGTGGAGTTTTCTTTGATTTTGAGGGAGAGAAAAAGGCAGCAAATTGTGAATATTGAAGATGGGTTATAAAAAATTGATCTTTGGGGGCAAATAAATTCATGAATTTATACAAAGCTCCTTAAATTTTCTTTTGCCCCATTTTCCACCTGCAAAAATTAGATCTTCGAGAGAATGGGAATTTGTACAAAGATTCAAGCATGTTTATATACATTTATAACTGCTGAACATTTTGAAGAGGGTCTTACTCTTGAAATTTGAGAGAGAGTGGTTTATATTTGTACAAAGATTGAAGCACATTTATATAAGCTTATAAGTGCTGAACATTTTGAAGCGGGTTTTACTCTTGAAATTTGAGAGAGAGTGGTTTATTTGATTTTTTTCTTCTTTCCCTTTTTTATTTTTCTGCATAAATTTTCTTGGGAAGCAAACATTTTTTCCCTCTTTTAATTTCATATTCTTGGAAGCCAAACAGATTTTTTATTTTTTTATTTTCTTAATATTTCTTGCATGGATGCCACATGGAATGCCACCTCATCAATTTTTAAATTTAAAACTTAAGCTGACTAGGAAAGAGAAGCACCCATGGCAGATGACTTGTTTCTTTCTCATTGGATGCCATTAAATCCGTTAGCCAGCTAGACTTTCCATCCCAAAAAATGGCTAAATCAGTCACTTTCTAACAGTTTAGGGGTAAAAAGGGACAAAAAAAAGTTTAGGAGGTAAAATCACTCCATATTACATTGTTCACAGCAAAAAAACACTTTATCCCTTTGTTCTTTTAATGCCAAGAAGGCGACAAAAACGTCCTAAAACTTGTCAAAAGGTTCCCTTTAGCAATTCCGAGATTATAATAGAAGATTCTTTTTTTTCCTACAATCTTTCATCAGCTCATGAATGCAGGGAAGAACTTGTTTCAGGGACTCATGTTAGTATCCACGTGTTGCTGCTTGGTGATGTTCTTTTCTTTGTCCACTTTCCGACTAAGTTTTAATCTTGTTTTAATTCCCTCTTTATTGGGTAGGCAATGAGGGAATTTGTCTGTTTGAATTGAGACAATTCTTCACATCAATTGGTGGCCTTCATGTATGTCTTGAGTGTGATTTTTTTGACTGTCCTGGATGAATGTGGAGCCTGTAATGCAATTATAACTTTTTTGGAGACAATTGTGATGAGTTATACGGAACTTTTTTCCTCTAGTTTTCCACCAGACCTGCAGTGAGGACACATGAAAGCATCATATGCTATTTTGCACAATTTTTCCTATTCCTCTTGTCATATCAGGAAAGAAGACGAACATATGAGCTAGTATTTTGGATTTCACCTTCCATTGGTTGCCTAATAGAAATTTATATATTCTTGTAGAGACATGCTCGATCTGAGAAGTTACTGAAGGAAAATAGGCTAAAGGCCATGCTCAACAGTGATGGGGAAATTGAGAACCAAGAAACCCCAGCAGAGATGCATGCTCGAATTTTGGCTCTAGCCCAGGTTGGTTCCACTTTTAGATGGGTGCTACCAAATTGAATGGTGGATTTGAGGTAAATCCTAGTGTTGCTAAACCAATTTCTCTCTTCATGCAGAACAAATCAAAAAAGAAAAACAAAGGGCGGCAGCGACAAAAGAAGAGATCAAGAAAGAAGGTATCATTTGTAATTTATTGACAATCTATTTTTTATTTTGGCTCAAATATTCAATGAGCTTGTTTTGTTCCCGTGATTTCAACTGCAGAAAGATGTTCCAAGTTCAGAGAAAACAAAGGAATCAGTAAAATCAGCCAAGAAAAGACATAAAAGCGAAAAATGAAGTGATATAATCCTGTTTGCTGAAAAATGGGGAAAACGGGTGAAGAAAAATTGTAAGGGATATTTTGTAGTTTCACCAGTGTTGCCAAGAACATCTTTTGTGGTTTCTGAATCCTGCCATGATAACTGCTAAGGTTTTTGTACTTTGTTCCTCACTTTAGTTTGCTTAACTAATTATTTATTGGCCGAAGGGGATGCTGTATGCAAATTTTGCGTCATGTATTGTTAATTTACATGATTTTTATTGATCAACAAAGCATTTCATTGTTACTGGCTTGGATCATATTGATTAAGGTGAAATGGTAGTCTGGGGTACATGGACAAACTGCTTTGTTGACATGAAGACGTTTCGTAACCTGAGCTGGGCCGAATGAACTCGCAGACCGTTAAAAAGGAATTAGGTGAACATGCTGAGTTGGGTATTTGGAGTTCAGCTTGACCTTGAATGGTGGGATCTAAAACACGCAAAATAAATCAACGTAGCCCTTTGAATTGATTTAAAACCACTGATGATACAAAACAGAAGAATATGCAGACTAAATGAAAAATAGCTTCGGGGTTACAAATTAAACAATTAAAGCAAGCGCCAAAATTAGGAAATTAACTATATAAAATGAACCTGAAATTTATCCCTCCATATGATCACAACTTGAGCAATCCAGTTAGAATACAAAGGTGTCAACTTAGCAATGCAGCTGTTAACAAGACAAGCTAGCCAAGTTGTTCATCTAAATGTTCTGTAAAGTTGAAAAGTGTTTCACCAAATGCCATTCATCAAAATCTGGCGATGATTGTAAGGTCTAAGGTTCCTCTTTCTCAGAAGAATGGCGAGGAGATGGAGGCACGGGTTCCCCATTACCATCAGCTTCAGCAGTTGGATCTTGTGCAGGCAGCTCTTCTGCATTTTCAGTATTCTCAGGATAAAAGTTGATAGGAAACTTTGTGACCCTTGGTTTATCAGATAAAATGTTTCTCTGAACCTTATCAATTAATACTTTTGGTGGAGGCTCTTCTCGCAGCTGCTCATCTTCATAATCGTTGTTCACGTAGTAGCCAACCCTAACAAATTCTTGACCCAGATAAGAGCATGTTAACAAAAGCACTGTTACACCAATTATATCTTCTTCACGTATCTTCAAAGGATCTGGTGGATCTGCCTGGAAAGGTCAACCAAAAACATCCACGAGTGTATTCACCCAAAATGCACAAAATAAACAGAAGTAAACTTAATGAGTTAACAAAGAGGATTTAGCAAAAATTGCCTGCAGAACAAATCGATAGTTTCCAACATTTACAGGCCCGACAAGTACACTCTCCAACAGTTGATCATAAGTTTCATCCTCCGCGGACCCCACATAGATCAGTTTCCATTCCAAATCTGCTTTTGAGATCCCAAACAAATATTGTTAGCATATGAAACATAACTGATGAACCTAGAAATGATTAAAACAACCATGCAAGCACCAATTGAAACCCAGACTTCTGATTATTGCTTAAAACATTCAATGTCAATTTCTTTCATTATGATTGCCTGAGTTCATCTCCAGACAAAGTAAATTCGACTTAATGTAAGATATAACATAAGCAGTCCAAGCCACAAAAACAAAAGACTAAATTAGTCATAAATCCATAATTAAATCCTAAAGGCTCCAACCTGTGACTAAATTGTAGTGGAGTAGAGCATATTTGCTCCTATTCCCTAAACACCTTATTCAGTGGATGGCAAAATCCAAATTGAAGAAAATATGTTCACAGATGAGTACATGGTACCAGACTGCAAAGCAAAATTCTGCAAATCCAAAAAATGCCTAAAGGAAGTTGAGCATCAAGTCTGCCTAAAAACAGCCAACTGAACCAAGCCTCAACCGCAATCAAATCAGGATGGACATAGTAATCACTATACATCTAAGCAACAGACACACAATCATAACTTAAAATCAATAGATCCATCTTGCACTTCATGAAGATATGAGGGCTGTTCTCCACTTCCAAAGCCAAAATGGTTAAGGGTTATATTGGTAGCACCTACCTTCTATAAGATATCACCTCCTGGGCTTTCCTATTTGGTCACATGCTGGCAAGTGCAGTAAACCAGATTCTAAAACCAACCTGACCTACAAGGCCGTATTGCTATAGAGGTTTAGGATCTAAGAAATAAAATCCTATTGAATCTTCATCCTGGTAGAGGAAGAAGATTTAAAATGACAGAAGAAGAACCAGAATCAGAAAATGAGAGCTATTATTCTTTTTATAAAGTTTATAATATACACGCTAAAATATTGTCTGCATAAGATCATTACATTTGTTACTCATTAACAAGGTAACTATCCAAAAGCAATAAGAAAATAGGTGCTTAAACACAAATGCAACCAAAGATCAAAAGCAAATATATTTTACCTGCATGATGGAACTAATGTTCTTCTATCTACTTCGACAACAAAGAAGAACTTGTGAAAATAGAATGTAAAACGTCTATAAATGTCCCATACACCACTAACGGACCCATTTCCATGGATTTGACCTATTACCATAAGTCTATTTTTCTCATCAGATTAAACCAACACCACAACCTATCCAAATAAGACATTCAGCCAATGCTGAAGGCCACAATTTACGTTCCAGTGATCATAAAGCATGCAATTGCACACCCATATTCGAAATATAGCCAAAATAGCCCTCGAAACTGTAATTATAATATCGCAAAAGCCAATCCAATACCGTTCTTTTTGTCAACTTTCACTCAACAACAAAGATACTCAAAATCCAATCAAAATTGATCCCAAGCAAACCCTAACTGAATTCAACCAAAATCAAACAAAATTTAAAAAAAAAATATTAACAAGTTCAAACAAACAGAAATGTAAAAATAGCACGATAAGCGTCGACAGAATAAACACACAGAAGAGCAAAATTACCATCTTTGAGAGGAGTCAAGCACTCGTAAGAGATCTCGAATTGAAAAGGGGACAAAAACGGCGCCGGATTGTCCAAAACGGTAACATTGGTAATATTAACAGCACTCATTCTCCAACAAATCAAATTGAGACACTACTATTCAGAATCCTCATCTACAACCCTAACAATGTTCAGAAAAAGGAAGCTTAAAACCAAATGGAAAGAGAAAAAAAAAATAAAAACTTGCAGAAATTACAGGCAACTGGATAGAAGTATAATGGCGATGAACAAGTGGGTTTGTCGAGGGTGTAGTGAAGGTTGCTTGGGTGATGGGAAATCTAAAGGGGAAATGGCAAAGAAGAGAAGAGAAGAGAATAGAGGTTAAATTGAAGGAGAGTGCAAAAGGCGGGAGTTGGTTTTTGGGAGCGGGAATCAATTTCAGGTTAGGGCTTAGGTGGAAATTTGAACACAGAGAAGCTTTTTCAGACTAAAGAGAGATTTTCATTTTGCTTTTTCGGACGATTCTTAACCCGTAGCTATATCAACATTACATAATATACTTCTTTTCCATTTTTTATATTTTTTCCATTTTTTTATGCAATCAATAATTAATTTGGAGCCTGCATAACCACACGTAACTAATTGAAATAAATTATTCGATTCCATTCAATTATTAATTTTTTAAATTAGTTATTTTAGTTCAATTGAATTTTTAAAAATTACAATTATAAAACATCTGAATCAATCAAAATTTATAATAGAATAAGATTTATTTTTGTTATAAAATTCGAATTGACTAAATTTTTTCTATATCAATATTTTTTTTTCAAATACAGTGTTATTAATTTAAATTTGTTTTTTTTATTTGTCATATAATTTAATTACTATATAATTGAATATTTTTTGGCTCTTTTTTGTTCTTTTTCTTTATGAAATGTCATTTTTTTAAATATTAAAATAATATATAATCGTGTTGTTAGTATATTAGACTTTTTTAAGGTTTCAAATTATGTTGATTTTATTTATTTATAAATTAAATTTTATTTTAAATTATAATGGAGTTACGTTTTATAAATAAGTTAAATTTAAAAGTCCAAACTATAAAATTCAACCGAATGAAGCGTAAATATTTTAATTCTTTTGTATAATTTATTCAATTTCAGTTCTAAATGTTATGGGCAATTCAATTTTCAGTTATTTCAATTTGGTTCTATTACGTCCGTGGTCATCGAATTTTAAAACTTATAACTAAATAGTAATAATAAAATAATTTATAATATAAAAATTATTAAATTTTTATTTTATTTCAACTAAAGTAAAAATAATCTAAAAATTTATTTTTTACGTAAATAGAATGACAATTAAGCATGTCATGTATGATTATCATATCATTTTAACACCAAATATTTCTATAAATAGATCATGATTAGTTACTTGAATTTTTTTTATTTTTTATACACGTTATTTTTTCATGTTTGCATGATGATGTGACGCCTGTTTTATCTGATGGTCCAACTTATAATGTTGATTAGTCTTAAAATGACGTGTTAATCGTACGTGGCATGCTTAACTATTATTCAAATGATATAAAAAAATTAATTTTCAGATTATTTTTATTTTAATTAAAATAAAATATAATTTTTATATTATAAATTATTTTATTGTGATCATTTAGTTATAAGTCTAAAAATTTAATGATCAAGGACATAATTAACCCCTAATGAATTACTAATCAACACAATTAAAGAAAAAGAATATAAAAAACTAATTTAATTTAGAGTCAATTACAAAATTGAGTCTGAATTATAAGATACTTTTTAATTTCACACTCCATTTTTAAATCCTTGCAATTTCGCCTATAAATTTTAAATGTCATTTTGAATTGGAAACTCTGTTAAAATTAAAATTATTTTTTCTTTCTTATTAATTTTAAATAATATTAGTTACTAGATAAAAATTAAAAAAATATATATCTTTTTATTAAAAACTTGAATTCCTTTTGGTTTTTTTTTTCAACTAAAACAAATGTTTTATCCAATATTTCCTTCTTCTTTTTTTCCAACTAAAACAAATTAATTAACTGAAGCCACAAAACTAATTCAAGTCAGGTTTTCTTCGAGAAATCTAGGTTTTTAGAGAGAAAAAATTAAGGACATGAGAGAGTGGAATTCCTAAAATAAACGACGGTGCACAAATTAAGCAAGAGACACATAGAGAAAGTAAGTCAAATTACATTTCATAAGGATTACCAATAGTTAGTCTCAAGTTCCACTTTTAAGGGGTTTCATTTTTGGGTTAATATATAAATTTTTTTCTAAATTATCATCATTTATCAGATTCTGTATATTCAAGCTCCACTCTGCAACTCTTGAAGACGCAGCAGAAAGCTATGTGCCGTGGCCCATCACTGATGAGGACGCAGCCCATGGGTGCGTCATTGCTGATTTTTGAGAATATATAGGAATAAAACTTATTGTAGTAGCGAGACTTAACAAGCAATTGCTGACTACCAAACTCACTATTCACGATTATAACACACACAACCACAATCTTAAGCAATGTGGAATGCCAAAGAACCAGCTCAACTTTTGTGGTTTTTTTTTTGGGAGTTTTACAAAACTATCCAGAAAATAGAACCCCTTTTTAAAAATACCACCATCTTTTTTTCCTTTTTAACATTACCTTTTTTAAAATTTTTATTTTTAAAAATACGACTTTTTTAATCCAAGCCAAACACTCCATGTTCTTTCCTTCTTCTTCTTTCACGCTTCATGTTCTTTCGTTCTTCTTCTTCTTTCGTTCTTATTCTTCTCTTATTCTTCTTTTGATCTTCTTCCTGCTGTTATAAGACTATTGATAATTTTGAAGCTTCCTCTTTCTTAATACCTACTCTGCATTTTCTGTTTATGAAGATTTTGAAGGTGAGTCTCCTCTACCGTTTTTTTTGAAGACTAATTCTGTTTTGTGTTTCTCAAATCATAAACTTCTGGTTTATCTTTTTTCTATCCACGATGAGTTCAGATTACATAGGCCTGCGTTTATTCATTAAGGAATCACATCATGTCTCAAACCATAATTTGACATCTAAATTTTGGGTTCATTATAATTTGATATAATGCAGTTATGATTTATAATATGTTACTGCAGCCTTGTATCATCTAAGTAAAGATATTTGTAGATCTAATCAAAACTTTTTTCTCTTTATAAATGTTTCGGATAAAGGCTGCATAACATTAAATTGGATTTAAGATGTCCGAGTAGGTTTAATGTTTATGTAAACAAGTAGAACAAGTTTCAAAGGTGTCAAAGTGCCGCAGTCACCCCCTGACTTGGCATGCTGATTTTCACATGAATTTGAATTGTGTTTTACATTTGGATGTTGTATTTGATGGTGATTTCTTGTATCGTTAATTTGTTAATTTGCTAATGTAAAATTTGCTGTCTTAATTGTTGTATACAAAGTGTTTGACAAAATGCCAATATGAATTTTTTATGAGCAAATGTTCTATAAAATAATCTACTCCTAATAAATATATTCTCCATTTTCATACACTTCTCACAACACCTTTCCATATATATGAATGTCTATATTTCGGCACCTTCATAAATATTTACTCACTAATAACTTAACAGGAATTGCAAACTAAACTTATATGAACTAATCTAAATGTAATAACACCTCATCTTTTACTTTTGAAAATTGATGATTTGTTGCATGTTTTTCCCAAAATGTTTAACCTTATTGCCAAAGTTCCAGTACCTGAATTATAATGTTGTCTTTATTTCTTATCCATGAAATTTTTTAACTACTTGTAATGCATTCGTACCGTTTCACAAAATGTCTTTATTGATATTGTATTTTCACATTTTTTTAATGCAGAGATGGATAATATTCCGGTTTTGATTAAGTATAACGGAAAATGGACAAATGATAACAAATTTGAAGGATTTGAAATCAAATGAGTACTAATACCAAATGGTTGTAGCTATGAAACTTTTGTTGGGATAGTATCAAGTCAATTAAAAATCACTACAGAAATAACTCATATCAATATAAAGTATTTTGTCAAAGATTTTTCATTAGAAGTAGAAGATGATAATAGCATGAAATTTTACTTGGAATTGAAGAAGAGGGACACGGATCTCACAGCGTATCCTTTAGATCTTATAGAGATTGAGAAAGGTTAGAAACAACCAATTTTTATTACATTTATAACTTACACATTTTGGTATATGGCTGGTATACCAGGTATACTGACCAATATACAAAAAACCTTAACAATTATGCAAAATTCCATGTGTACGTGGCCTCCCTGGGGGGTACACTATCAAGAATTGGGAAGGAAAGTGCGCCTTTGAAATCTCTAGTCGAAAAAGAGAAAAAGGGGAAACAAAAGTAAGAAAAAAGCAACCTGGCCTTCAAATTTACCGAGTTCCAAAATAAATGGAACATCCTGCTAATATCAATGTTCAAGAAAAATTCTCAACCAGGAGGTTGTATCTAATGATAGTTTATATATCATCACTCTTGTATTTTTCTATTCAAGAATTAGGACTAATAATTTTTAGTTTTCAAACACAAAAGTAGTTTTGGTAACTTTCTTCTTTATATGATGAATCGTTACTAGTTCGCTGAAATCATGAAACGAGTGTCATAAGGCTACCAATGTATTGTGGTATACCTTAGAATGCAGACTGCCAATCTCAATTCTAGATTTTAGTATACCACTGGTATACCGGGTATCCCGCTGGTATACCAAAATCCCGATTGTCAATCTCAATTCTGGATATTGGTATACCGCTGGTATACCAAAATCCAGATTGCCAATCTCAATTCTGGATTTTGGTATACCAGGTATACCAGAGGTATACCAAAATCCAGATTGTCAATCTCAATTTTGGATATTGGTATACCGCTGGTATACCAAAATCCAGATTGCCAATCTCAATTCTGGATTTTGGTATACCGCTGGTATACCTGGTATACCGCTGGTATACCAAAATCCAGATTGTCAATCTCAATTCTGGATTTTGGTATACCTGGTATACCAGCGGTATACCAAAATCTAGATCGAATATATATAAGAATACCAGATGATATACCGATATACCACATGGTATAGCAAATTCCAGAAGTAAAATTATATTCTGAATTTTGGTATACCAACTAAATTTTAAAAAAACGAAACAAGTGTACATGAAGAATGGAACATTGAAAAGAATTCGATCCAATTTACTCAACCACAAGTTGGAAATAAAACATCTTAAGATAAAGAAAACAAAGCTCTAATTGCAAAAATCAAAGTACAATAAGCTGAAAACTTAGAAATTACGAAAACTTCATCTAAACCATCAACTATATATATATATTGCCTTTCAACAAATTCTAAGTTGATTGACTGTTCTGCAAGTTCCCTGTACTATAATCAAGCAGAGACAAAGCTTGTTCCAAATTAATAACAATGTCTTTTATATCTGGTCTGTTAATCCCTTGTGAATTTACATAAGAAAGTGCAGTGTATGCCACCATTTGCACTGCCTCTGCTTCATTACCAGACACAAGAGGACCAACCCTATGGTCTAAAACTTGAACCAGCTCATTTTGCGAGTTTTTAGGCACTACAAAATCTACTAATCTTGTAGGTTTACTTCCATTCTCACCATCATTGAAGACAGCTTTCTTGCCTGTCAAAATTTCTGACGATACAACACCAAATCAATACACATCACTCTTTGTAGTTATGATATTCTCAGGATCATCATAACCATCATCTTCTATTGCTGCCCTCTTTGAAATGTAGTCCTGTTCGGATTCATGCCCCATCATTGCTAATCCAAAATCTCTTATTTTCGCTACCCAATTTTCATAGAGGAAGATGGATGAAGACTTTATGGCTCTGTGAATTATGGGTGGGACTGCATAATTGTGGAGATAGTTTATTCCCCTCGCAACATCTAATGCAATCTTGATCCTTGTTATCCAGGAATTGAGTTCGCTGCTATGTTGGAGAAACAACTGAATACAAAGAGTTCCATTCTTCATGTAGTTAGAAATGCAAAACCAATCAAACATTGGAAAGCTACTTAACAAAATAATTGAATAACACATTTACATAATATCATCAATTAATAATGAATAATAAAATAAAAATAAAAGAATTGGTAACAAATATTTATAATAAATTAATCCTTCATGATTTCAACTCAATCTACCTCAATCATTATGTCTTACTATTAAAATCCCCTAAAAGCATAACTTTATTCTATGAATACCAACCATAAAAACAGAACCCATGTACGAATATATATACATCTAAGGGGAAAACAAAGCCTGTCACAAGACCTATTTTTTAATGTGTTACAAAATCATTGCTTTCAAATAATAACTCTTAAATGATTCTTCCAGTTCCATGCGCAGAGATACGAAAGTTGCATGATTCTAGTAAAAAATAATGCCTTCAAAAAAAGATAACGCATAATCCCTCATAAGGATATTTCCATACTACTGGAAATGTAAAAGGTAAGGAAAAATCACAAAGTAGTTTAGTAAAAAGAAGCATATGCAGCCTAACTGAGAACTATAACATGACATTTATATAAAGACAGAGAACGCACTTAATGAATAAACTAATAGAGATTGTAAGAAGTATATGAAGCTGAATTGAGAAAATGTACAAATAATAGTACATTGAGGACCTTCATAAATAGGAAATTGAAAGAGAATTATGATAAGTGGAAAGTTGGCAAAATTTACTGCTATTAAATGGGAAAACATATACATGCACATAAACAACAAAAGTACAAAATCAAAAGCTCATATTTAGGCAAAAGCTAATATCTTCACACAGCAGAGTACAAACAAAAGAGAAAAACACATTGGCTCCTAAATTACTGCTGCCCCTGATATCAACAACTGACCCTGGCAAAAAATAGAGATCCAACAAAAACCAAACTCCAAACAAAAGAAAAAACAAAAAACCAAAAAAAAAAGACACACCTATAATCAAAACAATAAGAAATCCCATTACGGCATAATTTAAAACCCTATTACAGCATCGGTGTCTACTACAACTACAAATACAAGGGTCATCAAACATCTCGAAGAAGAAGAAAACTATAACAAACACTTGACTGAAACTCCAAAATCATCGTAAAAACCATAAACTAAATACAAAATCAAATATATACTACAGTTTGTTTATTCCAAACTTCAACTAAGCCAAAAAAAAATTACAAAAGCGAGATCTGATGAATAGATACTACGTCTAAAATGAATACAAAAAATAAACGAAAAATTAAAAAAAACTCACCTTCTTTTTCTTCGAAGAATAAAAAACTGCAGACTTGTTATTTCAATGGCGAGAGAAGAAAGGAAAATACGACTGCTAATTGATTGCCGAACCTCCACTACCGACAGCTGCACCGATGGCAACAATGATCAATTTTCAAAAGCTACCGTCGATTAAAAGGATCGATTGAAACGATAAAGAAAAGAAGAAGAAGATAACCTAAGAACAAGACGAAAGTTAGCAATAAGTGAAAAGAGAGAAAACCCTAAAATGGGTATTTAGGGCCAAACATAAAAAACGGCATTTTTAAAAACACATAATTAAAATAAAATATTTTTAAATATTTTAAAGGTTTGGCTGCATTTTTAAAAGTGGAGCTTAAAAAAATGGTAAAACGTGTAATTTCCTCTTTTTTTTTTCTTCACTCCATCTTTATATTTGCTTTTTGGTCTTTCCCGCACCCAAATCTCACATGCCGCCTCCTTCAACCTTTACTTTACCATTCTAATTTGTAAAAATGCAATCTCAATATTTTTTTTAGTTTATTCTATTAAATTCTTAAATATTTATTTAATATCATTTTTTTTATTTTTATACAAATTATCAATGGACAACTATAAAATTAAATTATACATTCCATTTGACACATTTTTAGTATATGCATCTGTATTTCAATTTGATACATTTCTGTATAATTTTTTTTTGTCAATTTTAAGTTAATTATTATTATTTATTAATAATTCAATTTGAAATTAATAAAAATATTAACGCTGGCCCATTTGATGTGCTAAATGTATAAAATTTTATTAATTTTAAATTAATTATTATTTTTCAGGATTAATTACAAAAAAGGACATCAACTATAGGATATTTTAAAATGTTGGACTCAATTTTCAAAATTTTATAATGTAAACTTTCAACTTCGACTGTTCTTTCAATTGAGGGATTTCTTTACTATTTTATCGAAAAAATAGCGATGGAGTACTTAAATTGAAAAAAGAGTCGAAATAAAAAGTTGATATCCTAAGATTTTAAAAATTGTGTCCAATATTGCAAGATATCCTCTAGTTAAAGTCATTTTTTGTAATTAACCCTATTTTTTATTAGCACTTCAACCTTAAATTGATAAAAATATTAACAACACATCAAATTAAAATTGAAGTGCACATACCAAATGCATATAAAACAAAATGTATTATTTAATTTCACATTTTTCGCCCACAGAAAATTTAATGTGTAAAACAATAAAAGTTCAACAATTTAATAGCAAAAACTAAAAAAAAAAAAAAAAACCTATTTATTATCTATACAAATAATATTATATGTAGGCTTTAGAAATCAATATAATTTAAATTCACTGTGCAATTCATGCTTCAATTATGTAAGTTTATCGATCGGTAAAGATCAATTTGATTGAATTAACTATAATATATCTTCATTAAAATATCTAATTCTATCATGTTATTAAATTTGATGCAATTTTTAATACATAATTTGATATTCTTGATTTTTATATCTAGTAAAAATCAATTAATGTTGAATTTTACAAGTTGAGCTTGCTCAATTTAAGACACATGTGCTTTTTTTTTTTAATTAAAATTGTAGCCCAATGATTCTGAAGTGTTGGAAAGGATAGGAATTAGAATTAAATTTACAATTAAAATCTCCATCTTACTTCATTAATAGCACATTTCAGGAAAAAACAAACCGGAAAAGCTAAGACGGCAAAACAAAAAAGGGCAGTTCAGTCTTTTTGAACGCGTTTGTACAAAGTGCTTTTTCCATTTATTCATTTATTGATAAAGTTGAATGTTTTCTTTTATCTGCGTCCTTATCATCTTCTGCTGTATTTTTAGAAGCTGCAGGATGGGTATGGACACGTAGATAACACAGTCAATTGTTGTGTTTTCGTAAAAATTTTTAATTCTTTAAATAATTTCTGATAAATATTATATTTTAAATTTTTCTTTGAAAAGCATTATTTAAAAAAAAAAATTCCCACTAAAATAGGGGTATGAAAAATAATTTATTTTATAATTAACTACAAAATCAATCCAGAAGTAAACTAATTTTTACACTATAAATTTTTAAGATAACTGTTAACCAAGCGATTCATATATATTTTTTAAAATATATATTGATTTTTTAAAATATTACTTTTTCTGTCTCATATTGATAGACATGTGAAACATTATTTTTTGTATTTAAATGAAAAATTAGAATACATGTAACTAAAAATGAAGAATTAGAATTTAAGAAAATCAAAATTAGCATTATATAACATATTATATTTCTGTTTTGGAATTTGTTTGATGTTATATTTATATTTTATTTTAAAATTTATTTGTTACTATGTTTGGTTTATAATGTTTATTTTCAATACTTTGAATAATTAAATAAATTTTACAATTTACATAATTTATTATATTTACATATTAAAAGAAATTAATGGCTAATCGAACATTAATATTTAATCGATAAAAAATGCAAAACCTATAGATTGATTAATCAAAATTATTGGATTAATTACGTATTAATGATTTTGAAAATTCAATAATAACGAATTGGTTTTTAGTAGACTGGCGATAGATGCACATCCTTATTAATCGAAGTAACCTTCAAGCCCCGAAGCAATTTCCCTCCCATTTTGTGGGGAAGGAGACGAAATAGAAGAGAGAAGACAGATATTGTTGAAATTACTATTATACCCTCCCCAATTTGGAACTGATGTTCTCTTGCAACTTGATTGAGCGTTGCAGAAAAACTTTTAAGAACCTTTCAATATCAACATGCCTTTAACAGGCTTTGATACTCGCATTCTTCCTTTTTGTTTTCCCCAACTGAAAAAAGAGAAGCTATTTTCTCAAAACTCTACAATCTCTATCTTGGGGAATACTGCTTTGCTTGCTCTCAAATCTTTAATCATGCAAAGCAAGCTACAATAAGAAGCAAACCTGGAACAGATTAACAAATGCAAAACTATGTATACAAAAATTTCTCATATACACATTCACTTAAATATTGCTTTAATTTGCAGCTGTTACATCCATTTTCCTTGTTTGAGAATTAAACATTTCAGCAATATCTGCAGCTGTGCTGCATTCCTCTGCATTTCTATCTGAAACAGACCGGACAAATCTAGGAAATCTTATTGAGATGCCACGTGATGGGTGAATTAAACCTACAGCAGCCTGGTGAACTGGTGAAACTGTAAAGTCCGCACCTCGTATTTCCCAAACAAGTTCTGGCCTAAACCACATATCTGGCACTTCACCGGTTCTGTAGTAAGGTGGCTTTTTCGACAAGATCCTATCTCCAGAAAAGAATTCTTTCATCTGTAACTCAATTTTGAAACCAGTTATTACCATGGCAGAGCATTCCACAAGCTAAGTATAGAGTGAATACGAAGACAATCTCAAAAGACACCCATATCAAACTACTAATCTATTTTGAAACCAATCAAGCAAGACTTGCTTTATTTATCATAGGACCGTTATCAAGGCTAGTAATGACACTCCACGGACGTATAAAGGAGGGATGAATCCCATAGAAGCATCCTTGTACATAAATAGGGCCCTAAAATCGTCAACAGCATTAGTACCAGAACCTTCTCTTATTCATCATGAAATATTGAGGGGAAATAATTTCTATGGAACTTGGTGATTCACATTTAAAAATCTCAAACAGTGGATTTGAGATGTATGAACTGCAAGTGGAAGTCAACATATTAAGTTATATTTGTAATGCTAGAAACCAATCATAGTTTGATCAAAGGTGAAAAAGTAGAAAAATTGGTTAGGATATGCTAGCATTTCCAAAAATATTATGCTAAAATAAATGCTCCGTCGAAATTAATGAGAGAACTATCAAATCTAGTCAACCATGATGAAGAGCATCTAAGAACCAAGAAATACAGAAAAATGTGTACTTACACCAAACACATGCACTTTCTAAATTATCATGGCAGCTAAAACTCCCACTACCTGAGTATAAAATGCATCTGAGAATCCAGACATGACGCGGCATACACTTTCAAATTCCTCAGTCTCAGGGTTGTAACATGCCATGAGGAATGGACTATACCTGAAGCATGGTAAAGTCAAATCTAATAATAAATATCATTGACATGCAGTTAGAAAACCTACAAACTCAAAACGTGTTCATATTTCTGTAATTTTTTTTTTGGAAGATTTTCTATGGTGACATTACATCCAACAGAGAGAGGCATAAAACTTGCCCTAACCATTTTAATGATTTTGAAATGATGCACAAATTTTTGTAACAGGCCATAGATCAACCTGAAAAGCGAGATTCTGTGCCTTGTACTAAAGGTGATAAATAGAACGAAAATATATTCAACTATCAGTGTGAGAACATTTCCAGTGGACCCTAGAAAATGAAAAAGGGTTAAAGTTCCGGTTATTACCACCCAGCTTTTCTCCCATTACCATGCCAAGCACCAATAGGAACTAGATCAAGCGAATCATTCAATTCTTCCACATAATCTCGCTTTACCTACAAAGAAGACTTAATCATAACTTGTGCACAAACAATATACCTTCATTTTCTCCCTTAATTAGTATTACAAAAATAAAACTATCACATGAAAAACCTTTAGCCATGAGTCTGTACGTTTTGATGGAGAGTATTCAGCATCAAAGTCTAATAATTTTAACATAATCCCTTCCCACAAAGAATTAAATGCATCTTCAAGGAAAGAGTTTATCCTGGTCTTTGTTGCTTCGCTGGTCGAGTGAGCATCATCTGCTTCAACCTGCAAATAAACCTGTATAAACAAAAACGAAAAGATATCTAATTATGGAAACAAGCAAATTTATATATTTACCGTTACTTCCTTGGCGTACTCAAAATAACCCATCCTCTCGTCAAAAAATAAATCTCTTAAGCCTGTGATATTGCAGAAGCCCAAACAAGGGGGTAAGATTTAAACCGGTAACAGTGATGAGAAAATAAGTTATTACCCCAAAAAAACTAAAATGATTTTGCACTGCTGGGGAAGAAAATGTGTACATTTCCGTCTTTGGCGGAGAGGAAGTTCCAACAGCCTGCAAAACCAGAGCGATAATCATAAAAAGCAACAAGTTTCATAAATATATATATATATATATATATATATATATATATAGAGAGAGAGAGAGAGAGAGAGAGAGAGAGAGAGAGAGAGAGAGAGAGAGAAGAAGACAACACAGCTCTGAATAATAAAATGTGATTGATTTGCAACACTCAGATGCAGCAAATTATGGAAATCATTTTAATAACTGCTTCGAGATCTAAAGCCAATAGAACTAGAACTTAAATGTTATAAAGACTGCTTTATTAATGAAAAAGCTTAAGTGTTAACATAGACCATCAGCTGAACCCAGTGAACCTATGCTACAGTTGTGTTAGCTATGGAAAAATAAATTAGCTCTGTTGAGAAATTTAGATGGTAGGTCAGGCTCAATTAAAATTGAAATGATAAGTTGAAATCAGGCTAAAATTGAAGATGCGAGAAAAGGATTGGACATTTATGGTAATTTGGCCTAAAATATACGTAATTTATCCCTTGCATAGGTGGGTCAGGCCAAAATGAAAGGGCTGCGCATAGTCTGCCATTTCTTTGGGTTTGACTGAAGTGGGGGTTCCAAAACTTTATACTTCTGTTTTCTATTTATAACTGATAATGCAGCCAACAGAATGATATGATCCAACAACAAGATGTGTCAAAACAGCAGCAACAGAAATCTTCCAATGAGAACTGTCTCCAAGTGGTCTCCTGCCCACAGCATGTGTTACCCTCAAAATATATCTCATTAAGACTGAAAACAATTTCAAGAGAAGGTTCAGAGTAATTACTGCTTTCCATTAGCAAACATGATATCAAAAACAAATACGCATATCTCAACCTGCACAGGGCCAAAACGCCCCAAGTAAAACACAGAAATATCAGATATATAGCTATCACAAAAAATGGTAATTACATCATATCCCACAATGAATCATAAACGCAACCATACATTTAAATGAAGCAATCAACTTTGCTAAGTCAAATACCTAGAAATGAGATACCTAAGCTATCCATTCTTGGTCAGAAACTTTTCTCAAGCCAACAAACGTTATTTTATTGATCAATTTTCTTGGAAAGGTACAAATTTTCTGCATATCATCGCAGTGTAGTATTCTTATGCTCATTACGATCTACAAACCCCAAAAAAGCTATCCATGGTTGCCTGAAATTAACTAAAAATATATTTTTTATTATTTCCACAAACTGTTCATACCTGATTTCAGATGTGAATAGAAAAATATGGTCAAGTTGCCATTCTTTGAACTTCAGATTTTGTGCCAGGCTCTCCAAATAACAACAATAGTAATGATAATGATAATAAATAAACTAACCTCTTCCCAACAAGAAATGCTATCTCCTAAAAGTTTGATCACTTCAAAATATCCTATATTCATCTGATGCCAATGTTGCAGATTTATCGCTTTGCTTTCATGTGAGGATAGTCTTCCCTAAGAGGCTAAGAATAAGACGAGAAACCGACACGGCCTCTTCTCAAAATCAGTTAGACATAAATACTGCTCTCTCAAAAATAGTTATAAATCTATAAAAGTGCCAATACTGGTTGATATCCAATAAACTCCATGGAGGAGAAAATTCTGATGAACTTGTATTGCTAGGAAAAAGATATTGCCTGCTAAATGCTGACTTTTAATATTTTCTATTTAGGAGGATTTCTATTTCCTAGTTAGAAAAAGATTCTTATTTTCTATTTAGAAAAGGATTCTTATTTTTTAACTAGAATAAATCCACAGTGTTCTAGTTAGATTATAATTCCTAGTTTATTAGATATTCCTAATCTTGTAATCTCTATTTAAATGGACAAATTTAAGCAATAAAGCAAGTCAGAATTTTTCAGTGCGAAAGTACAAGAGATCGGAACTCTTCCTAAGGTCCAAGGTTTTAGTCTCCCTTTGACAAGCTGAGAGGTTTCAGTCTCCCTTTAACAAGCTGTGTTATCATATTAGTTGCTTTGTATTTCGATCCACAATTTGGGACCACAACATTCGGTATCAGAGCCAATCACAATGAGACGTGACATCGACTCTAGATTACAGAAAGAACGTTCCATCATAGAATCCATAATTGATTCCGAGATTTCTGCAATGGAACAGCGATTTCTTGAGAAGATCGATCAAATAATGCAGGAACAGCAGCAAGGTTTGGGGATTAGGATCCCAAAATTGACGGCAACTGGGAGTGATGAGAGTAGAGCCGCTGCCCCCACAGCAGGCCGGGATATAGTCGCTATTACCAATGAAGAAGGTATGGCATCCTTCCATCAGAATCATCCAGCAAGGTACTCAAAGCTGGATTTTCCCACTTATGATGAAAAAGGTATTTCAACATGTCTCCATCCGATTTGAGTGTAGCAATTACAAATGGGAAAGAGGTTGTCAATAAGAAAATTTGCCTAAAGAAACCAGTGGAACAACGTAACAAGTTGAACCAACCAGTACTTCAATAAAGTTATAAATTTCAAAAGACATTATAGTTCCCACCAATTCAAAATTGCAACCATTGCTTGAGGACAAGCTCTTTTTCCCGGCGGGGAGTAATGTTATGGTTATAGAGTTTGAGTTTATTAAGGTAATATTTTTAGTTAAAATAATATTTATATTTAGTAGTGGTATTTTAGTTATAATAGAATTTGATTTTAATTAGTGATTTATTTTCTATTTAGGAGAATTTCTATTTCCTAGTTAGAAAGAATTCTTATTTCTTAATTATAATAAATCCATAATTTCCTAGTTAGATTATAATTCCTATTTTATTAGATGTTCCTAATCTTGTAATCTCTATTTAAAGAGACAAATTTAAGCAATAAAACAAGTTAGAATTTTTCAGTACGAAAGTACAAGAAATCGAAGCCCTCTCTAACGAGGTCCAAAGTTTCAGTCTCCCTTTGACGAGCTAAGAGGTTTCAATCTCCCTTTAACGAGCAAGTATCATATTAGTTGCCGGTGTTTCCATCCACAATTTGGGACCAAAACATTTTCTTAATTTACTTATATTTTGTTACTACATTTAGAGCGAAGCTTGAGTATTTGACTAGTTATTATATATGGGAAATAATAAACTGTTTCTGTACAGCTAATTTGAGGATTATGGGCCTGTTTGGTTCAATGGCAACAATTAGAGCCAATAGCCAGCTACTGCAGTTAATTGTTAGCTATCAACGGCTCATAATTAATTTTTAAACATTTGATCAGGAGTTGAAAAGTGTGAGAAAGCAAAATATTTTCTATCTTATTCCTCATGAAGTACAAGTATTTATACAGAGATTAAATTCTAAGTCAATAATTTCTGCTTCTCTAATTACTCATATAATTATGTTAGTTATTCTACAGCTATCAACCAATATCTATAACATTTTCCCTCAAGCTGGAACATAGATATTAATCATGCTCAGTTTGTTACAAAGATATTCCACCCGAGTCCCATTCAAAGCTTTTGTGAATATATCACCTAATTGCTCTCCTGTTTTCACGTAGCCAGTAGAAATCAGATTCTTTTCAATCTTTTCACGAATAAAGTGACAATTAATCTCAATATGCTTGGTTCTTTCATGATATACTGAATTCGAGGCGATATGAATAGCAGCTTGATTATCATACCAGAGTTTTGCTAGTGACAAATACTTCAACCCAATTTCAGCTAAGAGATGTTGGATCCACACTATTTCACATGTGGATTGTGCCATGGCTCTATGCTCGGATTCTGCACTGGACCGGGATACAACCCCCTGCTTCTTGCTTCTCCATGACACAGAGTTTTCACCAACAAAGACACAATAGCCAGTAGTAGACCTCCTATTAATCTTAGATCCAGCCCAATCAACATCCGCAAAACATTCAATGTGAGTGTGCCCATGATTGCTATACAATATGCCACGTCCCGGGGCTCCTTCCAAGTAGCACAATATTTGTTTCAGAGTTGTCCAATGTTTGACTGTAGAAGCAGACATAAATTGACTAACAATACTGACTGCAAAAGAAATATCTTGACGAGTCACTGTGAGGTAGTTTAATCTCCCAACTAACCTCCTGTACATCTCTGGATCATCAAGAAGATCCCAATCATCTTTTGTAAGTCATGCATTAGGATCCATCGGCATGCTGCATGGCTTGGCTCCTATCTTTCCGATTTCCGATCTAGAACATACTTCCTTTGAGATAAGAAAATTCCTTTCTTGCTTCTCGTTACTTCTACTCCCAAGAAATATTTTAGCTGGCTCAAATCTTTTGTACAAAACTTGGCATGTAGAATGACTTAAGAGATGCAATACCTGCACTATCGTCTCCAGTAACGATAATATCATCAACATAAACAACAAGAAGGATGATACCTGTTGATGATCGTCTGTAGAAGACTGAGTGATCACACTTGCTTTTATTTGGTCCAAATTCCTGAACTGCCTTACTAAACTTGCCAAACCAAGCACGGGGACTTTGCTTTAAACCATATAAAGATTTCTTCAAATGACAAACTTTCCTATACTCCCCCTGCGCAACAAACACAGGTGGTTGCTCCATATACACTTCTCCCTGAAGGTCTCCATGAAGAAAAAAATTCTTGATGTCCAACTGATATAAGGGCCAGTGTTGCGAAGCAGCTATGGAGATAAACAATCTAAACGAAGTAAGTTTAGCTACTTGAGAGAAAGTGTCCGAGTAATCCATCCCGTATGTCTGAGCATATCCTTTTGCAACAAGCCTGGCTTTAAGTCTAACCACAGAACCATTTGGATTAACTTTAACTGCAAAAACCCATTTGCATCCCACAGCTTTCTTCCCTTTAGTCTGATCAACCAAATCCCAAGTGTGATCTTCATCCAAAGCATTTAGTTCATTTATCGTTGCATTACGCCAACTGGGATGAGACAATGCTTCTTTAACAGTTCGAGGAATAGAGACCGAGTCAAGAGAAGCAATAAAAGAATATGTAGGTTGAGATAAATTATCATACGAGACAAAGTTGCCAATAGAATAAGCACACTGGCGTTTGCCTTTCCGTAGGGCAATGTGAATATCAAGATCACTTGGAATCGGATCTGATAATGAATCTGATTCAAGCATTGTACTGAAGGTTCCATGTTTCCTAGAATAGACCTGTACAATAGGTGGCTTTGCTAGAGCAAGATCAGAAGCAGGTGGAGCTTAATCACCTAAAATGGGAACAGGATCACTTGAAGGAGGAACAGAATCACTTGGAGTAATAGAAACGGGATCATTTGATGGCTTTGTAGTAACATTGTAGATCAACCAATGATCACTGTCCACCTGACTTATAGAATCAAAAGATGGATAAAAAGGTTTATTCTCCCAGAAAGTAATAACAACAAACATAAGATACTTGTTAAGTTTTGGACAATAGCATCTGTACCCCTTCTGAAGACAAGAATACCCCAATAAGACACCTTCAATGACTTTGGATTCAATTTAGTGATATGAGATCGAACATCTCGAACACAACAAGTGCTCCCAAATATTCTTGGCTCAAGTTTTGGACAATAGCATCTGTACCCCTTCTGAAGACAAGAATACCCCAATAAGACACACTTCAATGACTTTGGATTCAATTTAGTTATATGAGATCGAACATCTCGAACACAACAAGTGCTTCCAAATATTCTTGGCTCTATAGGAAACAATGACTTAGATGGAAAAAGAACAGAGTAGGAAGTCTCACCAATGAACACTGAAGAGGGCAAGCGATTAATCAGGAAGCAAGCAGTAGACACAGCATCGGCCCAAAATTGTTTAGGAACTTTCATCTAAAATAAAATAGCTCATGCTGTCTCAAGCAAATGTCTATTTTTTCTCTATGTAACTCCATTTTGAGATAGTGTGTCAGGATATGAGGATTGATGAAGTATGCCATTCTGAGTCATGTATGCCTGAAAAGAATCTGAAAAGTATTATTTGGCATTATCACTCCTCAATGTGCGAACAGAAACATTAAATTGAGTTTTAATCTCAGCACAAAAGTGAGCAAATAATTCAGAACGACTTTTCATAAAAAATACCCAAGTCATACGAGAGTAATCATCCACATATGTTACAAAATACTTGAACCAGGGTTTGGCTACCGCAGAACACGATCCCCAAACATCTGAATGAACTAGTTCAAATGCAGAGTCAGCTCATTTATTAATCTAAGGACTTGAAGAGCTTCGGTGGTGCTTGGCAAGTTGACATGACTCGCAATCAAGAGGAGACATTAGAAAACTGAGGACATAGTTTCTTCAGAGATGGCAAAGAAGGATGCCCCAACCTACAGTGTGCTTCAAAAGGAGACAAAACACTAGAACATGCAACGGGCCTTGGTATCTTTCTATCAAGAATATAAAGACCTCCTGAGACATGACCTTTACCAATGGTCTGTTTTGTTACAAGATCTTGAAGGATACAATGATCAGGGAAGAAAGAAATACAATTAAGATCACGTGTGAGTTTACTTACAAAAACCAAGTTGAAAGCAAAATTCGGTATATTTAGAACTAATCCCAAAGAAATTGATGAAGTTGGATTAACTGTGTCAGGCCCATTTACATGAGAAATTGATCCATCTGCCATCGTAACTGGTGAAGAAGATGCATGTGACTGAAAAGTAGAAAATACACTTCGGTTACCCATCATATGATCTGTAGTACCAGAATCAATGACCCACTGAGATGAAGAAGACAAGAGACGTGTATTTGGATTTCCTAACCCAGCAACAATAGTGGTAGGTAAAGCTTTCAAAGAATTATGATATTGAGTGAATTTTGCATACTCATCTGCAGAAATCATAATATACTGCACAATGATACTGATAATAGCAATATTTGCTAATTTAGACTCCTGATTATGCAAGTTTCTACAGAAATGTTTTATATGACCAGATTTATGGCAGTAATAGCATACCATATTTTTGTTCCAACTCATATTAAATAATACCAAATCACAAACAATAACACCTCATAAATATTCAAACTCTAGTGACAAATAAGACACCAAATCTCTTAATAGATTGCAATCCAAGTCCATAGGTAATAAAGAAGCAAAACAAAGAATCTGAGATCTCCACAGCCTGCGAGATATTAAAGCAGCAAACCAACACCCAATAATTAGTGGCAACAGCAACCACCATTCAAATATCACAACCACAATTGAAACCAGAGCCCAGAAAATGCCAACAGCTCTTCAAATAAGCCAACATACCTGAAACTCTAAGGAACAGACCAAACACCACAGAGCCAGAAACTACCGAGAAAAGGAAAGACCTTACAACACCTTAAGCGGACACCGGATGACCACCGAAGTGCCGGGATATGGCTAGAAATGGTGAGTCGACACCAGAGTAGAAATCAGAGGGCCAGAAGATGCCGCACGCGCTTCCACGCACCAGCACGTGATGAAGAGGGCTGACACTGTAGCAGCACGTGAACCTCGCTCGCCAGTCGTATGTTCACCTGATTTTGTGGGATGGTCGGAAATAGGGCTACGCTCCTTCTGACGTAGGTGGTGAGGCAAGGTGATCACCGGAGATTGGTGACCCAAGGCAAGGCAGATTCATCAACTTCTTCCACTGTCGATGAAACCCAGAAATCCCCAGAAACCCAGAAAATCCCAAATGAGCCTAAGGCTCTGATACTATGTGAGAAAGCAAAATGTTTTCTATCTTATTCCTCATGAAGTACAAGTATTTATACAAAAATTAAATTCTAAGTCAATAATTTTTTATTCTCTAATTACTCCTATAATTATGTTAGTTATTCTACAGCTATCAACCAATATCTATAACAAAAAGTAACTCTGATTTATGACATGACTATTAAGGACATGTATATTACATTGTTTATGCTATATTAATTTTATGCATATATGGAAACACTTTATAAAATATATTGTTCTCACCAGCAATTAATTGTAACATAAACAGTGCATATTAAATCAAATTATATATATACTAACATGCATATATCTTATGCCGATATAAATTTTAAAATTCTCAACTTTTATTATAGATTATATTTTTAATTATCATAGAGTGAGATAAATATAAATAAAAATTAATTTACATCTTAAATACTTAAAAGCAAGCTTTTGAGTATTAAAAACCAGTAAGTTCAGCTTCCAATTAAAACCCATCTTCAAAGTATGAATTCTAAAAGCTGGAGGTTAAAATTTTCAAATTTTTGGTTTGTTATAGTTTTTCCATATGCAAGTCACCACCAACCACTAGGTTTCAAAAACTGAACTAAATAATACTGTACCTTTATATTATTCACCATGACTGATGAATCTCTGCTCCCCCTCTGTCTTGATGACAGTTCTTGAAAGGACATGAGCTTGCAGCCATTTTTTCTATCAATTGCAACAACCTGAAACCAACAACAATTACAAATATAAAGAACAGAGTAATGCACAATTCATAGATCAATTGGCCAGCAGAGCCCGGGCATACAAATAGCAACACATTCAATTGTCTGCCAAAGCAACATTCATCCGTAAGAAACCTAACCTCTGCATCCAGTATGAAGGTCACTGCTGCTGGTTTACAGGATTCCTCAATTATATTGATCAAATCTGGAAACCTTGATGTCGTTTCATCCCCATTTCGTGAAAAGACACGCACATTGCCATTTGATAATTTGTGAATTTGAGCGCGCTGACCATCATATCTGTAATTTCATACAAAAACCATTTCAACTAAGTAATCCAAGAGAAATGTAGTGAAAAGAAATGAATTAAAAATAAAAAGACAACATATGCATAAGACAGTTTTTCAATCCAATAGGTGAAAAGATTAAAAAACTGTCAAATGCTTCTCAAGGACAATCTCAACCATTCCAGTGAGTAATATAAACAGTGACATTGATAACTGACAACAAAAATAAAGTGTTCATGTCAAACAGTCCAGGTGGTGTTTTATAACTTAACCAAGCACATTGCCATGCAATAAATACAAATGTTTCAAATCAAATTAGTCTTTAAAATGTTTTATTTAGGTAGGGACAATGGTCAGATCCATTATTGCTTCTACATAAGCATAAAAATAAAATACTCTTGGCATGTGTTGTTACTTTATGACATGGCTACACAGCATAACTTCCTAGAACTTGTACATAATGGTGACTGAGGCTGAAGAATTGGAAGTTCAAGAACAGAATCATATGACAATAAGGAGCACTGTGATACTTTGAAAGGGATCTTGCATGTGTAAATAATAGCAGTTGTCTCTCTAATATCAGAAAATCAAAGTAATTGATCTAGCATGACTTCAAAAGAATACATAAAAGGCATCCTTTTGGAATTAGCTTGATAAAGAGGGGCCTACTTGTATTCACATGTAAAAGCTTTATCCTGAAAGAGTTTTAGTGCTTGAGAAACTCCATTTGTAATTCTAACATAGAAAAACAAAAATAATTAGCCAACCCATCTATTTATTGGCATATGCCATACATAATAACAATTTACAAGTGACAAAGAGCATATACTTTGCAAGCATGGGTTTAATAGGCACTCCAGGTACCATTGATAAAGACGTTGATGAAAATGCTATGCCCTTACTTATGAGTGTAGGTACAACCAAATCCTGTTAGAATATGGCACAGGCAAAGTTAAAACCCTGAGCTGTCCAGAGCACAAAAAAACTTGTGATTCAAACCCATGGAACTTACCAGATCTGGCATTACATTATAAGCTTCAACAATAGCTGCAGAAATGTACTAAAGAACAGCAGAAAAGAAAAAAAAAAAAAAAAAAAAAAACCCCAACAACAACAACCTGGATTAGCAACATAAAAAGGCAAGAAAATTCTGGACAAGATGCAACAAACATCAGCATATGCAGATCAAAAAGTTTTTGCATAGAGTGAAAAAAGCTGATTTTCCATTGGTAACAGATATTGCTCCAACCTTTCTTAACATACAACACAAAAAGGATAGTTATAAAAAATTACTTAGTAACAAACAGCCACTTTGATTAATGCAAAAATAACAGGATCAAAACACATTATAATCTGCTACATAGAAATCAAACCTGAAGTTTATCCTTCAAATTTTCAGATTTTTGTTCACCAGATGAAAACAATGAATTCATTGCAACAGCTTGGGCTAATGCAGGTAGAACAGTTCTCATCATTGCTCCAATCCGTAAGTTCCTCACCTATTCAAAAATTCCTTTAGAAAAAGATATATGAAAACTAAAACAAAGACATGAAATTTGAAGATCGCTTTCAAAGTTTATTTTCCATGTCATATCAAGAAGTTTAGAATTAAAGGGAGATACGTGACCGTCCCTTTTTGTTTTTAAAGTAAATAAAAAATTTAAATATCAAAGGAAATCAGCAGCTAAAGCTGCTACAAGAAAATCACGAGATTCTAAAACCAAGAAGCCATGAGTTGCTTCGGAACTGGAGCAAAAATTTGAGTACGGTTTGAAACTTGATATTGGGTTAAGGTGAAATCGAATGTTTTCTAATGGCTGGAAATTGATAAATTCGATGGTACAGATTAAGTTGAATTGCAGAAAGTTAAAGCCAAACATAGAAAACAAGATGTAGGTGATTGCACCTAGGAAATTGAGACAAATTACAATCTACTGGGAAACTACTTCATTTCTTGGCTTCCTGCAGATTATGTTACATGCCATACTCATAATGACTTCATGCCAACGGAAACTGGGCATGAAGGCCTCCTATAGTTCTATTAGAATTGTATTATACTCCCGCTTGACACCAAAGGAAGATATGAAATCTCCATCTCCAATGCATACAGACAGTCAATAATGACTTTTTCATGATCTTCACTTCAGCTCAAATTTCCAAAAAGCTTCCAGAGTTAATTTAACCAATTCAATTAAACAAATTAACAAGTCCCCAACAAGAAAATTCCCCCTTTTGCGACTCATTGTGAATAGAGAAGATCATCGGCATCATTTCCAAAAACCTAAATGTGTATAAAATATTTTACCTGGTAATCAAACTGAAATTATGGCAACATAGCTTACCAATGTTCTAACTATAAACTTCATCTCCTTCTCTCTACATGAACGCATGAGATTTACAATGAGGCTCTTCTTTTGAGCAGTGCTTCCTGAACCTGTCTGCACACTGATGAATATTACATTACAAAATGAAAACATGGTGAACAAAAAGCATCATAGAGAGACTGCATATAAATTTATACCCATTCTAATTGATAAATAGCCAATAGTGACCTTTACCTTGAAAATCATATGTTGAAAGGCAGTAAAGATTTTTGAGCACTATTTCCTAATAACTAACTGTTACTGCAGCTCAGCCAATATTAACTTTAGGCTTATAGCTAAAACATCGCAAAAATACCTAATCCTTAATTTCAACTTCTAAGCATGGTTAGGAGTACCACATAAAATAGAAAGCAATTGTTAGCCAGCACGAGAAAAGTGCATAATAAAGTTTTGCATTTGAAATAGGGAATTGGCATCAATCTCCAAAAAAATACAAGTTTGCAGCCATAAGTTTTGTCATTTCCAGTACGTTAGCTTAAGTGCTAAAAGGAAAAGAAATGAAAAAAGAAAATGGAACTTAACTATGTAACCTCCAAATATATTTGCATGTCAAATTCAACATTATGCAACAAACAATGTCCAATTTCAGAATGCTGAGAAGCTGAGCCTGAAGTCTCCCTTCCTAAACTTGAATTTACAATTTACAGTATTAATGCATAACTACAATTATATTTATGTTTCTGAAACCTTTGGTGAATAATTATAGTAAAGTCATTGGACAATAGTTCCAATCACTTTGCCAAGTCAAAAATAAAAGTAAATTTGACTCTTTGTACCTTATCTTTTGGAGCACAGAAAATACATCTTTAATAAGAAGGGGAGGAGGAGAGGCAAGTAAGGTCTGTGTTTGTCGACATACTTGAGCAACATCACCTTTTAACCAAAACAAAATATATATATACTTGTTTAGCAATTCCAGGCAAGCAGTCTAGCGAAAAAAGAAAAAAGAAAAAGGCTATCCTGAGTTCCTACCAAGATCTCCCAAACTATTGTACATATCTCTCATTTTGGACCGCTTTGTCCCACATGCCTCTTCTAGTGCTGATGCGATCAAGCTTCCACCAATGTTTAGTGCCTGCATTACCATGGAAGTTTTTGTAAACATAACTTTGATATGTTCTTGAGAACATATGTTTTACCCTTCAGCCCTGAAGATGTAAAAGCATGTAAAAGTACAGTTTTTCTAAACAAATATTCCAATTCCAACCAGATCAACTTAACTACATATTGTCATACTATAGAGGCTCAACCTCTGAACATTTGACTCAAATATTGAATGACAAAAATAATACTCCATGGAAATTAACTGGATATAATTTGAAATGACATGTTATAACTTTCATAATGCGATTATTTAATGTTTGAGGAATATAACAAGTGTCCAAACAGCAGGACAACACACACAAACAAACAAACCATTTAGGGAAAGAAATTCACTAACTAAATTTTTATGGTCAGCAGCTATCTTATTTGTGCACAGATACACAGCAGGTAGAACATCCTCGGGAGACAAGGCCAGCAAGCTGCACGATGCAAAAAATTTCAAGTAATATAAACCATCAATTAATTAGTTTCAAGTTCCTCGTTTCGAACAAAGAAAGTAACTTGGAAAGGGAGGATATAGAAGGGGCAACCCTCAGCATGAGACCTTCTAAACATGTTGCACAACAGAGAAGTAGATTTTATCTTTCCTTTTTCACCCTCCACCAGGTCAAAAGTACGTGCAAGATGGATATATGGAGCAGGCTCTCCAACCTTCCAGCATGCTTCACATTAATCTTAGTGGTTAAGTTCTGAACTTAACACTATATACAGAGAAAGTATGAATATAAGTTAATTGACCTCAAAAATGAGAAGACAAACCATGCTGTATAGGGTTGTATATGTCTGTTGGTAATGCCACAGCAGCTGGCACCATATCTTCTGTCAATGATTCTTGCACAGGGCAATCAACTATATGTTCTTCCTCCACTAACAAAGTTTCCTTTACGCTCTCACGAAAGTTACCCTCTGGATTACCATAATGCATATCTAGTGCCTTAATAATATCTCCTTTTGTCTTCTCCAGAATGGCAGCAGCATAGACTCTTGATGATTCATTTCCACCAATTATCTGAATAAACTGATTAATCTCCTCTTTAAATGATTTTGTATCATCATTCAGCAATGGACTTTCATCTACAGGTAGCTCATTTGCACTGCTACACTCGCTACCATGAGAAGGCAGAAGTTTACCAAAGAATCTTGTAATAGTAGACTGCTTTGACCCACCAGATTCCAGTTTTGAATTAGTTTTTATTCTCTTTCTAGGCTTACTGACAGCATGTCTTTTCTTTTTTCCAGGAGTAATGCCACCTTTGATGGCAGGCTTTGTGCTTAGTGACATATGATTTTGACTTAAAGGAGTGCCCAAACTCTCTTGACTGCTCATAATGGAAAATGATTTTAAAAGCGATTCGGATTCATTGAATGAAGAAGTCCGAGATGAAGAAACTGATGCCTCTGAAGCAACTACTTGTTGATGAAATTCTGTTTCGCGATCATAAAAATTAGAAACTGCATCAACAAAATTATTTCCTGAACAGCTTATCAAATTTAACATTTGTTCCCGAGTAACCCATGAGGGCAAACATTGACTTAGTTCTTGAATGATTTTCTCTGTTCCCTCATCATTTAGGATGGTCAAATTTTGTGAACCAGATTCTTGCGCTGTAGATGAAGAGTTCAAAATGAAACCTGGATTCTTATCTTCAAGGAATTCCACTTCAAATTGCTTCAACTCTTTCTTCTGGTCCAGGTCCTCATTCAAGCCAATGACAGCTTCCGATTCAACCTTCTCAAAATTCTTCGAGGACCAACGTTGGAAACACATCAAAAACTCTTTCTTGTTAGCCATTTCATCAACTAATCCAGCAAAATGCTTCTGCATTTTAATAACATCTTTACTGTCAAGTTTTTCAGTATCCAGGCCAACGGTAGGAATAACATGCTTAGGTTTCAAGAACTTCACATACTCTCTAAGTTCATCGTAATTTGAATGCTCACTGTATGGCACAAGATGGGTCTCAAATGAATCTTTTGACCTCACTGAAAACTTATTTCGTTTCACTTCATAAGTCCACCCAGTTGGCACAAACCCAACAACCCTAGAATACCCTCTCTCTGCCATAATCTCTTTCATTTTAACAAAATTTGGCCGAAAGTAAGGCCAAGTCTCCCCCAACAAATTCCACCCAACGACATGAACATCACTTTCTCTCTCGTCCTCTGTAAACACTCCACTCTCTCCATGCCCCAAAACCTGCAAAACCTCCATTTTCCTCCCATCCACATGTACCTTTCTTCTACACCTACGCGCAATCTCTAGCAAAATCCTCTCTTTCCCTACTACATAAGTCGCAACAAGAAACAGCACGCTCTTTTCTTGACTCTTAAATTCCCCTCCTATTCTCTGGATAACGTTAACTATATAATCAACTGATTCCGCTTGGCTTGGAAAAGTGAATTTTGGATTACAATAAGTAGTATCCAAAAACACGGCATCACAACCAACAAACTGACTCAATAATTTATCCACTTTCATCGAACCACAGTATCTAAAATCGCCTGTATGAACATACCTTTCAAAGTTCTCAGGATCCTTACCAGCTACCTTAAATAAGAACTGGACTGCTCCGGGGCAGTGATTGGCATCAACAAGTGTAACTTCAGAGCCATCAATAATCACAGTCTGTCGCAGAGGCAATGGGAAAACGAACTGCGATGGAACCTTGAGGACTTCAATCAGGAGATTAGCAGTGATTGGGGAACAAAAAATGATACCTTGGGACCAGTTGGAGGAAAGGCCGGTATAATGATCGGAGTGGAAATGAGTGAGGAAGTAAGCGGCGGAAGCAGCGGCATCGAACCGGAAAGCGTCGACGAGGAAGCGGGTTTTGGGGACGAGCTTCGATGGAGGGAGAGAAGACGGAAGAGGAAGAGATGAGAAGAGACTGTCTGATGGAATTGTAAGGGAAAGGGAAGCGAGTGAAGTGCGATAAAGGTGGAGAGAGTCTAGGGTTCGGGAGGGTTTGGTGAAGGATTCAGAGGTTTCCATTCAGAATTTCTGCGAGATTTTTAAGGGTCGATTAGAAACGGAGAGGAGGCATTGTTGATGGAAATGATGGCCATGGCTGGCTTTTAGGTTTATATAAGAAATTTTCGGCGCCAAAAGCATAATCTGGGATGAGTAACTGTTGATTTCGAGGATAATTGTTTGGTTGCCTAGAAAATGATATTTGAATGAAAATTAAAAGGGAAAATATCAGAATAATATAAATTATGCAAATCCGTCTGAAATTTCATCCATTTTTCGAATTAAACCTCAATTTAAAAAGAAAAATTAACTAATTGGCCTCTGATATTTAATGCTCCCTCTTCGCCATTTAAAAATTTAACTAATTGACCTCTGATAGTTAACTAAACTAACTAAATGTCTACTTAAAATTAAAAAAAACAATTTATTTGTTTATTTTTATTTAATATGTATTATTACATTTAATAAAATAATAAATTGAATTTTAATCGTAAAAATTAAGTAATTTGAAATTAAAAAATAATGTTTCAACTGCTGAAATGTTTTATAAAATTAAATATTTTAATTATTTCTTTAATTTTTATATTACTTTTTTATAAAATTAAATATTTTAATTATTTATTTACTTTACAAAATTAATATTAAAATGCAGATTCAAAAAACAAAAAAAATATCATTAAAAGTTATCAAATAGGGTATAGATATCAATATATAATAAAAAAAACAATACATATAAAGATTAATTGGTTATTGATAATCACAGAAATTACATCTTTAAAGGCCCCGTTATTTCGGTCTAACAGTATTTGGAATGGCCCAAATCTGCTAAAGAGTAACGTGAGTTATAAGATAACACAGGGAAATGTAATGTCCGACCGGATCGATGGGACGTCCTGTCTTGTCAGTCCACTGGCACGAACCAACGCCTACACTCTCACCTACTCCCAGTCACATCGCCGCTCACCTACTCTGGCTGATGGCTATCATCTCCCTAAGGCACTCAAGTATCCCTTCCCCAAAAGATCTATAAATAGCAATAAACACGATGGCACCAGGTATTGAACTCCTAAAAAATTCTCTCTCTTTTCAGCACTTACTCCCAAGTTACTAACTTAAGCTTCGGAGTGCTTACGCTCGGGTCCGACCGGGCACCCTCCCTTTTTTTGCAGGTTTAGTTGCTCGATCGATCACATCACCACTAACTCTTCTTCTTAACAGGATAAAGGTATTTTGAGCTTTATCATTTGGTGTTTTCGTTGAGAGTAAATGGCGAGTTCGAGATCTAACGAGCGTGAAACTTCAGGGGAGCATAATCGTCATAGCCAAGGCAGATCTAGGCCCTCGGAGATAAGAGAAGGGTCTCCCAGGTCCCTTATTAGAGGCGACCTTCTCCCATAATTCAATAATGCAGCCATGCGGCAGCCAGAAGATACCCCCATCACCATCAGGGACATGCGCGCCATTCTCAGTGACTTCACCAAAAGTATAGTCCAAACTTTAAAAAAGAAAAAGATGCCCAGGACTTATGAAAGAAGCCACGAAATAAATTTTATGACTGAAGAACTCTGGAGAAGGAAGAACAAGAAGATCTCCCTTAATGAACCAAGAACCCACGATAGCAGGAAAGCAAGAGCCAGCACTCCAGGAAGATATGACAAAGGAAAAGGCGCAAGGTCCTCAAGCAGGGATTCCTCCTACATCCCCAGCAGACGATCCACTTCGTCCATTGGAGATGATCTGTCTTTCATGTGCACCCCCAATCGTAGCCGCACGAGGGGACGAAGGGATGAATTTGTCCCAGCTGCCGTGAGCAAGGAGGATAGGTGGTTCAAACAAAAACACAAGCAGTTCGGGCTGACAGGCTCCAAGAAAGGAATATTCAAGGACCACACCTGCAGCGATACGGCCTCGCCATTTTGTAGGGAAATCACTGAATCGGAGCTACCTCCCAGATGGCAGGACATGATAATGGATCGGTATACAGGTAAAACTGACCCCTCTACACATCTTGCAGAATATCTAACAAAAGTGCAGGTATACACCTACGATGAAATGATCGTCTGTAGGATATTCCCTACCACGTTAGGAGGAGACGCCCTCACTTGGTTCCACGAGCTCCCACAAGGGTCAATTACTTCTTTCAGACAACTGAGGGAGTTGTTCATCACCCGATTCATTGTGCAGACGAGGGTCCCAAAATCCGTGAGTGATCCGTGTAATCTCTATCAGAGGACAGATGAAAGCCTCTGAGATTACATCGACAGATTCCAAGCCTCTGAAATGGCGTCCACCGCTCTGGCCAATGGCACCACTGATAGGCCATTGTTTGAATCAATCACAACAAGGCCGTCGACCAACTTCTCCGACCTGATGGAAAGGGCAAGACAACACATTCAGCTGGATGATGCCTTGAGGTCCAACTAGGGCAGGAGAAGTAATATTTTGGATAGTCTGCAGCACCCAGACGGACGGCCGTTCAACCGGGCTCCAACTTCAAAACGGTTAGCAAGAAGTCCCGAACGGGCCTCCACTTCGAGGAGTCTCGAAAAAAGAAATGAGGTGGACCGGTCAAGGTCTAATCGGAGGGCTGGTTTGCACCCTCGACCCTTTACTTTGCTCAACGCCAATCCCGCGCAAGTATTGATGTGGATTAAGGAAAACCACCAAAGGGTGAACTAGCCCAAAAGGATGGATGAGAAGACAAGACAAACCTGGAATCATAGTAAATATTGCAAGTTTCACAGGGACGTTGGTCATACAACCGACAAGTGTCACCAGCTGAAGGAAGAAATTGAACGGCTGGTGCAAAGGGGTTCCCTCAAGAGGTTTGTGGGTCCAAATCGAGAAGCAAGTCCATATAAACAAATAGAGCGTAAGAGGGATGACTCCGATGATAATGATGAACGGCGAAAGCCGAAAAATGCAAATCCTCGCCGGCCTTATGCTGGTGTTATAAATATGATCACCGACGGATCATCCTATGGGGAAGATCTCTCCAAGAAAAAAAGGGCAGAGGCGTATATTTCTCCCAAACTTTCGAACGACCGGCCCCAGTCACCATATCTTGTGAAGATGCCCAGGATGTAATGTTCCCTCACGAAGATGCCCTTGTCATCAGGGCATGAATCAATAATTTTGATGTAAAAAGGATATTGGTAGATAACGGGAGTGCAGTGAATGTACTTATATTGCAAGCTTATACAGCAATAGGATTGCTTATCAAGGAGCTCAAACCGAATGCCACACCATTGATCAGCCTGGGTAACGCCACGGTGCCGGTAGCAGGGTCGATCGAGTTGTTTGTTGAGCTCGGTCAGGAAGTGATGGAATATGACATGGTATGATAATCATGATAGCACAGCGGAAAAACCCTAAAATTGCATGTTTTCGTTCCTAGTTTTGGATATGTATGGTATGCATGATAAAATTTTTATTTTTCGCTGTGCTATCATGTTTTTGGTGGGACACAGTCAGACGCTATACCCCGCCAGAACAGGTTACTTGGGATTATTTTTATGATCAGTTCAGAGATAAGTACGTGGGCAAAGAATATTTGAGATCCATGGAGGAGGCCTTTTGGCGCCTACGCCAGGGTAGTAGATCGGTACAAGAGTATGACAGAGAGTTTGAGAGACTCAGCTACTACATGAAAGACTACAAGTTCCCTCCAGCAAAAATGTGCCAGCTGTTTGAGAGAGGCCTCCATAATGACTTGAGAAAGATCCTGGCTTTGAAAGAGTACACCAATAGGAAAGAATTAGTGGATGCCGCTATCAGAATGGAAACTGTTCAGCAGGAAGAAATGATTTCAGCAGAAAAGAAGACCAGCTTCAGGGGCATCAGGCAGTAGGTTTAGTAAAAAGACTAGGGGTTCTGGTTCCACTGCAACTCCTCCTCAGGATTCTTCTGTTACTCCTGCACCTACCCAGCAGACTCCAGCCCGAGCACCATCCTCTATAGCATCAGTGGGAAATGCCCCTCGAGGCCAGGGCTCCAGTAGACCAGAGATACCAGTTTGTGAGCATTGCAGGCGCCAACATTCAGGTGATTGTTGGAGAGTGACAGGGGCTTGTTTTAGATGCGGCTCCCGAAAGCATTTGGTAAAAGACTGTCCCAAATCACAGACACAGGCTACTACACCAGCTACATAGACTTTTGCTGGCAGACAGGGTGTTACTTCAGCACGAGGCAGAGGTAGAGGTCGATCTAGTGGGGCCCCATCAGGCAGAGGCGATGCTCCAATTTTAGACAGACCATCTACAGCCAGGAATTATGCTGTTAGAGCTCGGGAGGATCAGGATGCTCCAGATATTATTATAGGTAAGTTTTACCTATTTGGTGATGCTATTTGTGCATTGATAGATCCCGGGTCCACACATTCCTATTTGAGCACTAGAATTGCACAGGGAAGGGGGTTAGAACAAGCACAATTAGGTCAGGACATCCTAGTGAGCAACCCCTTGGGTCACAGTGTGGTTGTAAACAAAGTATACAGGGATTGTCCTATACAGATACAGCAGGCCACCTTTCCTGCGAATCTGATTGAACTTCCATTCCACGAGTTTGATGTCATCTTGGGAATAGATTGGCTTTATGAACATCGAGCGATTGTTGACTGTCACCTAAAAAGAATCACTTTGAAAGCTTCAGAAAATCGAGAGGTCGTGGTGGCAGGAGAACGATCTAATTTCCTAACTAATGTCATTTCAGCCACTGCAGCACATAGATGTATCAGAAAAGGGTGTACAGCCTATTTGGCTTTTGTTACTGCAATTGAGGTTCAAAAACCATCAGTTAGTGATGTGCCTACAGTTAAAGAATTTCTTGATGTTTTTCCTGATGAGTTACCAGGATTGCCGCCACCGAGAGAAGTTGAATTTGGTATTGATGTGTTGCCTGGCACAGCGTCGATTGCTATGGCTCCTTATCGTATGGCGCCAGCTGAATTGAAAGAATTGAAAATCCAGCTGCAAGAATTATTGGAAAAAGGCTTCATCCGCCCGAGTGTTTCTCCTTGGGGAGCTCCAGTATTGTTTGTGAAGAAGAAAGATGGATCTCTCCGATTGTGTATTGACTATAGACAGCTGAACAAAGTCACCATCAAGAATAGATATCCCTTACCTCGAATTGATGACTTGTTCGATCAACTGAAGGGTGCTAGCACATTTTCCAAGATTGATTTAAGATCTGGCTATTACCAGTTGGGAGTAAAAGAAATAGATATTCCAAAGACAGCTTTTCGTACGAGATATGGGCATTACGAGTTTGTGGTAATGCCTTTTGGCCTTACTAATGCACCAGCTGCATTTATGGATTTAATGAATCGCATCTTCCATCCCTACCTAGATCAATTTGTAGTGGTATTCATTGATGATATCCTGGTTTATTCTAAGACACGAGAGGAGCATGACCAGCACCTGAGAATCGTACTGCAGATATTAAGGGATAAACAGTTGTACGCCAAATTTAGTAAATGTGAGTTTTGGATAAATGAAGTTGCCTTCCTTGGCCATGTGATATCTGCTGAAGGTATTAAAGTAGATCCTGCAAAGATTGAAGCTGTTCTTGATTGGAATCCGCCTAAAAATGTTGCAGAAGTTCGAAGCTTTCTTGGTTTAGCTGGGTACTACAGGCGATTTGTTAAAGGATTTTCTATGATAGCTTCTCCTCTTACCAAGCTATTACAGAAGATTTCTAGATTTGAGTGGACAGAGAAATGTCAGCAAAGCTTTGAGAAACTGAAGAATATGTTGACGGAGGCTCCTGTTCTTACTCAACCTGTTTCAGATAAACCTTATACTATTTATAGTGATGCTTCCAGGAACGGGTTGGGGTGTGTACTCATGCAGGAAGGAAAAGTGGTGGCATATGCATCCAGACAACTAAAATCACATGAAAAGAACTACCCTACACATGATCTGGAACTAGCAGCTATTGTGTTTGCTCTGAAAATATGGAGGCATTATCTTTATGGGGAGAAGTGCTACATTTACATGGACCACAAGAGCCTAAAGTATTTGCCTACACAAAAAGAGCTCAACCTGCGACAGAGGCGATGGTTAGAACTTATTAAAGACTATGACTGTTTAATTGACTACCATCCTGGTAAAGCAAATACAGTAGCTGATGCACTCAGCAGGAAGCACTTGATGGCGTTGCGAGCAATGAAAGTTGGGTTGAATATGACACAAGATGGAGTATTGGTGGCGAAAATGCAGATAAAACCAGATTGGCTTCAACAAATTAAAGTTGCTCAAAGGCAAGATGATAGGTTAGCCTCCATTATCTCCCATCCACAGGTGCAAGCAGGTAAAAGCACTGAGTTCTCTCTTGGTCGTGATAATTACTTGTATTACAAGGGTAGGATATGTGTACCGGGTGATGCAGATTTGAAGAAGAACATTCTGACAGAAGCCCATAGTAGTCCTTATGTTATGCATCCCGGTAGCAACAAAATGTACCAGGAATTGAAGAGATCTTACTGGTGGCCAGGAATGAAGAAAGAAATAGCTGATTTTGTGACTAAATGCCTAATCTGTCAACAAGTTAAAGCAGAACATCAAGTGCCTTCAGGGTTATTACATCCTATCATGATTCCGGAGTGGAAATGGGAACGAATCACTATGGATTTTGTGTCTGGCTTACCCCTTACCAGACGACAGCATGATTCTATTTGGGTGATTGTGGACAGAATGACTAAATCGGCTCATTTTCTTCCAGTAAGATCTGATTTTTCTTTAATCAAATTTGCAGAGATTTATGTGAATGAAATTGTGCGGCTTCATGGTGTCCCGTTGTCTATAATTTCTGATCGAGACCCACGATTCACTTCCAGATTTTGGCAAAAACTTCAAGAAGCATTGGGAACCCGCTTAGATTATAGTACCGCCTTCCATCCTTAGACAGATGGTCAATCTGAACGGGTGATACAGGTGTTGGAAGATATGTTGCGATGTTGTGTGCTAGAGTTTGGAAGCAGTTGGGAAAGATATCTTCCATTGGCTGAGTTTGCCTACAATAACAGTTATCACTCCAGCATTAAAATGGCTCCTTATGAAGCATTATATGGGAGAAAATGCAGAACTCCTTTATGTTGGACAGAATTAAGCGAAAGTAAGCTAGTAGGACCGGACCTGATTAAAGAAACTGAAGAGAAAGTGAAGTTGATCCGAGATAATCTAAAGGCTGCTACCGACAGACAAAAATCTTATGCAGATTTAAAAAGGAAGGACATAGAATTTAATGTGGGAGATAAAGTATTTTTGAAAGTTTCGCCATGGCGAAAAGTGCTCCGATTTGGCAAAAAGGGTAAACTCAGTCCCAGATTTATCGGACCCTATGAAGTAATCCAACGAGTGGGACCAGTGGCATACCGATTGAAGTTACCTTCGGAACTAGAAAGGATCCATGACGTGTTCCATGTTTCTATGTTAAGAAGATATCGTTCAGATCCCTCCCATGTTATCACTTCTGAAGATATTCAGTTGAGACCTGACCTATCTTATGATGAAGAACCGGTGAGAATCCTAGCACGGGAGGTCAGACAACTTCGAAACAAGCAAATTCCGTTGGTAAAAGTACTTTGGACACGCCACAATGCTGAAGAAGCCACTTGGGAACCAGAGGATACGATGAGACGACAATATCCACATCTCTTTAGCCCAGGTAAATTTCGAGGACGAAATTTTTATTTAGGGGGGAGTATTGTAACGCCCCAAATTATCATTTGTTGTGCATGATTTATTATTACGTATGATTAATTATTTTATGATAATTTTAGTAGTGATTAAAATTGATTAGGATGGAAAGGTTGCAAAGAGTGCTCCGTTAAACGTGCCCGGGCCATGGTAACCCGAGGATGGGTGACCCGATGAGCAATGTGAGAGTAATGTCAAATATGGAAGTACGTGTGAAATGAAGTCTAGTGGTATAATTTGAGTGATAATTGATGTCAAATAGACCTCCAAAAGGGCAAAAGAAGAAAAATTTCACGGTTCGGCGTAGGTTTAACTAAGACTTTAACTAAGCAATTGGAAGCCTTAGAGACCTCTGATTGAATTAAAATTTCATATACATGTTATTCATAGTTTAGTGACACACGGAAAACTGAAAAATATCAATTCTGACAATTCTGAAAATTTGGATTTCAGACTGGCCGTATAGGCTGCCGAAGCTAAAAGTATATTTAAAAGATATCGGAATGAGTTGAAATTTTTACCATATGTTCTTGAATATATAGTGACACTCGGGGTAAAATTTCAGGGCAATCCGATATCGGGATCAAAAATTCATATTTCAGAGCGAAAAACCGAAATTGGGTCGTTAGGAGGGTCAAATCCGGGAATTTGACCATGAAATTTTATATGAGATTATATTTTGGTGTAATGATAATGTGTATGTGAGCTCATAATGTTAGGATAATTCTAATGCCTTAGATGAGTGACAAGTGGCCAATTTTGAGACCATTGGATTAAATAGTTACACATTAAATCTTGGCCTCTCCTTTTGCAGATATTTAGTAACCTATATAAAGAATAAACACGCAGAAAATCTCTGAAAAATTCGACCATCATCTCCCCTTTTCCTTCTCAAAACCGAAATTCACCCTAGGTTTCATTTCCTCCATTCTTTCTTCTTCTCAAGCTTTTTCCCTCCATATATTCAGCTGAAATTTTATCCCCATACTCAAAAATCACTGCTCTTTCACATAGGAAAGAGTTTGTAGCAAGGGAAGGCCAAGAAACATAATACTTGAGGTAAAATCTCTAAGGCACACTTTGATAATTTTATGAGTTTGAGCTTGAATTTGAGGGAGATTTTGTAACAGCATATAGAGTAGGGTTAGGGAAGTATAGTAGTGTATTTAAATCGTTTTAATTGTTGAGTTAAATTGATAAATTCTTTCCTTGTATTTTTGGCCAAAAGAAGAACAAAAGGAGGAAGGCCAATTTAAAGGAGGAAAAGGAAAAGACAAGGTGGAATAAGTGATAAGGAAGCCAAAATAAGGTTAGTGGATACAATTTACCATTAATTTCAATTTTTTTTATGATTTCTCCTTGAAATCTCTATTATGTAACTATGAAAAGTAGGGTTAATTGATGAATTAATTTGAAATAACTTGATATTGTGATGATTTAAACTAGTATGAACTTATTTTAGTGAAGAAAATAATTTAAAAGTGGGAACCCTAGTAATGGCCTAATGATTCTTTAGGTAATTATTATGTAACTTAGTATTAAATGTTTTATTTGGTTATATATGGATAATATAAGATGTGAAAAGAATAATGGACTTGATAAAAATGAAAAATGATAAGGGTATGTGAATATGTATATAAGTACATAATGATGGAAATTGTGATACTTTGAGAAATCTTGTGCAAATTAAGCATATGTTGTTATAATGATGTTTAAATAAATAAGAAATAAATATAGTATAAAAAGAATGATTAAAGGCTATGAATGTGAAAATTTATATTGTGGCCAAATGGCTAATGCGAATAAAATAGTTGATTTGGCTATATTTTGATAATATTCTGTATATCTTTGGAAAATATATAGCTAAGAAGTTTAAATGATTGAAAAATAAATTCTGTGTATGTTACTATAAGACAGTTATCATGAAAAATAATATAATAACGACATAAAATAAATAAAAAGTTATGCCCTTAGTGTCAGTGGGTAAACCAGGACCTTAGGATAGTATGGCTAGCCATAGGGGCACTTACCCCGCGGTGTTCTGTTTCTGTATTATTATATTCTGTTATTGCTTTGAAAAATATTAATTATTCTGCTTCTGTTAGCCGGTTTAGTATTGATAGTCCGAGGAGTAGTCGCATACTCCCAAGCAGTGTGGACACTCCCGGTGACTGGATTTGCTTATCCGCTTATCCGGTTCATGGATTTTCCTGCTGTCAATAACTAGGGGCAAAATGGTAATTATGAATAAAACTGTGTAAAAAGAAAAAGAAAAATATATAGCTTTAGAAATGTTGAAAATATGAACAAAAATGGTATAAGATGAAAAATGAAGTATATATGTTCACAAGGGTAAAAATGTAATTTTACATCCAATGAAGGGCAAACTAATCAATTATCGGTAAAACATAATTAAAAGAAATAAAATAATGTATTTAAGTGAAAAGGGTAAATTTTGCAAATAAGGAAGAGTATAGGGACCAAACGGTAAATTTACCTTCAAGAAATATTTTTAGGGACTAAGTGGTAATTTACGAAAATTAAAGTTAATTTGATTTTGAAAGAAATTTACTGAATCGAAATTGTAGTTAAAATGAATAAATATGAAAAAGTCAATCGAAGGTCAAACTTGGTCAACATAACGGAAAAAGTCAACTGTAGGGGATAAAATGATAAATTTCTACTCTGATTGGTAAATTATTGAAATTAAATGAGAAAGAAAGGTTTTGAGACTATTTAATAAATAATTAGGCATGAAATGAATAAATTATGAATTTATGAAATTATAAAGGTTTATTAAATAATAGTGGTTAAATTAAGTTAAATGATTAAATTAAGTTAGTTGAAATTCTTTGTAAATGTATCCACCACTAAGCAATTAGATTTGCTTAGCGTGTAGTTTTATGACTGCGCGCAGGGACAGGTGCCAAAGACGCGAATTGAAGGAAGAAATGGCATGTACATAGAAGATCTTGATTTTGAACTTTTGCCTTATAATTATATGTAAATTGTTACAATAAGAATGAGAATTTTTGGCATGTAATATTAACTTAATGTATGAGTTTGATGGATGAATTTGAATGTAGTATGGACTAGATGGGTGTGAACGTGTGTGATGAACTAAGATTATAGAAGTGCTGTGAACTGTTGATTGAAGTCTGGGAGTAGGAGGAATATTATTGGGAGTGCAAATTTGACTTTTTTACAGGTTTGGAAACCAAGAAAATTTAGCCGTTATATTGCAAAATTTTTCGTTAAAATCAAAACAATAGCTTAATATTTATAAGGGTATTAATGAACAGTATAGGTCTTAAATTTAGTTAAGAAGGCGTTACAATCCATGTGCCTCACACATGATAACTTAAATCGAAACGACATTCTTGGATAGTTTTATCAATTGATATGCACAGGAATACAAAAGATAAAACTAATGCCTCATTTTATTAATTTCAAGTGTTTCGTTACAATGCATTGGAGCTAGGGCTTACACTAACAATCTCCCACTAGCACTAGTCCCAATTGGGCATAGCCCTAAGACCGAACGCTCTCAAATGAGCTTCGTGCAGATTTGGACGTAACTATTTCGTCAAAGGATCTGCTACATTGTCTTCACTTGATATCTTGCTAACCTTGACGTCCCCACGATCAATGATTTCTCTGATCAAGTGGTACCTTCTGAGTATGTGTTTGGATTTCTGGTGTGACCGGGGCTCCTTGGCCTGTGCAATGGCCCCGTTATTGTCACAGAAAATTTCTAATGGATCTAGGACGCTTGGGACCACTCCTAATCCATTAATGAAATTTTTAATCCAAACAGCCTCTATTGCAGCCTCACTTGCTGCAATATACTCAGATTCTGTAGTTGAGTCGGCAACGGTTTCTTGCTTCGAGCTTCTCCAGCTGACAGCACCACCGTTCAAAACAAAAACAAACCCAGATTGCGATCTAGAATCCTGAGTGCTGGTCTGAAAAGCAGCATCGGCATAACCTTGTATGACGAGCTCTTCTTGACCACCATACACCAAGAAGTGATCCTTAGTCCTTCGCAGGTACTTCAGGATCCCTTTTATAGCAGACCAGTGCTTCTCACCAAGGTCTTGCTGAAACCTACTGGTTATACTCAGTGCATGAGCAACATCCAACCTAGTACATAACATAGCGTACATGATAGATCCAATAGCAGATGCATATGGGATTCTACTCATGTTGTCCCTTTCCTCTTTGGTTTTAGGGCACTGTTCTTTAGTCAAAGGAACTCCCAAAGCCAAAGGTATGTATCCTTTCTTTGAGTCTCCCATACTAAAACGCTTTAGTACTTTGTCTATGTACTTTTCTTGACTTAGTCCCAAAAGCCGATTCGATCTATCTCTATAGATTCGAATACCAAGTATTGTCTCGGCTTCACCTAAGTCTTTCATTGAGAAACATTTTCCCAACCATTGCTTAACCTTTTGCAATGTTGGAATATCATTCCCAATGAGAAGGATGTCGTCCACATATAGGACCAGAAACACTACTATGCTCCCACTAACCTTCTTGTACACACAAGGCTCATCTTCGTTCTTGATGAAGTCAAATTCTTTGACTGCCTCATCAAAGCGAAGATTCCAACTTCGGGATGCTTGCTTTAATCCATAAATGGATTTTTGAAGCTTGCATACCTTCTTAGGATGCTTGGGATTGACAAAACCTTCAGGCTGTGTCATATACACATCCTCAAGTAAATTTTCGTTAAGGAAAGCAGTTTTGACATCCATTTGCCATATCTCATAATCATGATATGCAGCTATGGCAAGCAAGATCCTAATGGACTTGAGCATGACTACAGGCGAAAAGGTCTCGTCATAGTCTATACCATGAGTTTGTCGAAAACCTTTTGCTACTAGTCTACCTTTGTAGGTCTTATCAGCTTTTAGTTTGAATAACCACTTGCATTCAATTACCTTAGCACCTTCTGGTGGATCAACCAAGGTCCAAACCTGGTTATCGTACATTGATTGTATCTCGGATTTCATGGCTTCAAGCCAATTATCCGAGTCTGGGCTTTCAATAGCTTCTCGGTAAGTAGTAGGATCCTCACGATCTACTAACTCAATAGTGTCACTGTCAGTGATTAGAAATCCATATCTCTCAATCTCCTGACGTACCCTACCGGACCTTCTAGGTTCTTGTGTAATGGGTTCTTGTTCCACAACTGGTTGTGAACTTGATCCCATTTCCAAACCATCCTCTATAGGAGTTTGTGGTGCTTGAATTTCTCCAAGTTCTACTTTACTCCCACTGTCTTTCTTGAGAAGGAACTCCTTTTTCAAGAAAACAGCCTTGCGAGCAACAAATACTTTGTTCTCGGCTTGTGAGTAAAAGTAGTACCCCTTTGTTTCTTTAGGATAACCCACAAACAAGCAGACAGTGGATTTGGACTCTAGTTTTTTAGATGTTAATTTCTTAACATGTGCTTCACAGCCCCAAATCCTGAGAAAAGACATATTGGGTTCTTTCCCAGTCCATACCTCGTATGGTGTCTTCTCAACTGCTTTAGTTGGAGTACGGTTCAATAGAAACGCAGCAGTTTCTAATGCATAACCCCAAAAAGAGATAGGAAGATTAGCTTGACTCATCATAGATCGAACCATGTCCAACAGAGTTCGATTTCTCCTTTCGGACACACCATTCCATTGAGGTGTTCTAGGAGGAGTGAGCTGTGAAATAATACCACACTCCTTTAGATGACTGTCAAACTCTTGGCTTAAGTATTCGCCACCTCGATCTGATCGAATGGCTTTTATACTTTTGCCAAGTTGGTTTTCTACTTCATTCTTAAACTCTTTGAATTTCTCAAAAGTTTTAGACTTGTACTTCATCAGATAGACATAGCCATATCTACTGAAGTCATCTGTGAATGTCACGAAGTAGCTAAAACCACCTCTAGCATGTGTACTTAAAGGTCCACATACATCGGAATGTATTAGTTCCAATAAGCCATTAGTCCTCTCGCCATTTTTATTAAAAGGACTCTTTGTCATTTTTCCATGCAAACATGGCTCGCATGTATCATAAGACTCTAAGTCGAATGACCCAAGCACTCCAGTTTTGTGGAGTCTTGAAATGCGTTTTTCGTTTGCATGTCCTAAGCGACAATGCCGGAAGTAAGTAGGGTTCAATTCGTTTGATTTAACCCTCTTTGTATTAATGTTGTATATGGACTCTTTGTTTTGTAAATCAAGGATATAAAGGCCATTTTGCAACATGGCATTGCCATAAGAAATGCCTTGGCGACGAATATGAGCATTGCCATTTTTAATAACAAAATCAAATTCATCATTATCCAAACATGAAACTGAAATAATGTTTCTACTCATAGCAGGCACATAATAACAATTATTCAAAACAATACAAAGTCCAGAAGGTAAAGTGAGGTGATAGTCGCCTATCTCCATGGCAGCAACTCGTGCTCCATTCCCCACACGGAGGTCCACTTCATTCTTCCCAAGTAACCGCCTATTTCTTAACCCCTGCACATTGGAACAAATGTGAGAACCACAACCGGTATCCAATACCCAAGTGGTAGAAATAGAAAGGTTAACTTCAACAACAAAAATACCAGAACTGGACGCCTTGGCTCCATTCTTCTTTTGTTCTTCCTTAAAGAGAGCGCAATTCTTCCTCCAATGCCCTATCTTGTTGCAATGGAAGCAAGTGCTCTCACTCTCTTTGAGTTTTGGCGCCTTGGGCTTGGATTGGGCCTGAGGTGCACTCCCACTTGACTTGGGTTTTGCCTTTCCCTTTCCCTTAGCTTGTCCCTTCTTAATTCCCTTTTGAACCATTAGTACGGGATTGGTCTTTCGAATGTTTTCTTCAGCATTCTTAAGCATCCCATGAAGCTCAGTGACTGACTTGTTCATTGCATGCATGTTATAATTCATCACAAATGGATCATAAGCAGCAGGTAATGATCCTAAGATCAAGTCAGTGGCCAATTCCTTTGGCACTAGTACCTCAAGCTTCTCAAGAGTATCAAGATACCCTTTCATCTTGAGTACATGGGTACTAACAGAAGTACCCTCAGCCATCTTGCAAGAAATTAAAGCCTTTGTTGTCACGAACCTCTCGTGACGAGCTTGTTCTTGGAACATCTCCTTGAGGTGCACCATGATCGCATAGGCCTCTTGGTCCATAAATTGCTTTTGCAATTCAGGCACCATAGTGGCCAGCATCAGACAGGTCACATCATTGGAGTCGCTCTTCTTGGTCTCAAAAGTTTCCTTTTGAACCGCAGAGGCATTCCTTCCTGGTTCATCAGGCAAGGGTGCATCCAAAACATACGACTTTTTCTCTTGCTTAAGAACTATTCTTAAGTTTCGAGACCAGTCTATGAAATTGGTGCCATTCAATTTGTCCTTTTCAAGGACCGATCGCAATGAGAAATTGTTGTTTGAAGATGCCATTTTCAATCTACAATAAAATTTAGCAAGATTAAATGAGGTCTTATTAATGATCCCACAAACCGAATTAATATCCCTTTAAATAATTCGCGTTAGTGATTTAATGTGGGCCAAGATCCACTTTTCTCAACAACTTATTAGTCAAGCTGAGCTTGTACACCTAACAAGTTAAGTTACTTAGGTAGGAAAACTCCAATCATGTCTCGTACATGACTCTTGGATCAAATGGGCTAACATCTTAGGATGTTATAGCGCAACCCATTTATTAGTTGCCTAGGTCCGGGCATCCCTTTCCATGATAAGTCCAACCTACATTCACAACCCATGCCTCACAAAGATAATCGGGCGCATCTAGGACTCCTAGTCTACGTGACCGATGATCGATGCCTTGACATGTTTCGAATTAGGAAGGCAACTTTATGACTTACTATTTTAGGGATTCATTTTATTACGGCTTACATGGCATACGCTTTGTCATCCATACATAGCATGCATATATATATAATTGCATAAAGTAAAGCGTGACAAACATGGGCCCAAAAACCTACAACTAAGATTCTATACTATTACATAAGAATCTTCGAGTTGGGCTTCTCCACTCCGGTGGGCTTCGTCTTGATTTACAAAGTCTTCAAGTATATTCTATTCTAAGAAAAAAATGAAACTTTTACAATAAAATATAATGGCTCGCAGGCCATATTTAATTACAAAAACCCAGGGCCCATGAATGCACCATGCATATCCATTCATCACACCAAATAAGCAAATAAATATACATAGCATTCATGGATCAAACAAAGTCCAATTTTAATTAGATTTAGCCAAGCCCATTAATGGAAATTGTGTACTTGAAGCTTTAAGAGATGACCCCGTGATGGGCCTGGGCCGAAGCCCAATGGAATAAATCCTCTTATTGAATAAGTTCTCTTAAAAGCCCAAAACACAAACTAGTTAGATTTGTGCTATAAATCAACTCTAGCATAATTTCCAATTTAGCCATTTTTAATTTTATGTCATACAGCCCATAAACATTAAAAATGCATATAATATGTGCTAACATGAATTAAAAATAAAATCATGAAGAACACATATATAGTACACGACATTCATGCAAAAACAAACAAACAACAAAAACTAGTTGTTTAATGCTTATGTAATGCCATAAAATGCACAAACATTTAAATCAATTTTATGAGTCATTTAATAATCTAAATAAGTCCATAAACATTGATTTAATATTCTGTACCATTTTAATCTAAATGTGTTTTTACCATTTTAATCAAAACAAAACAAACAATGTTGATTAAACATGTAACAAACACAAACTAGACATAGTTTTAAGTGATTTTAAAATTAATCAATTAAATTATCCTGGACCAGAATTAAAACCAAATTTAAAAAATGTCCAGACCTGATAATTAATCTTTAAATATCACTTACAAACATGCCAAAAACGTTTTTACATTTAATTTTGAAAACTAGTTGTTAAACTAGCAATTTTCATGCCAACTAGCACCTAGTTTCATAATTAACATGTACCATCAGGTATAAATAATTAAATCCGACCATTACCAGCCCTAATAACATCTTAGGACAGTATATTAACATGTCATATTAATTATAATACCTATCTAATCAATTAAAATCGTTTTTACACCAAAACAATGCAAAAAACTCAAAACATAAAATTTCAGATTTGCATGTTTTCAAAATAACGATTTTTAATTAATTTTTTCATGCATCTAAAGCACTAAAATAAGCATGTCTAGGCTCTGATACCACTGATGGAATATGACATGGTATGATAATCATGATAGCACATCGGAAAAACAAAAATTTTATCATGCATACCATACATATCCAAAACTAGGAACGAAAACATGCAATTTTAGGGTTTTGAAACTTACAATAGATGATGCCTTTTATTCTTTGATTTTGTGATGTCCAGCAACCAAGATGCCTTTATCCACCTTAGTTCTCGATCACCAATGCCAAGGAACAGCCTTTTGCGCCACTCCCTCTATTCTCACACACACACTTGCACCGACGGCTTAAAATCGAGATTGCTAGCTCTCCTTTTTCGGTATTGTGTAATGGTTATAGTTTGAAGCTACAAAACTTAATTTTGTACTTCTTTAGATTGCTATTACTGCTCAATAACACAAGAGAATGAGGAACAATCCTTTCTCCTTATGAAAAAATTGAACAAAAGAATTAAGAGAGAGAGAGTCACTATTCACGAGTTACTATTCATGCCACAAAAAAATTAGGTTTAGGGTTTTATTTCTTTTAATATATATGCTTATCCTTTGGCAAGTCATTAATCTGAATTCAACTATCCTAAGATAATTAATTCAAACTCTATCACTTCCTAAAGATAAGTAATATATTTTGAATTAAACTCCTTTGAATTTAAATTCAAATTTGAAATAAAACATAAGACATTTAAATAAATGAAATCACTTAATTAAATATATAAGTGATTTAATTTAATTTAAATTCCTTTAGGCTTTAATATTCAATTAACTTAATTAACACAAGATAATTAATTAATTGAAATTAAACCTTATGGGCTGAATTTCTCTCTCTCATGGACCAAAGCCCAATAGCAATATTATAACCCATTACATACATTAATTTGACTTTAATCAAAAACCCAAATTAATGTCCAATACTTAATTTAAATATTTTAAGCCCAATGCTTTGTGTGCGATCCTATAGGTCCATTTAATGTTGGCAATGAATTAATAAATTAATTCAAAGGCTATATATATTCTCTAGCAAGATATTATAGCATTCCAAATTAAATGAAAATGCATATGGCATTTGGTGACCTAATGCAATTTCGCATAGTCCCTTACCCATAAATATCAGAATTAATATAAGGCATGGAACTAGTCATCCTTATATACATTAATTCATTTCTTGATATTCCAGTGACACTGAACTCTCAGATAAATAATGATTACTCATTATTTCATCTCGGTATGGCCATACACTTCTCAGTTCACTGATCAAGTGCCCGGTGATATTTTTCTCTCTTATCGAGAGGGGTAATCCCTTCACTTCTCTCATGCTCTCTAACATGAATCAGTGCATACCCAATCATATCCGTACTTGTCACTCTGTTACGAGCACGTTAGGTGTATGTCAAAGTACACAGTAATTCATAAAGAGTTTCATGGAGATTTCAGGTCTAAGAACTCCGATACAAAACTTGCATATGAGAAACACTTATGACTTGTACCATGTAGTGTTCTCATGAGCGGATCGAATCCAGATACCATGTTCTTTAACATGTATCTATGATCTCTGATTGACACTCTTGTCCTAATGATCCGTAAGACAGAACTCATAAGATCAGAGAGAGCATACTAGTCTTAATTCTTTTGTTATTCCCATAACAATGACTGACTAGGGATATTTAGAATGATGTCTCATTTGTTTCAAGGTCTTACAATCCATGTGCCTCACACATGATAACTTAAACCGAAACGACATTCTTGGATAGTTTTATCAATTGATATGCATAGGAATACAAAAGATAAAACTAATGCCTCATTTTATTAATTTCAAGTGTTTCGTTACAATGCATTGGGGCTAGGGCTTACACTAACAGGAAGCTCTTGCCCACGCTTGTAAGGTAACATTTATGGTTATCGATATGGTTTTTGCTTACAATGCCATTTTTGGCAGACCTCTATTGTTTCAAACAGGGGCGGTCACCAGCATCCGCTACATGGTAATGAAAATCCCGACCAGAGGCAGCATTGCCATCTTGAGAGGCGACAAAAAAGCATCAAGGGAAGCTTATATAGCCATGATCAAGCATCATAAAGAGGCTATGTTGGTAGAACCAGGCGTAGAACAATTTGAGCAGGCGAAGGAGCTAAGAATGGATCCTGCAGAAGAAGTCAAGACTAGGATGCTCGCGAAAGGCAAAGCTGTCCAAATTGGCACCAGCATGAGCGCGGAGGTCAAAGAAGCGGTCGTGCAAGTATTAATGATCAACCAGGCTTTTTTTGCTTGGAAGCCGAAAGATATCACCGGGATCGATCCCGACGTGATTACCCACAAACTCAACATGGATCCGGCTTGTACTCCGATCAGGCAAAAATTGCGGAGGCATGCTCCTGATCGAAGAAGATTCATCTTCGAAGAGGTAGACAGGTTGTTGAAAGCAGGAACAATCCGGGAAGTCGACTATCCCGATTGGCTGGCCAATGTTGTTTTGATCAAAAAGAAGTCGGGAAAGATGCGAATGTGCGTTGACTTCACATATCTTAATAAAGCATGCCCAGAAGACAGCTACCCCCTACCCAGTATAGACCAGTTGGTGGACGCCACAGCCAGTCACGCCATTTATTCCCTGCTAGATGCATACGCCGGATACCACCAGATCATGATGTGGTTGCTGGATCAGGAAAAAACTAGCTTCATCACGGATGATGGCACTTTTTGCTACAAAGCTATGCCATTCGGATTGAAAAATGCAGGCGCCACATATCAGCACTTAATGAATAAAATCTTCAAGGATCAGATCGGACAAAATGTGAAAGTTTACGTAGACGACATGATCATCAAAAGCAAAAGCCCCGAAGAACATCCTGCTGATCTAGCAAAAATATTCAATACACTGAACAAATTCCGGATGAAGCTCAATCCTGATAAGTGCACTTTCGGGGTGCCTTCGGGCAAATTTTTGGGCTTCATGGTATCACAAAGGGGGATTGAAGCCAATCTCGATAAAATCAAGGCGTTCTTAGAGATGCAGCCACCAAACAGCGTGAAGGATATTCAGAAGCTGAATGGCAGAATCACAGCTCTCGGGCGGTTCATATCTTCCTCTGCCAAAAGATGCACTCCTTTCTTCAAAAAATTGAGGAAGAATGAAACCTTTGACTGGGATGCCGATTGTTAACAAGCTTTCAGTGAGATAAAAAAGTTTCTCACCAACCCTCCTTTACTGAACCGACCAATTTCAGGTGAGAATTTATATTTGTACTTATCAACCTCTGGCGAAGCTATTGCAGGTGTCCTAGTTAGGAAAGAGGGAACCCAACAACTACCAGTCTATTATGTGAGTCAAGTGCTCAGAGGCCCGGAACTGAAAAAAGGCCCGATCGAATAGCTCATCATCGCCCTTATGATGTGCACGAAGAAGCTTAGACAATACTTCGAGGTGCATACAATTGTCGTCTGCTCTGGTCAACCAATCAGAAAAATTCTCCAGACCCCCGACTTGGAGGAAAAAATGGTAGGTTGGGCGATCAAACTTCAGTCATGGGATGTGAGATATGAACCCAGAAAAGCAATCAAAGCCCAAGCTCTAGCAAATTTTTGCAGAGTTCTCTGACGACAAAATAACTAGTCACCCACAACCCACCGGATGGGAAATGATTGTAGATGGGGCCACGAATGATAACCGAAGAGGAGTCGGCATCATAATCTTGGGTCCCCTCGGCATTGTTATTAGGTACGCAATAAGGCTCAAATTTAAAATTTCAAATAATATGGCAGAGTACGAAGCCCTTCTGCACGGATTGAGGTTGTTTCATGCCATTTGGTCGGAATCTGTCACCATCAAAAGTGACTCCCAGCTCATAATAAGCCAAGTCTTAGGCACCTTTAAAGCCAGAGAAGCCAATATGATTCGATACCTAGAAAAGGTCAAAGTGATGCTCAAGGCGCTTGAAGAAGTCGGATCTGAGTGGATCTTACAAAGGATGCCAAGAGATCAAACTCTAGCAGCCGATTGGCTTGCCAAAATATCTACTGCCGAGCAAGGTGTGGTGGAAGAAAATATAACCATCATCGATCAACCGAACTCCTCCCTAGACGAACCAAAAATGATGGAAATTGAGCCGGTTCAGGAAACGTGGATGAGTTCCATTGAACGATACCTACAAACGGGGCAATTACCTGAAGACAAGGCGAAAGCCAGAAAGAGGAAGGAGATTATGTCCTGAGAGAAATCCATAAAGGTATTTGCGGAGTGCATGAAGCTAGTAGGGCCATAGCGAAGAAAATGCTCCAAGCTGGCTACTACTAGCCGAGCATCTTCAAAGATGCCCAATAAAAGGTGAGGAGATGCCAGCAATGCCAAATACATGGAAGAGTCATCAGGCAGCCGGCGGCAGACCAAATGCCAATTGGTTCTACTTGGCCATTCAACCAGTGGGGCTTGGATATCCTAGGAACTTTCCCCCAAGGAAAAAGGCAAATGAAATTTCTCCTTTTTGTCGTTGACCACTTCTCAAAATGGATTGAAGCTAAGCCTTTGGCCACAATTACGACAGAAAGAGTTAGAAACTTCGTTTGGCAAAACATCATTTACAGGTATGGCTTACCTAATGTTCTTATCACAGATAATGGCAAGCAGTTCGATAGTTCCATTTTCAGAGTTTTTTGTCAAGGCCTTAAGGTCAGCCTTAGGTTCACCTCCGTCACTCATCCTCAATGCAATGGGATGACAGAGGTCTCCAATCGAACACTCCTAGAAGGCTTGAAAAAGCGACTCAGTGAGGCAAAAGGCAACTGGACTAAAGAACTGCAGAGCGTCTTATGGTCCTACAGGATCTCCCCACGAGCAGGCACCCATCAAACGCCATTTTCCCTCGTTTACGGCTCCGAAGCGATGATACCTGTAGAGATTGGCCTTTCCTCCTATCGGACAATGTTCTACTCCAGTCAAGCAAATGTCCTGGACAGATGTCAAGATCTGGACCTAGTAGAAGAAAAGAGGGAAGACGCTTATGCCAAAATTGCCGCCTACAAGCAAAGAATCGCTAGATACCACAACACAAAAGTAAAGGCAAGAACTTTTAATGTGGGCGATCTAGTGCTCAGAAGGGCGATATTAGCTCAGAAAACGCCGGAGTAGGGAAGTTAATGCCAAATTGGGAAGGCCCCTATGAAGTTTCGAAGGTTTTAAGTTCCAGCACTTACAAACTCAGAACCCTTGAAGGGTCGGATATCCTCAGAAGCTGGAACGTCGAGGTACTAAGAAGTACCATGTATAATTGTGTATTATATTCAATAAAGAATATTCTCTCTGTTTTCTCCACTTTCTCAATTTTCCTTCGTCTTCGAAAAAAGGTATGTTTTTATTCACTCGTCTGTCTGTTAGTTCTGATTTCTCTTGCAGGTTGTCAGCTTTACTCCATTCTCGATTAACTCGAGGATGAATTACTCGCTAAGCTTGTCTCAAGCTCACAATGCGAAAGATTTTATCCACTACGACTCCCACGACAAGATGTAGCTCAAATACTCATCTTAAACACGAAAAGTTTTCTCCAATTAAATTTACTCCATTCTCCAAATAAGAAACGCAACGGATTAATATATTATCTCCATCAACTTATATCTCCCTTATGCTTAATACGAGAAAAACACAACGCCACTCCATCGTACGATAGGTTCTAATATTTGCTCAAATTGTAAAGTCGCCTACTACGATCGAAAGAGTCGAATTATCGCAGTTTTATACCGATCGGACCCTCCCACCATCGAAAAAGTGAGGTAAGATCTCCTACCGATCGGTCAGCAAGCGATTTGTCAATTAGTGTTTTCGTCCGTATAACCAACAAGCGACACGATGTGTGATTCCCTGTGATTCAGGAAGTACCCCCCTACTCTCCTCAATTGACTTTGCGTACTTTACGAACAAGTTGTCTTTCATTTAACAAAATTCATAGTGAATGTCACCTCGAAGTAAAGTTCGCAACATAAAGCAACAAATGTATGACAAGTAGAATATTATACATACATACAAGAATTCTTTACAAAACAAAAGGAGGTTAAGCCTCCGTATCTAGACTTTCTCCCGCAACACCAATCGGCTCAGTTGGGGCCTCGGTAATGGAAACTTGGCCGCTTGTTGGCTCTTTTGGCAAAGTTACAATAGGTTTCGACTCCGACAATGATGGCACCCCAGGCTTTGCGATAGGAGGAAGAACGATTTCGGATCTAGTCGGCAAGTCCCTTTCAGTCCTTCCGGCCTGACACCCCTCCTCATCATCATCATCATTAGATGGAGGGTCGGGAAGGGCCCCCACATCCTCCATCCAATCAAGGTTAGCTTCAGGAAATCGTTGCCTGGCTGCATAAATCAGCCGAGTTAGCAATTTTCCCTGAGCCTCACCCAACTTATCAAGAACCTCCTCCTCCCTAGCAGCTAGTGCTCTTGCCAAATTTTCAGTCCAAGCTGCTTCCTTCTCCGCCAAGACCGACTCCAAGGAATTCTTTTCTGATAGGAGAAGGTTGCACTCTGATAAAGCCCTATCTTTGTCTGCAAGTGCCTTCTCCCTGTCGGCATTAGCTTGAATGCAGTTGCTTTTTAGTTGAGAGCACTCGCCTTTCAGGTGATCCACATTGCTTTGTCGGGACTTAAGGTCTTGAGCCAGTTGGATTTTCTCCTTTTTTAGCCCCTCCATATTCGACTTTAAAGACGCAGCTTCCCTTTCCGCCATGGCGCTGGCGGTTTCAATCTCTCTCATTTGCCGAGCGGTATCCTCCCACTTCACCCGGGCATAGGCCGCCATGCCGTGTATGCGAAGCCCCCTTTTCATCAGCTGTGAACGACAAATGAAGGAATATATATATAAAAAAAAGAGAAAAGAAGAAAGAAAAGGGGGTGGTGGAGTAAAAATGAAAAGATTCAAGGGTTACCTCCAGATTCTGTTGTTGAAATAACTCGTACTTCTGAGAGAGGAAACCAAGCTCCGTCATCCTTTAAAATCGCTCTCTTGAGCAAGACCTTGGCAAACGAAGGCCGGCACATCCTTGTTGGTCACAAACCAGTCATCGCCAAATCGTTCTTTCAAAATATCTTCCAAAGACGGTGCCCGACTTTCCTGACCCCTCCCTGAAGAATGCCGGCTTGGCTTGTCTCGAGCCACTACCTTACACTGAGCAGTAACCCGGGCATCAACTGCGGCTACAGCCTCGACAGCCTTTTTCTTCGCCATCTCATCTGTCAGAGAGCCCGATCGTCGAAAAGATGTCTGGTCGGAGGAAAATGATTGTGGCCCTTCTTCGTCCGGCTCTGTTAATAACCGGTGCCTAATAGGACGTTGTTCCGCTACTATCTGAGCGGAAAGCAATAGGCCCGGAGTTATTCGGGGATAATAGATTGCAGGAACAATAACTACAACAGCGGAGGAGGCAGTTGTCGTTGTAACAGGAGGATCATTAGTAGCGCCTTTAGAAGCCTGAACCTCCGAAGCAGGCAAAATCCCTCGCTTCTTCGCTCTCTTCTCCTCTTTGGCCAAACGATCGGCCTCCCTCTTAGCCTTTGACCGATTAGCTAATTGTCGAGCGATCTCCTCACCTCCAGCCATCTCGTTTACAGCTACATTGCACGAACAAAATAGAGATAAGTATCTTGTTTAAAATTCGATAATACGAACGTACACACAACATACGACTTAGCAAAAATAATCATTCTTTTCTATATTCCAATACTAACGCTTACATTCTGTGTTGGCGCCAGCATTAGAGCCTGCGGGCTTAGTCTGAGTTCCTAGAAGGTAACTGGAGTCGTAAGGCCCGCCGTTTCTCTCTATGACTTCTAACAATTTTTTAATGTCGGCTTCATACATTAACCGGCCGACAGCACTATCGTTCAGAGCGGTAGCCTCATTTAATTGGATTAACGATACCCCAAAGCCACCAGCCATACCCACTAAAAAATATTTCTCCCTAAAGTGTTTCATGGAAGAAGGAACATCAAAAAGCTTTCGACCCCGCCGGCTGGTAAAATAGTATTCTAACGCGCTGGTTCGATCAGAAATGTAAAAAAAGTGTGTGAAAAGATCTAAGGTAGGAGGCACCGACTCTGTTTGACATAAAATCTTAAAACAAGACACCATCCTTCACCCGTTCGGAGTCAATTGATTGGGGGCGATCCCATAGCCTTGGAGTAACATTGATTCAAACGCCCCGAAGGGGAGCCTTAAGGCTGCATCCAAACTCCATAAAGGGCAGATAAATCATTCGTTCCTTTCACTGCCAAATGGTCCCTCCATGATTGCCATGGAGGCAGGGCAAGCCATCACCGACACATCAGCCGGAAAGCAGTACAGAGAGGAAATCTCCGCTACATCTGCTTTCGTCAGACGCGAGGGCTGAGCAAGCAGCTCACGATTCCTATAATCCTCCAAGAAACTTTTGTCTATCTGTGGGCTACTGCTTAAAGCCATTCTCTTTTGGCGAAGAGAGGGAAATAAAAAATATATATGCGATGAATGAAAAATTAAGTCGAAAGGAAGGATCACTTACTTGGTTAATCCCACCGACACTCCTAGGCCGCGGTGAAATTTTGGCAGAACTTCGTTAGGAATTGTTGAAAAACGAAGAAAGCCTGCCTTAAGCTCCCTCTCTCTTGTACGAGCGAAAAGTTTCCAGAATGCTCCAAAGCCTCTCCATCTGATAAATACCACGTGTTCTCAACTCGTCGACACGATTGTAAATAACGAAGCGTTGTTCTGAAAATACGTGCGGTATTGAATGCAAGACAGCTGTTCGAAGTAAACAGGCGTATCGAACGACCCCCTTTCTAAACTTTGCAATCCCGCCAATATAACCAAATATGCACTTCGCCCCGATTGAACCTGTTTTGGGGGGGGACAAGTGATAACTGCAGAAATTATATCTTTAAAGGCCTCGTCATTTCGGTCCAACGGTATTTGGGATGGCCCAAATCTGCTAAAGAGTAGCGTGAGCTAGAAGATAACACAGGAAAATGTGATGTTCGACCGGATCGATGGGACGTCCTGTCCTGTCAGCCCACTAGCACGAGCTAACGCCTACACTCTCACCTACTCTTAGTCACATCACCGCTCACCTACTTTGACTGATGGCTATCATCTCCCCAAGGCACTCAAGTACCCCTTTCCCAAAAAATCTCCTATAAATAGCCAAAAACACTATGGCACCAGGTATTGAACTCCTAAAAAACTCTCTCTCTTTTCAGCACTTACTCCCAAGTTACCAACTTAAGCTTCGGAGTGCTTACGACCGGGCACCTTCCATTTTTTTGTAGGTTCAGTTGCTCGATCGATCACATCACCACTAACTCTTCTTCTTAACAGGATAAAGACATTTTGAGATTTATCAGTTATCATTTATAAATAATATTCTATATAATTAAAAAATAACATATAATTTAAATATATTTCAAAGCATTACTTTATATAAGTTTCAAAGAGACACATAAAAAATAAGATAAAAGCAAGTGGCGTGATGGTTTCTTTATATGGCCATTTTAACATCTCTATATAATTTCAAAATCTGAGTAAGTTTCACTTATATCTACCGTATAGTAGACTTACAAGTTACAATTAATAATTTCATAACTATGTTAAAATTTACCAGAGAAATTAATTACGAGTTTTTAAAAGATGAATTAGAGAAAAAACATAATTTAAAAAAATTAAGAGCATACGCAACTAATTTAATCAATGAAAAATTAAAAGATTAAAAAAAATTAAGAGCATACGCAACTAATTTAATCAATGAAAAATTAAAAGATTGAATTTTGATGAAATAAAAATTGATGGATGAAATGTCAAAAACTATTATAGTTCAGGTACCAAAAAGTACTTTGCCTAATACTGTTTAAGAACCAATTACTCCTTCCGATTCTTTTTTATGTATCACTTTTGAGTAAAATTTAAATTTTATTTATTTATTACTTTTATACTTTAAATATAATTTAATTTTTCAATTTATTTTTCTTTTTCAACAAAGTTATAATGAATTAGATTTAATAATTTAGTTTTAATTATACAATTTAATACTATATTTAAGTCTATTTATTATTTTTTTAATTTTTATAAAAATGACGGATAAAAAAGAACGGAGAGAATATCATTCTTGTTTTACATGGATAGTTGCTGTTACACCTCAAAATTAAACTATATATATATATATATATTTTTTTTCATAAGACCTATATCTCATATTTTGAATTAACATGGTAAATATTATATTAAAACATTGGTATTACCAATTTGGTAACAATTTGAATTCAAATTAAAATATATATGTTAGATTGCATTTGGATAAATAGTTATTCGGAATCATAATTTAAATTCAAAACATAATTAAGTTTTTTAAAATATAGAGAGTACTTGGTAAATTATTCAATTTTGAATTTGAACGTATTTACAATTAAAAATAATTGCAAGTATATATCTTTTACTTATCATATAAATTAAACTAAATTACAATTTAAAATTTAAAATATTTATATCTAAATGAATCAAAATTTAAACTCAACTAATTAAGCATGAGAAGCATATTGTATATATAGTTAGAACCAGAAATGTGATTAAAATCAATATCGAATCTGAAACTATCCACAATTTTGTTGAAACTTAATTTCAAAATTCTTTTATCAACACAAAATAATTTAATTATGTTTATATACGTAAAAAAAAGTAGTAATTCGGCATACATTTATATCTGATATACGCACTCGTAATCGTTTCTATTTAGATTTCATTTTTAATTCTTCTATGGCGAACAATATTAAACTTAAAAAATAAAAAAATAAAAAAAAACATTTTCTTAATATTCATAAATGTAACAAAAAATGCTATGGACATATCATCTGGAACAAGCTTGCTGTTCATTAATGGTATCCAACAATGGCTTCTTAGACCTAGACATTGACATTCTATAACTAAATAGAGGACTCGAAACTTCTATATATACCTTCTAAGCTCAGCCTCGGCAATTTCATGACCGCCTCCGATCCTTCGTTGGCTGGAGCCTCCGGCAAAACCCTAAGAACCCTCCCTTTAGAAGTCCCTTTCACGGTGATGAAAAGCGCCGCCATGTCGCCGGCAGTGACTATTGAGTTTTTTCTTTGCATTGGAAACATAGCATACACATTTCCCTTTTCAAGATTATCATCTGCTTTTAGAGGGTGAAACCTTTTTCCAATCCTTAGGGAGTTGGTGGTGACGATGAAAAACCCTGGTGCTTCCATCATGAGCTCCGCCGCTTTGTTGGTGGGTTGGTGAATTCGCCGGACTTCTCCGCTGGGGAAGATGACTGTTGTTTGATTTGAGTTATTGCTTTTTGGGTTTGCTATCTTCCTTGAGACGTAGTTTCCCATGATAAATGAGGATAAGAAAACGAAAGAACAAAGTGAAAATTCAAGATTCCAAGATTAAGAAATAAAGAATTTCAAGAGATATAAAATTAAGGAAACAAATCTCAAAATCTACGACTTAGTGTAAGCTTTTAATTAAGTTTCAAAAGGCTTTGAAAAAGTAAAAATGGAGTGTGATGGAGGTGGGTGAGAGGTTTTCGTTGACAAATTTACAGCAAAATGCAATAGCAACAGAGTAGCCCGTCAGTTGCTGCGAAACTCGTTGGAGAAAGAAAACGCAAATAAATTATATTAGAAAAACATATATATTACTTTAATGCAATTCAATTTACAGATAAAAACATAATCCCTTACAATATAATCATATTTTTAATTTAACTATCAATATGGCTTATTAATAACTACAGAAAATATATTCTTCAAAATCCAATTACCATGGCCTAACAATACTTGGAAAAGCCCAAGGAACAAAGCGTAAGCTGAAAGATAACGTTGAAAGTGTGATGTCCGATCAGACTGATGGGACAACTCGTCCCATCAGTCTACTGACACAAGCAAGCACCCCCACTCTCCACCTATCTCTTGTCATATCGCCGTTCACCTACTCTGACTAGTGATTGTCACTCTGTAAGGTACTCAAGTGCCCTTCCAAAGATCTCTTATAAGTAGCCAAAACATAATGGGACTAGGTATGAAATATCTGAAACTCTCACTATAAGCACTCTTTCTTTAAAAGCTACTGACTTAAGATTCGAAGTGCTAAAATTCGATTTCGATCGGGTGCTTCCTTTTCTTCCAGGCTTAATCCGACTGTCAGACCGGCCCATTAGCTTTATCACTTATGATGATATTATAATAGACTGTTTAGCCGATCTATAAAAATTTTTACTAAACCAATGTTTGAATGCTTATCACGAATGAATTCTTTTAAAGTATTTTTATTTATCCTTTTACATAGTGGTATTTATTCAATATTTTACAAAAATTTTATAAATAACATTATTTTGGAAAAAGAAAAAAAACCAATTGAATTCGGCTCTCCAATTCTTTGTTCAGTCCTATTTAAGAAACATAGATGTTTTCCATAATAATATAGAGGATGGTTCAACAAAATAAAGTCAAATAATGAAGAAAACTATAAAAACACATCAAATTTGGGAACAGCTTGCAAATTCACGTTCAGGTGAAATTTATTCACTTGACAAAAAGACACCAAATTTGCCATCTGAAATGCTAGATTCCTCATTTTCTCATGCCACATGGAATCAATGTTATTAAAATCAGACCAGCTGGTTAGGCCGGTTTAATTTCAAATCGACAACTGGCCTGATTGGCTCATTGCATAAAAATCGAACTGGCAAAAAACTATAAGGAGTTGGTACAAACTGGATATATCAGTAAAAACCGATTTGAAATCGAATTTGAAACAAAAAATTCAGTTTGAACCATAAAAATTAATTTTTATTCAAAATATCTATACAACATTATTTTTGCTAGAAAAAAAATAAAATATAAATACAAATACAAAATAATTAAAATTTAGAAAATTTTAATAATTTTTTTATAAATAAAATAAAAATTATAATTTATAATTGATGAATATTTTTAAATATTTATTATTTTTTATTATATCTATTTTAAATATTTGTTATAAATTTTGAATAACTTAAAAATATTATTTTATAATTAATATTTGATATGATACTTTGAATGATTGATTACGAATTATATTTTTATTCTTTTATATAGTGATATAATTAATATTTGATGATAAATATATTTTTTAAATTATTTTTTACACACACGAACCCACAACTTCCACAAACACCCCCCAAAACCCCCACCCAACATTACTTCCCCAAAATTTGGCCCCCCCTATCACAACCCGTCGAACCAAGAAACATTTGTCTTTCTATTTTTTTGTCCAGCCTCCGGAACAGCATCTTTCCTTCCTTTCTGTTTTCTGGAAATGAATTTCTAAAGAATTCAATTGAAAATACCTTTTTTGACAGATTCAGTACTATCAGATCAGAATTCATATGAGTATAATACTTGCTTGCTTGATTCTCTATGTATCAAATATATTTACACAAGTCTTGTTTTCCATGGTTTTACACACAAGAAAAAGAAAACAACTAAATATCCCTTTTCAGTTCTAAAACAAGAGGCAAATATGAGAAGCCATACAACTAAAAGCTTCTATGAATCATCGTTCAAGTTATCTAACACGGACTGGCTCTTCATCTATGGTCTCCAACAATGGCTTCTTCGATCTAGACATGGACATTCTATGTCTAAACTCCGGCGTGGAAACCTCTTCTATACCTTCAAAGCTCAGCCTCGGCACCACCGCAACGGCCGTACCCTTGCTATCATCGTCAGGCTGGACCCTAACTTTGCAGCCGGAAATTCCTCTTTTGACAGCAGAATTTGTAGTCATGAATAGATGAGCAAGATCAGTTGCAGTGACAACGGAGTTCTTTCTTTGCATGGAAAACATTACATACACATTACCCCTTTCGAGATCATAGTCTGCGTTGAGAGGACAGAATCTTTTGCCTATTTTGAGTGATTTCGAGTTAACCATGAAGAAGTTTGGTGACTCAATCATAAGCTCAGCTGCTTTTGTGGGATGTCGGACTTGCTTGATTTCTCCTGTTGGGAAGATCACTTTTATTGATCTTGAATTCTTGATGAGTGTTGAGTTTGATAGCTTGCATGATGTGTAGTTTCCCATGATTCAAGGTTGAAGGGTCGAGAAAATCAGGGTTCAAGAAAAAAGGAGATAAGGAAAATGGCGGAGACAAAGGAGAGTGGGGTTGACATGATTATATATATATAGATGTAAAGGGCCCAACTCTTTACACATGGAAGATTCACAGTGACAGTTGGGTTGGGGGGGGGGGGACGCGTTGATGAGAAATAAAGAAATATAATAAATAATAATTAAAAAAAGAAAAATAAAAGAAAATTAAAGAGAATCACCTACCACATAGCTGATATGCTAAGAGTCTCCACTGATATTGAATTCGAGTACAAAGAATGCAGCTGTGTTAAATATTTTGAGATAAAATTTTACTTTTTTGTGGTTTTTTTTTATTCGAATATAAATTAATTTAAATATAATATAATTTAAATATATCTGCCGTCTGACCCGATACAAAAAAAGAAAAATAAAGAGAGTGAGGAAAAACAGAGGGGTCATGTGGGATGGATAGTGGAGGGGCATTTTGGCTTGAGTGATGAGGTTGTCTTACATTTCAATTTAATATAAATTAAATAATTCTGTTTTTAATCTAAACTCCAACTCGATTATTAAAATAAATAATTAGGGTCACTGACAATTATTGCTTCTCATTATTCATCCTTCTACGGCTAATTAAAATAAGATACGTTGTTCAATCTACTTCCCTTCTATGGCTTCATAATTATCGGAAGTTTCAGGACCATCACCACCATAATTGACAAGGCTATACCAAATTACTCATTGTTTCCATTTTTAAAGGAAATAAATAATATATAGGCAAAATTACAAAAAAAAAAAGGAAAATTAAGAATGATTTTTTTTTGAAATAGAATAAATTTTTAATTGTTAATAAAATATTAAAATGTTTCACAGAATCAAGGTATTATTATTGTTTATTTATTTTTTTATTTTTTGTGTAACTCAAGAAACTATATAAAGAAACGAAACCAGGAAACAAGCAAGAAAAATAATAAAATCAAGTTGTTATTAATCAAAAAAAGTAAGGGAAATCAATTAAATGCTATATATGAAAGAATATTAATAAAATTCTATTTATCTCGAATATTTCTTTTTTGTGCTGCTTTGAAAGTATGCATGTACAGTGCTCTCATTTGAATTCCTTAATTGATTTTTTTACTCATTTATTTCCTGTGCATTCTTTAGAAAGAGGACCAATTGACAGGATAGCTATCCTATTCCATAACTCATTATATATATAATTTAGTGGATTGAGCTATTTATAATTAATAACATGATCTCTTTATTGGATTTGTTTTATTTATAATTACTGAACTTATATATCATAATAATAATTTTTTCATAATTTTTTTATTTCACAAAAAATTATCTTAATTTTTAAAATATTATTATTAAAATTATTTTGGCCGAAAAATTATAAATCTTGCACAATTAATAGTCAGCTCAAATTGAAATATCCAAAAAGCGCCACGTAAAACTTTCTATAATATATCAATTGAATTTTCTAGCAAAAATGACTTCAGTGCAGTAATATTTTAAAAAATTGAGATATTTTTGTAAAATAAATTTTTTTCATCAAGTTGCTAATACGATATAAATTAAATAACTATGAGTGAAATTATCCCCCGTTTATGAGATGCATTCAAGGAATGTACACAACAATAATGATTTGAAACAATCCGAATTGTTTGGAGTTGAAGAAAGAAATATATTAGTTGGGGAAATTTCATCTAAAATACAAAATTAGCAGTAATTTGGAAAGTGTATAAGAAAACAGAGACATAAAAAAAGTCAACGAGAGTTAGTTGCTAATGGCTTATCAATTTCCCAACATAACTTGTGAAATGAATTCTGAATGAGTAAAAGAGCAGAAGAAAGTCAGCTTTGCTTAGATGTGCATGAAATATGATTATACGTATAATGTGTGCAACAAGGAAGTTAAGTGTCGGTGTTTGTTAATTAAGTGCTATATACTCTTTTCAATTAATTGCATAATTTTAATTAAATAAAAATCCATTTTCCATGCTAAAACGCAACCTCATCCTCAGTGTCATGCCTTCTGGTTCTGGGTGGTGGTTGCTGCTGGGTCACGTTATTATTTTCATACTCATTATAATAATATTTCTGTTGTTCCATATAATTCTTTTTTTTTTTAAATTAACGATCAGAGGATATTATTTATCCGAGAAATTCCAATCTCAACTAACGTTAATTTGTCATCTTGTTACAATTATTTATTGGATTTCATCTCATTCTTGCTTGATTGAACTTATTTGATACCGCACTTCATCGTCATTGTACAATTATTTTAGTTTACTGCCAATTTCATCGAGACAGCTTGGTATATTCTGTGAAATTTGTTGTTTTCCTTGGTTAATTACATGTGTGTGTATATATATATAACAACACGAAGGGCATATTCCTTATTTTCCTAATCAAAACCACATAGATATTACCCTTAAAAGCTATGATATGACAGCATTTTATAACAAAGCAAACCCAGTTTTAATATCAGAAACAAACACCAGTAAGGTAACTAGTAGGTTCTGATAGTTGCCATACTATCAGAAATTGTTGTATCTTAAACATTGTATAAGCAATTATTTCAAACTGTATAACTATATATCTGTTGGATTCCATCAGTAATACTTACTCACATATAGAGATTAAGATGGTTGTGTAGCTTTTGAGAATTCAACAAACAGGGCATCCAGCTCGCCTTAACATTGTCGAAACTTCTTCTAAGATAGTAATGACCGTAGAAAATGGAGGCCTTCCCTTTGCATCTTTTCTTGTGCAATCAGCTATTAGCCTGCAAATATTAACCATAAATTTAATTTTCCATTCAAATAATGTTAGCTCTTTTGGACATTTAGAAAATCTACAAAGAACTTCTGAGTTACAGAAATATAAATTATTCTCGCTCACAAAACTCGTCTTTGTCCGCCAAATACAGTATAACACACAAATGTAAAACTGATAAAATTAAATTTGAGATGAAACTGGAGATTCGCTTACTGTTGAATTCTTTTAGGACAACGGCTTATCGCAAAATTGGGTTCAAAATCAACAGATTTGAGATGTATGAAGTCTAAGTTGATGTCCAAGTGGCATCCTTCTAGCATCTGCAATATATTTGTAACAATAGCAGTAACATAATAGGTATTAGAAACTGAAGTAGTAACAATATCTAAAGTAACATTACAAAAGAATCATCATGATCAAGGACCTTTCTAAAGTATCTTAGTTTTGCCATGGGCAAAAATAGCACATTTTGATCTTGGTATGCTTATTCGTCCTTTTATTTTTCCAAATCCAATAAGGTATAATTCCCAGCAGTTTGCAAGATAAAAATGTGAAATATGTGCTAAGAATTTAGCCAGAAGCCTGGCAATACATAGCCTTGAAATCCAACTACCATGTTAAGATGAGTTTCCACATTGCTACTGAAGAAAAATTTTGTGGGTAATAATTTAGATCAAATCGTAGATTGAAAATTGTTTTGTTAACTTATACAAAAACTTGCCTGATATAATATGAATCCAAAACTCAAAACATCTTTCTTGGTGTCATTTGATTGGTTACTGGTACTAGAGGGATCATCCTTTCTTTGATCTTGAAAAATTAAAAGCATGTCAGAATGCAGCAAAAAATAAGTATGAGTGGAAAAAAACAAATAAGGCAATGACATACACATGTCTTGATTGGGTTGAATTTGTTTGTACAGCATTTGAACCCAGTATTCACCAATCTTCAAGTGATCACCTTCATCCTGGAACAAGTTTCTGCATCCAAAAAGAGAGGATGCGTTAATCAATATCTGATTGAGTAAAGCAGTGTTAAAAAAAAAATTATTTGGTCCAATTATATAAAGGAAAATTACTAGAAACCCTCAAGGTTCAAGGAATCGAGAAGATAAAAAAGTTTGTAACCCTGCTTGTTTAGCATGGCATGTTCATCCTTGAGCTAAAGTGCCACAAAGTCTTTAATTTTCAGTAGGATTATAAAACATTTCAAATCCCTTGAATCCTCATACTTCAACTGTATCATAAAATTTCCATTACATGGATGGAAGTTCCTATCCTTACATACGAAACTATTATATCTACCCTTCTTCTATTCTAGCCAAGAAGATCAGAAATTACCATAGATATCTTCTTGCTAAGTAGTGAAGTGTCTTTCTTTTTCTTTTTTTCCTTTTTCTTTTGTCCCCTTCCGCTCTTGTACATAGACATATAACACTATTTGGTTAAGCTATGATGACCTATCCTCGTATTATTTTCAGGAGATGAATTTCTGGTAAGATGCAAGGTTAAAAAATGCGAATGCCAATACCTACTTTTCCTTATATCTATTCTTTTAAACAGCGAGATCTCTTGTCCATCAACTATGACATATTTTTTTTATCTATATGATAGTTATAACTAGGGATCGAGTCTCACCTGAGATTTAAATGATTGTGCACTATTGGAAAGGGCTTGTGCTTATGAAGATAATTCATTCCCCTACACTCATTTTAGATATTAAAAAAAATTAATATGTTTCTTATCCAATCAAAATAAATAAATAAAAGGATAGAGGAACTTAAGAAAGTCCATAGTGTAATGATACAAATAAAAGATAGGAACTCACCTTTCCATATACAAGTTCTAATCCAAGATTTACATTTATGAATAACATCATGGATTAGAAGAGTTGTAGATGTTATTCACCAATGGAGACACAAGATGTAACAAGTACAAAAATGAAAAAGTAACCAAACACAGTACAACAATATCATGTCTAGGGCTGCGCCATTAGGGGTAAAAACTAAATGCAATCAGAATTATGTGCAACTCTTTGATGAGAAAGTCTTCACAAAGTAGAGAAGGCAGTTAAAGTATCCTAAGTTCTTACTAGGAAGTGTAAAGATTGAAATCATTTAACTGTTTGCCTTTTTCAATTTTCATTTATTGAAGCCCAACAATATTTGTTGGGATGTAAGTAGATGGTTATCTGGTGGAACCAAGAGGGAATGTAGATACATGGATTAATTTTAGAATTTCAACAGTGATATAGAAGAGGCTAAATTAGTAGGGATGTTCCTGGACCTATATTGATGCATCACTAGCTGTGAGGGTGCCCATAACCTAACATTGATCCAGCAATGGCTATTAGGAGTCCTCATGGACATGTTAACCAGTCCATGAAGCATTTTGACATTGATGCAGCACTCTGAGGGTTATTCATGGACTAGCATTGATCCAGCTAAGAGTTTTCATGGACAGGTTAACAAGTCTATGAAGCATTTTTTTTTTCTGAGCTGAATCATTGGGTTCGGTTTTGAAGACTGCTAATCAAGTAACTAACCATTAAACAGATTATTTCGGTAAGTTTCACAAGTCATTTTGAATTTTAATTATTAATAAAATAAATCATGATTTCATAAAATTACAAAAATGATAAAAAAAAGAGGACGATTTTTCTATGTAAGCCATCACTTTTAATATAGAAAATAACAAAACCAGCATCAACTTATTGTACTTATTGTCCAAATTCAATTGAAAAATTAAATTACAATGCAGAAATAAGAATTTCAATGTCCTCTCAATCATCAATATTGGTAAGAGGATGATCTTTAATCACCCAAGAAAAATGAATATCCAGGAAATCAAAAAAGAAAGGAGTTTTTATTAAGAATTTATACACATGCACAAACCAACTCCAATGTTGTTTTTTTTTTTGAACAGTGGACTGAAACCAAAAACTTAAAAATCAAAATTCAAAATTGAACCTGATTGTTTAATCAAAATCTTCAGTCTGGTTCTGGACCATTTTTTCGAATTTTTATTTTTCTCATCCTTGATGGCTATAACTTCATGAAGAGCAACAAGGATTACCTAGCAATATCAAGTGCATAGCGTAGTGCAGTAGGCAGGTCAAGCTGACCTTTTCTGGACAAGATACCATGTAAGTTCCCCTACATTATGCAAGCACCAAACATCAGATAAGCCACAGACCTAAGCTCAGAATAATTTAAGGATCCAATGCTAGTAAGAATGGGGGACGATAATACTTGGGCATGGAAGGCTATTAGTTTCCATATTATGCTATATTTCAGTATTACATGATAAAAATTTATGGCAATGACATAAACATGCTTCAACTGTCTGTTATGCAATTCAACTTTTCAATGTAGGGTTAAATTTGCTCTCTGTGTTTATCCATGCAATATAAACTTCTTTATCCTCTAAAATTCTAATACTAGGCAAACAAAACACCATGGAGGCCATCATAGTTTGAAATCATATTGTATGGAGCAATTGTGAGACATTTATAAAGATCTTCTCCAAGATTCTTGGGTGCATCAATCCATTTAATTATGCGTTTGGAGGCTGTGACACAGGGGTTCACTAGAGAAAGAAAAAATCACCAAAAGATCTATTCTTTGAAAAATGACGAACACGATGAAGATGAATAAAAAAGGTATTCTGCTGTTTCAAAAATTTTTGAATTTTCTTGCTCTGCCTTAGAAGAATTCCATATTAGGGTGTAAGCATTTTTCTCCCTATAGGGGTGAAGAAACCTAAGAAAGCTTAGCCTCCCATTCACATGCTTCCCCTTCCCTAACCTCCTCCCAAAAATCATCCTGCCCTTCCTTAGATTTCCTTTTGTTCCTACCCCCAAGCCAAACAATCTCCAGAAGGGGCAACAGAATAAATAAATAAATAAAATAAAATAAAAAGAAGGGAGAAACATGTTAGTGGTAGAAAATACTTTTGGCAAATACTCTGTGATCAAGATCATCTCCTCTCCATGAACAATGGACCCAAGAAACTGCAAAATGTTAGGATGTCGAAGTTCTCGCAATCGTGGTGTTATCCTTGGCAGATAAAATCCTGCATTACGGTGAACAACAAATTTTGTCATGGCACACAATTTTCCAAATTGCTTTAAACTCATGCGGAATTAAGTCTGAAATAACTTAGACAAAGAAGCCAAGCATTTAGAATACAGTTAAACATACATTTTTACAGGATGGCAAATCTGACTCTTAATTACTGTTTTTACAACCCATGTTCCGCGCCACTTCACCTTGACTGATTCCCCATAGACACCCTGTGAATCGTCATAAGAAGAATTTACATCAGTTAATATTATAAGGGAATGCACATTATAAATATGTTGGCAGAGCGTACTATATGCACACTACATTGTGAAACTGCACTCTAGCTTATGGAATTAAAGCAAGAGCAAATGAAAAATTATGCAACACCCCCTATTACATATATGGATTGTTCAAAAGGTTGATTGGTTTAATATACGTCAGTAGCCCAGAAAGAATTGAAAAGTGCAGTTCTGTTAACAACCTTCATCCACTTTAATGGTTAAAAGTTCCACAAACTTATTTCCCAATAGTTACTTTTACATCAAGCTTCTTTATTAGATTTCTTCCTAAAGATACTTCTCAATGTACATCTCCAATAACAATGAATCATCTTCTTCACTGGGAATCAAGTGTAAGCTTGAGATCCGTAGCTAGCAGGCAAAGTAATCCAAGAACAGCAGCAGAGACTTCATGGAACATGCTGACATGCAGTATAAGACTTCTCCAACTTATTTCATCAGATATCTATCTTTGCATTTTGTCTATCTTACTAACTCCTAGATGGGATCTTATCCCAGTTTTAGACAACTCTTTATTGATTAATGAAGTCTATCATAAACTTGCTTCAGATATCTTTGCATGTGAGTTTATATATTTATGACATCTTAATCTAGTACATCAACCAGATTTCCATATGTTTTTAGAGTATTCAAAGTAAATTTCAGATTCTAATATTTGGACCATATTCCTTGTTCTAATGGCAGGTCCTTTCTTTGAATGTGAAATGAATTTTAGAATTACAAAACCAAGCATGGGAAAATGAATTTGTAATGAATGGTTCTTTTATCTATACAAAAGATCAATAGTAAAAATCAATAGGTTCATTAAGCTCAAGTAGTGAGTGAAATTCGGGTTTTGTCATGCCTCTAAATCAAATGTTTCTATCACATCTCAATGAACACATAAAACTAACCAGAACCACCAAAAGTTCTCTGCTAATTGATATATCTAAAAGAATGATGTCCAGACCAGAGGAGTAACTTCTTGCTTCACTTAAAGTGATGTTTGCCATAATTTTCATTTCAAAGAAAAACAGATATTAGTCAGCACTTATGCAGGAATTTTTTTTCCTATCTTCATGAAACTTTCAAAACAAAAGAATTCAGAAATTCTTGGATTTCAGACAATATTTGCATATTTTGTGCAGTGCACTCTCTCTCTCTCGTTTTGATTGGGACAGTGATAGTGAGCAAAATAATTTTTGGATTGATTAGCAGCTTCAGTCACCTATTGCTCCCAATTCAAAGTTAACTGATAACGTCTTAGTACCCTCTAATCATTATTGAATTCTGAAAGTTATAAGTACTGGATGTTCAGTCAAAAATACTGATGCTTGATACTTTAAGAGCAGTCATGTAAGAGGAACTATTTCTCCAAGAGGAAGCAGAAGAACCAATCCAACTAAAATTAACTCAGATATTGAGTACAAACTGAGGTTAATAGCATGATGCAAACTTCTGTCACCTATACCTGTTCCACCATTGACGAAAGTTCTGTGTCCAACTCTGATATATCAAAATTCAACTCGTTGCACTCTTGTTCATGTCGAACTGTCTGCACAAATGAAAGACCAGGTCAAAAGCAGCATAATTGTCCTGTAATATCAAACAACTCTGTGTTTTTTTCACATCAAGAAAGAGAAGACTAATGCAACCACCTGGATGTAGCAATAGGGGAAGATTTGAACAACTGTTTGGAGGTATTTCATGGGAAAAGAGGAAGATTTTGGCAACCAAATGGGTCTTTGTTTAAGTTCAAAGTTCATTTAATCATTTTAGTTGAGAGAGCTGCAAGAACCAAGAAAGAAACATATGTGGGTGCGCATGTGTCTCTCTCTAAGAAAAATTAACAATGTAGATTATTTGTTAAACGTATACATATCATCAGTGACTCATCATCTCCGAATATTTTCAAACAGATCCTTGCTTTTTTGAAAGTTTAATTTTCCAGGCCCTCTCAATTGATATTTACCACAGGTATCCAACTGCCAATTTACTGAAATTTTTCTTTAAATAAAAGGAAGAAAATTTGATTACCATTGGTTGATCATTGATAAAGTCCTTGCCCCCCATTCACTTCCAGGATCCTGCATATGTCTCGATGTCCATACAGTCTTGCATCTTGTCAATGGCGTAGATATTACAAAAAGGAGATTAAATGAAAGCTTTGTACCATCTAAGTTAGTCTTCTCTAAAATAGGATAAGTCCATGGAAAATTTGAGGCCATTTATTACCACATGATAAACAGCTAAAGAAAAATTGAAGTCTAGAATAGGGACTTCCAGAAACTGAAGAAGCTGATATTAGAAAAGGTACATTCGATAATGAAATAACATTTCTGATTAAGAGAGTGGATACCTCCTGCTTCTTGATGATCTATGATTACTGAACACGCTAAAAATTGATGTCATTCAATTTGAAAATTAGACACAAAACACTTGCTAAACGGCCTACAATTAAATGATCTTCATTACTTCAGCAAGCTTATAAACAAACTCTATTAGAAGTTTATGACACCGACTTCCTATTACAATGTATCAAAAAGCAAATATGAATTATTAGCATGCCAATAGCAAAACAAAATTGGTTAGTCTTGTTTATCATAAATCAACTTGCTCAGGATAGTGCAATCACATTTTACATCTGCAAACCTCAAAAATTACATTAATTAGACTTTCAGAAACGATGAACCTGGAAAACAAAAATCAATCAGATTTCTTAAGTATAAAGAATATAATGAACCCAAACAATCAAATTTCCAATTCTTATAACCAAGATATTTTCATTTATATGCTTTGTAAATTCAATATTTTTTTTTAAAGAAGAAGAAGAAGAAGAGAGATTACAGTGCGTTGCAGCGATCCTTCAGATTGAGATTCGCTTTATAATGAAGAGAAGAAGCTCAACGATAGGAGCATGGCCCTCACTAGCAGCACAGATGCAAAGCAGTTCTCTTATCATAATCCTGCACATTAGGAGAAGTGCCTTCCCTCAACATCTGGTTAAGCCCCAACTCTGTCGCCTCTGGATGCAAAACTCAAGAAATTCCCAATCAATTGCATGTCAAAATCAACTGAATAATTATCATCATGCATCTCATCATCCATCATCTTCCACCTCTACAGACCCTTCAACTCAAAAAAAAAAAAAAGATTTAAAATATGAAGGAGAAAAGATAGAAAGAGGAGACTAACAGGTACAAACTAATTCTTTTTGGTGGGAAAATTGGCGGTTCTATCTATGGGGATTCTCCTTGGGTTCAACGGCCATATTTGTTTTTTCCTATTTTTTAAGCCACTTCAGTTTGTATGCGCCATGCCAAGGCCAAGGTCATTGTCCCGTAATATGCACATCAGCCATGTATTGGGCTTTATATTTATTAGTAATGGAATAACAATCCTAATTACCAAGGGATTAACCAGATTGGCAATTTATCTTTTTAAACAAGGAAGCTAAAATCGATGAAAACATATATTAGGGTAGTGGAAATTTGAATTTGAATTTGAACCTAACTACAAAGATCTAGTCTAAGATAATAAAATTCTATCAAGTATGAAATATTTCAACTTTTAAATTGCATCATTGGTACCAATAAATTTAATTTATCAGCATCAATTTTAAGCAGAAATATTATACAATTTTAAAATCAGATTCTAGTCGGACTGGATAATTTATTTATGGAACTGTTTTTAACTGCATCGCATTAACTTCAGCTAATTAAGACATTATTTATTATTATTTTTTCAGAATCAAAGGCTTTATTATAAATAAAAGCAATCACTAATACTGGAGACCATATCCCAACATTGAAAACTAGCATAAGAATTACAGGAAGCATGGAGCAGAGGTTGGAGACACGTTATTCTTTGGGTGATAATAAGAGCGTGGTTTCAGTTATTACAGGCAATTTAGATGTTCATCCTTCTCATAGCCCCATAATTCTTCGTATCAGAGAATACTTGAGCCGTGATTGGCAAGTGATCACTCGTCATATATACAGAGAAGCCAACGCTGCTGCATATTTTCTAGCTAATTGGACGTTCAGTCAAAATTTTCAATTTGTCTGGCACTCTTCATACCCTCTTGGATTGGGTATCATTCTTAAGTCTGATGCTATGGGCATTTCCTTTACCAGAATAGTTACGATGTAACTTGTTTTCTTTTCTCTTCTTTCAAAAAAAAAAAAAGTCTTTAAACCTTGAACTTGTTTCAATTTATTCACATAATTAATGTTTGTATCACTTTAGAAGAAGCAACTAAAAGACCCCACCTAACCGCACTGTCAACAAAAAATTACTTAATATTCAAAAGCATTAATTAAAATTATGATCTCCAGTTTCCATTCTTGTAGACTCCCTTGAAAAGAAGGAACTCTTCTCGTGTGGGTAATTCCATGAAGTTGCATAGTATGCGAAAAATGAAAATTTGTTTCAACTACCACTCAAACAGCATTAAAACCAGCCCCATCATGATGGGTCACATCTACATGAAAAGGCACTAGATCCATCTCTATATATTTCTTTCAATGTACGTACCAATCTAAAGCTGTAGAAATAATTAAAGAAAGAAATGGGTTTTGCTCGGTTACTTCACTTCTTTGTTTCTCTTTTGTTCTTGTTTGTTTCTTCTTCTCTTTCTTCTTCAGGTGACAACAACAATGCCTTCTTTGAAACTAGCTCTTCCTGTTAATTCTCAGAAAGTTACTCTCTCTGTATATTACGAAGCACTTTGTCCATTTAGCCAGGAATTCATTGTTGATCCTCTGGCAAATGCCACCAACTCTGATCTCATCACCATTCTTGATCTTGAGTTGGTCCCTTGGGGCAATGCTATTTTGCTGCCCAACAAGACCATCCTTTGCCAGGTCACATTTCCCTTTTTTTTTTTTTATATTAATCAAATGTTTTCTTCATTTAAATTAATATTAATAATATTTATTCTTTTATGGGTTATTCAGCATGGAGAAGATGAATGCTACCTTAATACTATTCATGCTTGTGCCATCAACATTTGGCCTGATGAGGTAATTAATGCCTATACGTTCCAAGGTCGTTATTGTAGCCGCTGATTGTTAATTAATTAATGTTTAATAAAATCTGCCAAGTTGCTGCACGGATAAAGCATTTCAACTTCATCAAGTGCATTACAAAGCCAACTTCTTCAGCAGAAGAGACCTGGATAGAATGTGCTGATCAGTTGGGATTGCCTGATAAACCCATTAGAGATTGCTACGAAAGTGGCCGAGGAACAAAGGTATAATTCATATATCTTTACATAATATTCTATAAATTTAAATTGATGATCTAACATAATTCCATCTCATTAAACTCAAAAATTATGCAGCTTTTACTGCAGTTTGGGAATAAAACTAATAATCTGAAGCCGCCGCACGAATACGTGCCATGGTTGGTTGTAAATGAAGTACCCCTTTATGAGGTTGGCCCACAATTAACACTTGTTAATTAAACTTATGATTATGCAATTAATTATTTCTGTATCTCTCATCAAATTTGTGGGTAACAGGAGTTTTACAAGTTTGTAGAATATGTGTGCAAGGCATACACAGGCACACCTAAACCAAAAGCTTGCGGTTCATATGCAACCACTTCAACAATTCCCAGGGGACAATCGCAGCACTGTCCTGCAAACTTTAAGTATAAGACCCTGTAAATACTTGATCATGATTAATATTTGGTTCTTGTATAATCTTCATTTGCACCAGCACGTACCCTCTCTACAACAATAATATTTAACTGGCCCCAGTTAATTAATATATTGTCTTCTGTTTCACTTATATAATGATTCTGGACGTACGCATGGGACCTCATACATTTATAAAAAGCAAAACAACATATTCTGCTATCTCTCGAGAGTGATGGCTAATCAAGTTTATGGTTAATTATAATGAAGGATTTGATTCTCATGACTAATAATTAAAAGGTAATTACTCAACATAAGATCATTTAATAGTAAATATAATTTGCAAATAAAGAAAAAAGAGAATAGAAAAGAAATATCAATTGGGAAAACTCTAAGCGAGGGTGCACAAACAGCTAAACCCTTCCTCTTATGAACTCTCAAAAGATAAATAAACCATTTAATTTCTTTATTTCACACATGATCATCCACTTAATCATCATCTCAATTAAGTCTCTGAATTAACCAATAAGTTTTAGCTTAGCTCAGTAATATATACTAGTTTTTATATACTAATTTTCTACTAAAACTGCGAGTAATGATAATAATAACAAAGTTTAAAGATATGAAATCTGTTGCAAGGATATGTATCTCCAATTCAGTAGCAAACAAGAATCGAAAACAGCGATAATAATTATAGGAGGGATCTATCTTGTGTAGTGATTTTCAAAGTAAGAGGTGGAGAATCTGACATGCATAATTTGATGAAAACAAGAATGATCCGGTCAAACCATAAAACTGACGATCCTTGGTATTGTAAGTTTCTATATGAACTCTATTTCTTTTAATCCCTATATAAGCTGTTTATGCAATGCCATGCAAACCACAGAGTCACGGCAATGGGAACCCACCAAATCAACCTAAACGTATTCCCAGCCAAACCAACATCTCTCACTACCTCACCAACAACTTTTTGCAGAGAATCGGAGTAGACAAGGCAAAGGGCATGGTATTCGAGACAATATTTGAGAAACTAGACACGAGGCATATATGTTCAAGCTCTAAAAATGTGTTCAGAATTGCAGACTTAGGTTGTGGTTCAGGTCCAAACACATTCGTAGCAATAGAAAACATATATAGTGGAGCTTGTAAAACTGAAATTCCAATTCCATGGAGTTGATATTGAAAACCTTGAATTTGAAGTGTTTTTCAACGACCTTACAACCAATAGTTTCAATCTTCTTTTCGAGTCCATCCCCATTGATAAACAATACTATGGATGTGGTGTAGCTGGATCCTTTCATGGCCGTCTGTTTCCAGCTTCAACACTACATTTTGTATATTCATCTTGTGCACTTGGAAACCTATCAAAGATCCCAGAAGAGCTGCTGGATATGGTGTCTCCAGCTTGGAACAAAGGGAAAGTGTACTATGCAAGTTCTGGTAAGGAAGTAGTAGAAGCTTACAGAAAGCAGTTCGGCATGGATATGAAGGCTTTTCTTGAAGCTAGAGCAATAGATATTGTTCCTGGTGGGCTTATGGCTTTTTTAATCCCTTGTGTTCCTCCTGATGCTAAATGCTCTTTTACTGCCACTTTTGATCATTTGGGACTTATCTTCATGGATCTTGTCCATATGGTAACTGCTTTAAAAATTAAGATTAAATTTCTTTATTTTTTGAAATACTCACGTTAGTATAAGCACTGGGTTGAGCAACGATCGGTTCGGTTATTGAATTGAATACCAAAATTTTAAAATTTTAGCCAACCGAACCGAAACTATAAGATAATCGAATTCAAATCAAACTGAAATGTTCAGTTAATTTGGTTCGGTTAATTATATAACAGAAATTTAAAAAATATCAATTAAAAAATAAAAAATTGAGACTGAAAGAGTGATACTGGATAGGTTATACAAATAGAAAATGGTGTAGTGTTAAAGAGCATATAAAATGACGTAGTTTTATTAGTATATTCGGTCGGTTCGGTTTTTATACGATTTTTTCCTTCTAAAATCGAATCGAAAGGAATTAACTGAACCTGCTGAAAATTTCAAACCCGAACCGATCAGAAAAACCAAAAAACTGAAACAAATTAAAAAAATTGATCGGTTCGATTCACTTTTTCGATTTTAACTAAATTTTGCTCACCCGTGATAAGCATAAAGTAAAGCGAAAGAAACTAACGAGTGACAATTGTGAAACAAGGAATGATGAAAGAAGAATTAGTGGATTCATTCAATTTGCCATTATACTTCCCAAATCCCACAAAATTTAAGGGTTTGGTTGAGAAAAATGGAAGTTTCAGCATAGAAAGAATGCATGCACTGGAACTTCCCTGTCCAGATCTGGATGAGGGTATTTTGCTCATCAGATCTGTTTTGGAGGAGCCCATCAAGGCCCATTTTGGAACCCACGTCATTGATACTGTTTTTGGCCTTTTGCGCATGAAAATCACTCCAAACTACGTTGTTTTCGACTCAAGCTACAAGCGAGCCTTTGTACTCTGTGTTGTTCTCAAGCGCAAAATACAGCCACCGAATGTATAAATTATACTTGCATAATGAATCAGACCTCTAAACCATCTTAAGATCTCCATCTCTTAATTTGGAGAAAATATGTATTATTAGTATTTGGTATATTTATTTTTAATCTTATATGTTCATTTATCCATTTTAACATCCATATTTCTTATATTCATCATGTGAATATGTTGAATATAGTCGTCATTGTGAGTCCCAAATATAATGTCAGTTCTGACTGACAAACCATGTTTTTTATCTATTTTACTTCAAATACAACATAAGACTTCAGAGTTCTTGTGGAACTGCACTTAGCAAACTTAAAAAATCCAAACTTCATTAACTTGTTTTGTTATTCATCAAGATTCATATAAAATTTTTGAGCCAACAGTCTTAACACTCGCTCTCGAGAGCTTTGTTGGTCTTACCCGAGACCTATAGAAACTTCCCTTCACTTTTTCAGAAATCTTCTTAATTATTTAAACTAGCTATAATTAGGCACCAACACCTAATCTCACATCTCTTTAATTCATCCCTCTTATTTTAAGCTAAACTTACGACATACATATTCTGTATTTTTTTCCCACTTAATCTAAACCCTTTACTTTTAAGAATGTTTCTCCACATTCCTGACTTCCAGTTACTTCTATATCAAGTCTAGTTAATCAACTAAAGTAATATCATTTGCAAATAATGTATCCCACTGATATTATTTTGGATACTAGTTAACAAGTAAATTAATATGGGCAACACTATTATAGCAAACTCTTTCACATCCTCTACCACTGTTGAGATATTATTTATAAAAAATAAATATAAAAAAATACTAAAAATATATTACTTTGATATCTTTCAATAATGTTATATGTATCAAAGTATTTATGATTAAAAATTTAATTAAATGTTAGGATATGAGGTAAAAAAATATTTACTCACAAAAAAGAAAAATTTGCGACGGACAATATGTGTCACTAAACTTGTACAGTGACCGAACAACTAGTTGCCGTTGCAGAGCCAGTTGCTAAAAGTTTCATGACTAATTAATATTTCAGTTGCTATCATAGTGACAACAAAATATCGTTGCCAAAAAATCAACTTCCGGCACTAAATTAATTCTAAATGTATTTCTGAATTGGTTGCCATAAAAATTAGATGAATGCTCTAAGCGACAGAACTTGGTGTCGCTAAATTCCATCTCTCCTATATTTATCACATAGCAACATATCTTTTTGTCGCTGTTATTGTTTGATTTTGTTTGCTTCTATCTACAATAGCAAAATAGCAAACTATGTCGTCGCTAAATTTGTCGCCAATTATTTTAATTGGCTAAGCAGTCAATTGAAAAATAAAATTCTGTCTTTTTACTGTTTAGAAATTTCAGAACTATAATAACTTTGGAAGTAAACAATGCTAATCTAAACATTTTAAGTCTTTGGAAGAGGCAAATGGTGGCCACTTACAAATTGTATTTATAGGGTCGGCTAGTTTTTGTTTTTAAGTAGTGCAACCTCACAAACAAAATATAAGCCAAGTGATATTATTTTGTGTTAAATTTTTTAAGGGCACTATCATGATCCACATGTGAATGAGGTATCAGTATATGTTTTATTGCTCATTGTTTTTTACGTCAAAATTTACAAGAAAAATATTTATATTTAATTCACATTTTAATTTATATTATATACTAAAAATAATTTGACATTTCTGTAAAACAAAAACTATAATCGGGAAATATTTTATGATACGAGTTTTGATATAAATAGGGGTCAGCGTCCATTATAAAAAAAAAAACCAGAATATCGATTTTTTAAAATCACTAACTGTTAATCAGTCTGTCAGTTTTTATTTTTCAATTTAGTTAACAAATGTTTTTCGGTTAACTATTAAAATAGAATTATCTAAAAATAATGTAAAGTTTAATTCAATTTTAATTGTGCAAAGTAATTTAAAATAAAAATCATAAAATCAACATAATTTACTAACCAAAATTTATGTTTAACAAATTAATAGCTAATATTATAAAATACATTTGATATTTATTGAAAATTAATATGTTTGATTCTAAGTCATATAAAATGTTGGATAATATTAAATGTTAAAATATAAACTGTAAAAAATAAAAAAATATATAATTAAATACTATTAAGTAAAATATGAATACCAATATATATATATATATATATATATATATATATATATATATATATATATATATATGTATATAATTTAATCGGTTACTATATATAAATATTAATATATAATTAAAAATAATAACATAATATAAATTTAATTTAAAATATTATATAAAATTTATAAGAAAATATAAAAAATTAAGATATAAAAATAAATATATAATTTAAAAAAATTTTAAAGTATTATTTTAGGTAAATTTTAGAGAGAAATGAAAAAAAAGAAAAAATTTTAAGGATATATATATATATATATATATTATATATATATATATATATATATATGAACCGGTACCTAAAAATTGAGATTTGAGAATGTATATTAAAAATAAAATGACTAATTGTGTTGCTTTCAAAAAAAAAAATGATTAATTGCGTTGTACAGTTTTTATCTAATTTTACTTTCTATAAAATTTTGCAGTTATATAAGAAAATATATTAAAAGAGTAAACTTTTTTTTAATTGCAAATTACTCTCTCTCTAATTAAAATATTTATCAAAACAATATAATTATTATTTTCAGAGTAGTTTAGGGACTTCTTTGTAATTAGAAATTTAGGGTTTAGTTATTTTATTGGTTTTTATAAACTAAGAAAAATTAAGGGGTAAATAGTTATTTTTTTAAAAAAATTAAATGTAAAATAGTACTTTTAAATTATTGGTTAATAGAGAATCGAGTTATTAACAATGTGGATGTCGACGTGAGAAATTTCATCTAAAAGTGAAATATTTTTTATAGCTATATAAATGGTTAGTTCTATTTTGGATCGGATCGAATCGAACAGATCGAAATTCAAATTTTACAAAAAAAGGATAGAATCGCAAATCGAACTATATAAAATTAAAACCGAATTAAGTTCGATTTGCTCGGTTTTGGATCAATATTGATTTTTTTATTGGATTTTAACATATATGGACCGAACCGAATGGATTGAACCGATTGGTCCTATGCAACACATCGATGCCGTCCTTCTCCTCAAGTGACATTTTAGAAAACTCAATTTCTGATATTTATTACTGTGATAAGGATTTTCAGATCATTATATTGTTCATAATTTTCTGAATTATATAATGAATGGAAAATGATAAAAGTAGATATTTTAATGTTTATTCTATTAATTCAACCCAAAAAATAAAAAATTGCTAATATCATATCATACTGAAAAAAGTTTTTATTGAATTTTATTAACATCTTTTCTATTTTCCTTTTCCCGTTAATATGGTTGAACATGTCTGATGCCGCTTTGATGCTCCTTCCTCGCTAACGTCACTGCTAGAGTTTCGATCTCAGATCTCTCTTTCTCTCTCTCGGAGACTAACCTCTACAGCTTGATGGCCGGAATACGGTTGCAACCGGAAGAAGCGGACCTCACTCAGCAGCAAACGCGAGCTGCGGCGGCCGGCGCCGGCGATTTGGTTTCCGACGACGAGAGGTCAGTAGCGGCGGACTCCTGGTCCATTAAAAGCGACTACGGAAGCACTCTTGATGACGATCAACGCCACGCCGATGCTGCCGAGGCGCTCTCCTCGGCCAACTTCCGTGCCGCTTCTGATTACAAGTAAATTTCACTTCTACTTCACCAAGTTAGTGATTTTCTTTATTTTTTTGTTTTTTGGTTATAGAGGATCCAGAAAAGCTAAGGAATTCCATTGATACTTGTATTGGACTTAAGGGAAATGAAAATGCTGCACTAAGTTATTATATTGCGGAAGTTTAGATAGGGTTTTTATTCGCTGTTCTATTTAGTTACGACTTGCATCAAAGTAAAATTTTCTGTTTGTTGCGTTTAATCAACGTAATTGGATGATTGAATTTTTACTTTTCTTAAAATTTTGCTATGAGAAATTAAAGCATATCATTTCTTTAATAGGATTTTCCTATGTTTTAGACATTGAATTACGATCTTAGGAACCTTTAATTGATTACTAATTTCACTCTAGAATTAAGTATTCGAATAGTTTTAGCACTTTCATGAGAATTTGCCAGTTTCGATATTGGAATGTAAATTGTTGACTGTACTTGAAAAAGAAAAAGAAGGAAAATTTAATTGTGAATATTTTTTTTCCAATTTTTATTTATTAGGTTGTTTGAATATTTAGTTGATTTTTGTAAATGTAGAATGCATATGCATATAAAGTGAAGATTCTAAGAAACTACAATTTTCCATCTTTACAATTTTTTTCTTTGCAAGTCATTAGGACTGTCCATTAATATAGTTCTCCCTCAATTCCCTTTTAGGTGTCTTTTAAGATTATATCTCACTAGGATTAAGAAAATCATTGGCCTAATATTTTATTGAAGTCTTCTTTTAGAGAAAAGAGACACTTTGAGAATGGACAAATATATTTATTAAAAGCAAAGGGTATATCTGAAATAAAATGCACATACTTACCTTATTTTTTCAAAGGAAACTTATATGGAAAGAAAATTATCTTCCGAAAAGGACACTAGTACTACTTTTAGGGTGTAGAGGTTTTTTTTTTTTTTTTTCCCCTCCTTTCTTTGCTAGTTACTTTGTGATAATCATCTTTCAGGATAGTGCTGAGTTTTTTGTTCTTATTTGTAATTAAGAGGAATGGATCCAATGAACTTCCTTTGTGTGTGTATGTGTATAAATTCCTGATTTATACAAAGCTTTTACAACCAGATATCTTGTACTCCTGAAGATGGAAAAATGATCTTATTGTTGGCGCTTACATGCTAATTTAAACAGTTTAAGTTTATTGTTTGGTTTGGATGCTTTAGTGCTATGAGCACAAATGTGGATCATTTCTGTGCAGTTCTGATAAAGAGGATCAGGAACCAGATGGTGATGGGATGACATCAATGCTAGGTCTACAAAGTTACTGGGATGCTGCATATGCAGATGAGTTGGCAAATTTCCGTGAGCATGGCCATGCTGGTGAAATATGGTAATTGTTCATTTATCCTTGTACTTTTGCTATTGATAAGCTAGCTTGTGCGAATCATGAATATTGTTACTTAACAGAATGGAAATGCAATAGTTTTTTAAAAACTTGGTTTTATCTCTCAGTCATCTTTTTGTGTGCATCTACATGCAATGTTAGTTTTTTGAGAGGACCCTCCAAAGAATGACTTAATATAATTTAAGACTAAGTGCTTTCAGCTTCACAGTCTGAGTGCTGAAGGATATTGAAAACTCCTAAATAGTGAATTTTACACAAATATTGCTACTCTTGAAGGAAATTTATCATAGCATTCCATATTGATAATCTTATTAAGGAAAATTGTGTTGTTTAGTAATTGGATAGCAAGTTGTTTGGAATTTATCCTATTTTAGTTGTGTATAGAAATTTCATACTATTAAACTTTGTTCCAGCACATTGTTTGCAGACACATATTATCAATTTTTATGATTAATGTTTGTGATTCTTTTAGAGATTCCTGGTCTTCAAAGCATTTCCGTGTTTAGAATTTCTTTTGTTTATGATGATGCCATGAGATTACATGGGCACTTTATTATGGAGAGAAAGGTAAGCTTTCCAACATCTTCTTATTTATATTTTTGAAGCTGAGATTTGAAGTTTTACTTCATTGAAGTGGCCAATTCCTGGATTACTTTTACTGGGTGCAGCTAACCTAGATGAGTTAGGACATTTGGTTGCACCTATGGGATGAGTGTGACTGTGCTAAGGTTACCCCTAACACCAGAACATCATAATGTGTTGGAAAATGGGAATGTCCCTGAACTCTTCCAATTGCTTTGTTTGTTCTCATTTATTTCAGATGAGATTTTTCATGTGCTTATGGGACATGTGTTTTTTTTTTGAGAATGCCGTCTATGAAATATGAACCCCTTTAAAAGATAATTTTCTTGGCTCTTCTGTTCTTGAATTAGTATGAAATTAAGGGCAACACTGTAAAATATTGATTCTCCTTGAAGAGATCATTCTCTTATTTTACTGTTACTTGGTGTTTTCGGTTATTCAAAACTCATATGTTTGTTGTTTTCCCCTTTTTTCTAGGTTTGGGTCTGATGTCATGGATACCGTTGTTTCTTGGACCAAGGGCTTGTGCATTAAGATTTCACAAGGCCACATTTCAAATCATGTTGACAATATCAAGCCTGAATCTGTTGAGCAGGGTGATAAATATTTGTCTTCCTGGAGTGTACTTGACATTGGAACTGGCAACGGTTTACTCCTTCAAGAACTTGCTAAGCAGGGGTACACTTTGAGATTTTGCCTGTTGTCTGGTATTATATGCTATAGCAAGCAAAATAATTTAGATTAGTTCATAAAATGCAATTTTAAGATTGCACCTTCATGACAATTGAGATCGCAATTTCCTTTCTTATATTAGATCAATAAACATGTAAGTTGGATGTTAATATGGAGTGGTACTGAAAGTTGCGTCTAGCATTTTGGAAATTGTAAATACTAGATAATAGCACCTAACAGATAAATGTGTGCAATCAGGGTAGCTAATGTATTGAAATTATTGTTTACCTCTATGTACATGCATGGGAACACATACACACACTCATTTTGCTGCTTAGAATTTAATAGGATCTTCAAAGTTGTCCATCAAGTTATAGCTTTCAGTCATGTAACCACCTAAGACATATGTTATGTAGACATCCAACTTTATTTTTGAATGTGAATGAACATGGATCTGCAGTGCTTATCCATAAGCCTACAACATTTGTGGGACTGTTAAATTGAAGATAAATAAAATTCTGTGAATACAGTTTTATTGTTCACTTGGCATCATGTATGGCTGGCACAAAATTAAGAATTTAGGCTATTTTTAAGTCTTAGGATCTTATGTTGAATAATTATGTTTCAGTTTGAAGGTTTAATTTTAAGTAGAAGAAAAATTAATCACTACCAAGTTCCATCCATTCAAATTAGTCTCCATGAAGTGTAGACATTGAAAATGGCATGGGAGTCTTAAAAACATGGTTTCCTTGATTAGTGGAAAACAGAATTTTCAGATGTCTAGAATTTGAAACTTCGATTTCTTATGGTTTCTTTGGGATTAAGTTTTAGAAAATGAAATCACATGAATCTAAAGGGTGGAATACAGGTTTATAGCTGTTTTATGCGGATTACATACTGCATAGCAGCTCTTTTATAGGTAGAAGTGATTTACACATGATTTGTTTAATATGGTCAAAATTGTAGGATCAAGCTTAATCTTTCTGTTCTCTTAAGGATGCGTTTTATTATTGAGGAGGAACAGAGAAGATAGAGTTTGTGCTTTGTTAAAAAACCAGTTGGTGGCTGCTCTGCATGAATAGAAATATGACAACGGAAGAAAATGAATGGACATGACCAGAAGGCCATCCTGTACATATAGATATTTGTAAAATTGTGTGCTCTGGTACACCAACATGGGGATGCATGCAAAGACTTGCATTTATGTTCTCTGGTATGAGAATATTGTCATTTCCGTGATTGTTTAACACTCTTCAGCAAGTCAAACTGGATAATCTAAAGCTTGGGGCATTATTTGTTACCACACTCTTATCAAATATTGAATTATGCCTTTTTCTTTTGCAGAAAAATTTAAATTAAAAATATTGATTGTTGCTTTCCACTAGAATAGTGAGAGTTCTCATTTCTTGTCTTTGGCTTCAGGTTCTCTGATTTAACAGGAGTTGATTATAGTGAAGGGGCAATTCATCTTGCTCGGAGCCTTGCTGATCGTAATGGTTTCTCCAACGTCGAGTTTTTGGTATGACACAGCTCTGAGATTATTAGTATGAAAGCATAGCCTATTTTGTTTTATATTAGTGTCTAGCATTATTTAATGCCCTTGACTCATACTACAAGGCTTGATCTGAGTTTTTTGAATTCTTTTCCACATCCTTAGACATCAATGAATCCAATCACAATTTTTGTTGGCAGTGCTGATTTTTCCAGTTACTGGATTAAAATTACAATTTCAGAAAAACCTCTTTGGACCAGATAGACATCTATTGGCAGACCTGTATTTTTCCTGTATCGTGATAGACCATATTATGTTTAGTGAACATGGCAACGGATGCGATCTTTCACTCTTAATCTACTTTTTTATTTCAACCGAACAGCATTCACCCCTCTCTCAACTGATTAGTGTTGCATTTAGCTAATTTTCTTTGGCTCAAACTAAAAACCAAACCACAGCTTGTCGAGAGTAATAGAATTTGCATTTCAAATTAACATTTGTGAGCTTAAATTGCAAAATTATCAATTATTTGTTAACAAGAGGATCTGAAAAGATATTTCTTTCTAAGGGTTGCCTAATATAAGAAATCTGAAGTTATGAAATAGAAGTATTTTAAAGGCCTTTTCTTTCGAGAAGCTTCTTTTTTCATTTTGCCGAACATGATAGCAAAGAGCCAGCTCCTTGCCTTGTAAGTTCTGACATAATTATATTGACATTGGCTTCTGTTTTGCACTTTAGTAAAAGAAGATCTTTCATTTATAACCATAGCATGCAGTACAGTGGCTGGCCAAGTAGGATATGCAGGAACAAGAAAATGGATAAGTGAGAATAAGAAGATCAAGCATTTAACCATGCCCACCAGAAATATTGTAGTTAATATTCACAACTTTATACTAAAAAATAACAATTGGATAATGAGTTTGATAGACATGAACTACTAAGCTTGTGTATAAATTATTAATTGAACAATTGTGTGTTTGATCTGTAGAAAGCCATGAGGTTCTAAATTTTGAGAGCACTAACAACAAATTAATTTATGCTGAATTATTATCTGCTGTTTTGCATTGCAGTAGTCATTATGGTGGTGTTGACGCCAATAATCCTTATAAGAATGGGATCTTGCTAATTGTTGTTTGTATGATTGGCGACATTATCTCCTGAAATTTTTTAAGAGTTAATAATTGTGTCATGCTTTCTATCAGCAGATGTTTTTCTATATGACGATAAAATTGCTGACAAGCACCCATTTATGACCTTAATCACAACAGTCTATTTTGAAGCTTCATATTGGGAAGCTTTAGTTGCTCTTTACATGAAAAAAAATACAATTTTAGTTCATGAGTACATATGATGAACCTAACTATTTGTTTCAATTAATGAGTTTATGAGCATCATATTTGGATTACAGTTAACCTTTGTCACTTCTATTTGGTATTTAGGTTGATGATGTCCTTGATACAAAACTAGAAAGACAGTACCGGCTTGTCATGGATAAAGGAACTTTAGATGCCATTGGATTGCATCCCGATGGCCACATCAAAAGGTAAACTCATAACATCACCTACCAATCAGAGGTGAGAAGGGGGAGATCCTCACTCCTGCTTACGAGCAATTCAATCTTGTTTTTGGTTGAAAGATCCATTTCATCCGTTTTAGAAATTAAGCTGATCTGCATCCTGCTTATTTATAGGGTCATGTACTGGGACTCTCTTTCGAAGTTGGTCACATCTGGTGGGATATTGGTAAGATAGCTGTAATTTGTCTTAGCTTGTTCTACAGTGCAGCAACTGTAGTGATAGTTTTTCTATCTTTAAACTCTTTAACTAATATCCATGCCCCCTTTTCTTTCTTCCAATAATAGGTTATTACATCATGCAACAATACGAAGGATGAACTGGTGCGAGAAGTAGAGAACTTCAACAGGAGGAGAAATGTGTTGCAAGGATCAGAGGCTACAAAGGACCAAATATCTGGAGATCCTCCTGTATTCCAATATTCCGATCATGTTCAAACATATCCCACATTCATGTTTGGTGGATCAGTCGGATCTCGTGTGGCTACCGTGGCATTCCTTCGCAGCTGAAAGCCATATGATTATGTTTTGTCATGTTTTTATGGTGTTCATTTCTCTGCATTGTGGAATTGAAGTCCGCTTCTGAAAATTGTTATTTATGTGTTTTAAATTGAATGATTGAATCCATGATTGGATACATTAGTGATAGATTAACTGGACTTGGTGAAAATTTTAAATTCTCAGTCAATGCTGAAACTATTGAACATGGAGTTCGGATGTCAGGTTGCTTACAGGATCCAGATCATACTGATCCAAATGGAATATTCAAAAGCTTATCCAGCCAATAAAGGTATAATCCTCTTAACACTCTTGAGACACAAAATCCTTTCCTCTAAAAAATGCTCTATAACTTAATTATCAGAAGTTCTAAGCAAAAAAAAAAAAAAAATTTATGTAAACTTTCTCATCTCTTTTTTCTCCATTTTTCAGAAAATCAAATAAGTTATTATGATCGATAAAAATGTAGACCTATAAGAGAAGTGTCGTACACTTATCAAAAGAAGATCCACACCAGAAAATTTGATATACATAAGATATATTATAAATAAAATGAATATAAAAATCTATTTCTATACATAATAAATATTCGTTCATACTTTTATGTTTTCAAATGTAGTAAGCATTTTAAGTAGTTACAAGATGTATTCTTTTTTGAAACATATTTCGTAAATGGTGATAAGTGAATTTGTTTTAGTGTTATATAAATTGATAATTTGTTATGAAAAATATAAAAATACCTCTTTTTACAAATGAAACATCTAGCAGCTACTATTTTTCATTGATCAAAGGGCAACCTTTTCCTTTCTTTGATTTACTTTACATTAAATATTTATTATTACTTTGTTTGTTATTACAGTAGTCGCGCCCTATTTTGGACTTTAATGAAGTCAACACCGTGCGGAGCCATAAGCGCTCACATTTCTCAAATTAATTAACATTTCTCAGTTAGGGAGGGAAAAAGAAAAACAAACAATTACTAACTATTCTTTTCCAGAAATCCTTAGAGAGAAAATAATGGCTGATGCACTTGTTTCTTCCCTAGTGACTACAATCTTGAATAACCTCAACGATGTAATTCTTGGCGAGTCTGCAATTCTTGGGGGATCAAGAACGGAGCTCCAAAATCTCCAAAGCACTTTCACTACTATCCAAGCCGTGCTCCATGATGCCGGGGAGAAGCAATGGAAGAGTGAGTCTGTCAAGAATTGGCTCGCAAAGCTCAAGGATTTGGCTTATGATGCTGATGATATACTTGACGAGTTTTCCATTCAAGCTCAACGGTGGAGGCCTCTTCGAGGTTTCAGATACCGTGTAAGATCCTTCTTCTCTGTTGATAACCCACTTGTTTTTTATCCAAAGATGGCATACAAATTGAAGAATATTAGGGAAAAATTAGATGCCATTGCTAGTGAGAGACATAAATTTCATTTAACGGAGGGGACAAGGGATTTAGAAGTAGATAATTTTGATTGGCGACAGACAAGCTCAATCTTGAATAAATCAGTAGTCTATGGAAGAGAGAAAGAGCGAGAGGAGATAATCCATATCCTGCTTACCAATGAAGATGATTTTACTGTTTATGCAATTTGTGGGATGGGAGGACTTGGAAAGACTACACTTGCTCAATTAGTGTATAATGATGGAAGGGTGGAAACTCATTTTGATTTAAGAATTTGGGTATGTGTCTCTGATGATTTTGACATAAGGAGATTGACAAGAGCCATTATTGAGTCCATTGAAGGCAGCCCTTGCAGCAATCAAGAGTTGGATCCCTTGCAACGATGCCTCCAAGAGAATTTGACTGGAAAGAAGTTTTTGCTTGTGTTGGATGACGTGTGGAATGAGAACGATGAGAAGTGGCATGGACTAAGCAATGCATTAAGGTGTGGAGCTAGAGGAAGCGTCGTGATAATAACTACCCGTACAGAGAAAGTTGCTGTTATGATGGCCGCAACTGCTGTTCAGCACATGGTTAGATTGTCATATGATGATTCTTGGTTGTTGTTTGAGAGACTTGCATTTGGGGTGAGACCCAGGGAGGAATATGCACACTTGGAGACCATTGGGAAAGACATTGTGAAGAAATGCGGAGGGGTACCCTTAGCAGTGACGGCACTAGGAAGCTTGATGCGATTTAGGAGGACGGAAAGTGAGTGGTTATCCATCAAACAAAGCAATACTTGGGATCTACCAGATGAAGGAAAAAGGATCCTGCCTGCCTTGAAGTTAAGTTACGATCATCTACCACTACATTTGAGGCAATGTTTGTCTTTTTGCTCTGTATTCCCAAAAGATTATCCAATGCGTAAAGATATGCTGATTCAGTTGTGGATGGCAAATGGGTTTATTTCTTCTAGAGGACAAATGGATTTGCATGACAGGGGCAATGAAGTTTTCAGGGAACTAATTTTGAGGTCATTTTTTGAAGATATTGGAGAGGATTCCTATGGTAACATCACATGTAAAATACACGATCTTGTCCATGATCTTGCGAAATCAGTTATGAATTCTGAGTGCTGTATAATTGAACCCAACGAGGCCTTTGAGTTCTCTAAGTGTATTCGCCACTTAGCTATTCATAGTTATGATTACAGGGTACCTATTCCTGGGTACAAGGACCTGCACAAAGTGAAAGATCTACGCTCATTCCTTGTGTTTCCTTATACCCAGTGGTCTCATATTCTTCTTCATTTTACCACATTGAAGCATCTAAGAGCCTTGCATCTTCATAAATTCAAGTTTAACAAATTGTCCATCTCAATTGGTAAGTTGAAACATTTGAGATATCTATGCATTTCTTCCTCTCATATCAATATTCTACCGGAGTCTATGACCTCCCTACAAAAGCTTCAGACATTGAATATTGAACATTGCAACTTACTTGTTGCATTGCCACAAGGTATGAGGCACATGAAGGATCTTATATTTCTTGACATCAAAGGTTGCAATTCACTGAGGTATATGCCTACTGGAATCGGACAATTGACATGTCTGCAAAAGCTTAGCATGTTCATTGCAGGAAAAGAGGCTGGTCTTCAAATAGGGGAGCTGAAAGAATTGAATCTAGCATACAAGTTGAGAATCGTAGGTCTTGATAATGTGAAAAGTTTGACAGATGCTAGAAGTGCCAATATGATATCCAAGAAAGATCTTGAATCTCTAGAGCTCATATGGCCAGAAAGCAACAGCAACAACTCAACAGAAAAAATTGAAGAGACACTTTTGGGTCTCCAACCCCATTCAAATTTGCAAGAGTTAATTATAGATGGGTATCAAGGTTCAAAGTTTCCTAATTGGTTTACGGACTTGCACTTGCCAAATATAGTGAAAATCTCCTTAAAAGGATGCATCAGATGTGAACACCTTCCACCGTTTGGGAGACTAAAGTTTCTTAAGGATCTTGAGTTACATGGAGCAGGTAATGTCAAATGCCTTGGTAGTGAGGTCCATGGAGATGGGGAAAGCTCATTCCCATCATTGGAGTGCTTGACGCTCTGGTATATGGATAGCTTGGAGGAATGGGCATTGATTGAAGGAAGAAACACCTTCCCTCAGCTTGGAAAATTAATTGTGAGATTCTGCCCCAAGCTGGTGGAATTGCCAATTATACCATCAGTCCGAACATTAGAAATTTCGGGAGGGAGTGAAATGTTACTCAAGTCAGTTCAGAATTTCACTTTTACTACGTCCCTTCAAATACAAGCCTTCCGTTCAGTGACGCATCTTCCCGATGGAATGCTACAAAACCATACACTCCTTGAGCAGTTGGAACTGTCTTCCATGCGGAGTCTCGAGTCGCTGTCAAGCCAATTGGACAACCTATTTTCTCTTAGACGTTTGTCACTTAAATATTGTGGCAAACTTGATATCTTGCCAGAGGGTCTCTGTAATCTCAGTTCGTTGGAGGCACTAGATATAACGGGGTGTGGCATTGAGTTCTTTTCGGTCAATCAATTTTGTGGCTTGTCATTACTTCGGAAACTAAGGATTTCATGGTGTCATAAATTTACCAGTTTATCTGAAGGGATGCGATGTCTAACAGCGCTCGAGTACTTAACTGTTCGAGGATGTTCAGAGCTGACATCATTACCTGAGAGCATCGGGCATCTGACTTCCCTTCGAAGACTGAATATCTTTTCTTGCAATGGATTGTCTTCTCTTCCAAATCAGATTGGACATCTCGCACTACTACATCGCTTGGAGATTCAGGATTGCTCCAGTTTGATGTGTTTGCCGGAAGGAGTACAGAATCTCCAGAGGCTAAGACTGCTTAATATTGAAAATTGTCCCCATTTGGCGAGGCGGTGCATGAAAGAGAGCGGAGAAGACTGGCCAAAGATAGCTCACGTCCCCCGCATTTGGATAAATTATTACCGAATACAGGACATTCGATCATAATGTTTGACTATAGAACTCTTAAAAGTTTTTTTATGGTTGGCTTTTAGTTAGAGTCCGCTACTGTGCTTTGATTTACTCTTTGTTGGTATGTATGTGTGATTTGCTGGAACAATTTCTTTTTCTAGAAATAATCAAACATTAAGGAATGTAATCTAATTAAATTAGCAGGTAGATAATTGTGCTGCCTATTAGATTGGCATGGTCATATAAATTTTAGTAGCTCTTTGGATCATGATTGCGGCTGATTTTTATTATTTTGTCTTTACTCCATGATTTTAATACTTTGGACATCCATGGAATTATTACTTTTTTTAAAATACCTTATTTTTTCATATGTAACTATCTTTATATATATATAGAGAGAGAGAGAATAGAATTCTACTAGAGATTGAAATGTGGCATTCTCTTCATTTAGAATGCCTCTCGTCAAACTCTTAAAAAAATTATATTTCTTTTTTACAATCAAATGAATTTGATGATTTATTACTCTTAATTATTTTGGTCATCAAAATTTTCCATTATATGAAAAAAAAATTAGAAAAAAATTAATTGTTTTAATTTTTAAATAATTATTATTTTTATCATTAATTATGTAGGTTATATTTTTAGAATTAAAATTTTAATTGTTAAAAAATTTATTGGTTTTATTTTTTTCTAAATTCCAATTTTAATGTTTTACCATTATAAATTTATTTTACTCTTATCAATAGAGCCCATGCTTTTATTTTAGGAATGAGTATGGATTGGTTAACCAATTCATTAATAATTTTATTAATCAGTTTATTAATTTTGATTAACAGTTATATCGATTTCAGTTTTTAACTAGTTTTTTCATAGCAGTTACAGTTTAACTATTAAAAAAATTTAATATATAAATTTAATAAATTATACAATTTTTAATGTTGTTTTTAATAGTTAAAAATGTTTCAAAAATGAAAAATGCAAATCAAATATAATATCCATTAAAAGAATAAAAAAAAATAAAATTTTTATAATTAATTATAAGAATTTAATATATTCAATATGAAACTAACAATAGAGTGCTAATATATATTAGGTTTCAATAGAAAATATATAGTGGAAACAAATAAAATCCAAACAGGATCCATGCGATCCAATTGATTTAAAAGGAAGAGTTGATCGGTGACCAACCTATTGAAACTCAGAAATAACGAATTTCAAGTGCTGCTCCAAGGAACGACCAACCTTCTACTAGTATCGACGCTTGAACGTGAAGAACGAATTTGCTAGGAGTGCTAACTCCCTTTTGTTTGGCAGCTAGGATTTTTTATTTTTATTTATTTTTGTTCCTTTTCTCTCAAAAAGTGGCAGAATATCTCTTTCAATTACAATATATTTATTTATTTGTAATTTTGTATTAGATAATAAAAATGGCTATATTCTATTGTTATACTGTAATATTTTAATTTTTTTAAAATAAAACGATAAATTTTAATTTGATAAAAATAATATGACAAATAAAAAATGTACAGATTTAATTTTAATACCAACAAATAAAAAATATTGATGCGTATATTTAATTTTGACTTATCTTTAATTTCTGCAACTGAAGTAAGCATTATGCAAAAGAATAGAATGCAATATGCAAATTAAATGATTTTAATGCTTTCATATACAACCGTAATATTCTAAGTTGAATTTGCCTTGCCTGGGCATGATATTTTATACAATTTAAATTTTATCTCTAACTAATATATATTGAGGAAATTACATGAATTGACCTCTTTTTAAATTTCAATTTCAAAAATACCGTGCTGATTATTATAAAATTTTATCACTATATTTTCTTATATCATACATATATTTTTAGCAAATATTATTTTAAAAATGCCCAATTTTTCTCATTTTTTTTATCTTCAGCGGGGTTGGGAACCCAAAGCCCATATATGCGTTCTTTTTAATCCTTCTCTTTACCGCCGGCCACCGTGAGGCCATTCTTCCTTCATCCATGAACATCGTCGATACATTCCTTTTCGATGCTGAGTGAAGGAAAAAGATGGTTTGAGAAAAGGCAGTATCAGAAAGGACAAGAAGAGCACCATTAACTACAGGTCTGGAAAGAGAATTTTGAGCACGATCAACAATCATAGTCTGAATGGTCTTTGACGGACTGCATACTGAGAAAATTTGAAGATGCAAATATGAATTTTTTTTTTTTTCTTTTGTGCGGTATTTGTATAAAAACCCCATATATATTTGGTATGGTTAGCGATATCTAGATAGCCCATGTGTTTCTATGAATTTAGTTTCAGCTAAATCGATCCATTATGGAATAAACTTTTTTTAGAATTAATTATAAATTAAGACTCAAATTATAAAATACTTTACAATATTAGTTATCATTTTCAAAATCTTACAATATTAGTTTTGACTTTCCTTTCAATTGAAGGATTTTATCACTATTTCGTCATTCGCCTTTCAATAGCGACGGAATAACAACAGAATTCTTAGAGTCAAAATTGAAAGTTGATATTATAAGATTTTAAAGATAGGGTCCAATATTATAAGATACTATATAGTTAAAATTTTTTTTTTTGTAATTAATCCTTTTTTTATAATTGATTTTATCCATTCGTAAACATTCAAAATCAAAATTTTACTTAAGAAGAATAAACATCTTACCAATCGGACCAACCAATAATATTGATTGAATTTATTTATTTTTTTTACTCTTTCTGTATGATGTAAATTGTTACTTTTTTAAAAAAAATCTCTATCTAAAACATCACTTTATAAAATACTTATATACATATGTAGATATATAAATTTAACTCCATAATTTATTTGAATAGTTAAATTTTAATAATAATCGATTAAGCACCTTATACTTATCAATTTTACAAATATAGAAATATAAACTCGCCCTATTTTTGAAAAATTGATGTACATAATATTCAATTACACTAATATGATATTTGAACAATTGTATTGAAAATATTTATTTCACATGTAAAGTGAATCTGGCAGAAATTTAAAATAAAACGGTTGATTTTATTTATTGATTTTAATGGATTTTTTATATACATTTTTGATGTTATGTGATGTGAGTTATTAATCTCAACTTTATCAAATTTGATTTCATTTACTTGTTTACTTTTTAATTTTTAAAATTTTCAATTTTCAATTTTCAGTCCCTCATTTTATTTTAAATTGCATTGCCCTTGAAAGAATAAAATCACGCCAATTTATGTGATTTGACCCATTTGCCACTACTACAATTTATTTTATTTTAGTAATATAAAATTTTTGATAGTTTTGACACCCATTATGTAATAAAAAAAAATCAAAATTTTATAATAAAATAAAATTGCAAAATATTGAAAAACTTAAATAATTTTATATATATCCCGCATTTATTCTTTTACAACCCTTTAAATCTACGGATAAAAATAGAAATTAGGATTAAGGTGAATTTTTGCCTTTATACTTTTTAAAAGTGGGTAAGTTTGTTCCATTTTTTTTTTTTACTCCATTCTATCCCTAAACTTGGTTTTTTTGGTGTGTTTTTATTTTGGAAACGGACGGAATGCCGATGGCTAACAGTAGCCAATCCTATTGCAACACATCACTACTTTCTCTCTCTCCTACTTATCGATCCAGTCAGCAGAAAACAATTAAAAAAAACTGATGTCGCAAAAAATTTTTAAAAAATAAAATTAAAAAAATGGTTCCTCTTCTTCTTCCTCTCTCCCCGTATTCTTCTTCTTCTTCTTTTTCTTCTTCTTCTTCCATGGCTTCTACTTCTTCTCTTTTCCAATTAAAAATATCTATCCAAATATTTTAATTTTTTGTTGGTCTTGGTTATCGATAATTGAAAGAAAACATTGTTTGTATCAATAAATTAGAGATTTTTACTCCAATCGGGTTGAACAAAGGGAAAGAAGATTTGCTCTACTCTCTTCCTCCTTCTGCTTCTTCTTCAAAGAATTTCAGTGGAGGCTTACTTCATGGATCCATACAAGCAGACAAAGATATAGTTTCTTTTAGAAAAAAAAAATAAATTTAATTTCTCTCTCTTTCCTCGTGTCCTTCTTCTTCTTCTTCTTCCATTACTTCTGCCTCCATCAAATTGCCGCCGCTACAAGAGCAAAGAAAGCCGAGGTTTGTGCTAACGTAGAACGGAGTGCACTATTTCAAAAGTATTTTTCCTTATTATAAACTCTTGAACACATTAACTAAGGAATTTTTTTTCTCTTTTTCAGTTGAAAGTGCCCATCTAGATATTTTAATTTCTAGTTGTCTTTCATGTTTTAGTTGTTTTATATAATTTTAGTTAGCTATAAACTAGATTTTTTTTGGATCTTGTTGGTTTTTGTCCAATTTTTTTGGGTTTTATTGCCTTCTTTTCTGTGTGTGGAAGAAGAAGAGGAGGAGAGAGAATATAGAAGAAAAAAATCTCTCTCCTCTCTCCTCTCCTCCAATGAGTCTAGAAACTCCCGCTTCTTCATCTTGGTTATAGTGATCTTGTTCTTGCTTATTCATCTTCCTCATCTGCACTTCACTGCATTTTTCTTGCATTTTCTTGAAAAACAAATAGATTTTTTCCTTTTATTTTCATTTTCTCATAAGCCAAATATTTTGCTGATTGGATCAATGAATAGAAGAGAGAGTGATGACGTGCCGGAACATGATTGGCAAACGTTAATATCATTAACCATGTGTCAAGTTCGTTAGTTTGAGGGGCTTTTTTATACTTTAAATCTTAGTTCAGGGAAAAATTAGCATTAAAAAAATGAGTTCGAGCGAAATAGACTAAAAAAAATAATAGGGGCAAAATTAACTCCTTTTAAAAAGTACAGGAAAAAGAATTCACCTTAACTCTAGACATTATCTTTTTATCAATAATTAGATATTATTCAAAAAATATACAAATAAATGAATTTTATTATAAACTAATTAAAAGAAAGACAGAAATAGTAAAATAGAGAATTTTCTATTATTGATTGTATATACTGAATAACCACAATAGGGTATTTATAGACACAAAATAGAAGAGGTAGACTTCTACTAGAATGGGGAGAATGATGAGTTTGATAGTCATCCAAATATCTCATAATTATCACAATACTTCCCCTTGGATGACTATGCACTATGAATATGCCTCGTTAAAACCTTGCTAAGAAAAACCCAGTGGGATAAAAACTTAGCGAAGGAAAAAGAGTACAATATTCATATGTGCTTCCCCTCAAAAATGAATCAAACTAAATCTTTTAATTGGCGCATTCCAATATTGTACACATGTTTCTTGAAAATTGAACTTGATAGCGCCTTTGTGAACAAATCTGCTGGATTATCACTTGAGCGAACTTTGTAAATATCGATCTATCCTTCTTTCATAAGTTCATGGGTATAGAAGAATTTTGGTGAGATATGTTTTGTTCTATCTCCTTTGATATAACCACCTTTGAGTTGTGAAATACATGCTGCATTATCCTCATACAATTTTGTTGGTTCTTCTTCCACTACCAATCCACTTGTTCCTTTAATATGTTGAGTCATGGTTCTCAACCACACACATTCACGACTTGCTTCATGGATGGCTAATATTTCTGAATGATTTGAGGAAGTGGCAGTGATTGTTTGCTTAACAGATCGCCAAGAAATAGCAGTGTCACCATATGTGAAGACATAACCTGTTTGTGATCGAGCTTTATGAGGATCTGATAGATATCCAGCATCAGCATACCCTGTCAATTCTGAATTTACTCCTTTTGGAAAAAATAAACCCATGTCAGAAGTGCCACGAAGATAACGTAAAACATGTTTTACACCATTCCAGTGCCTTCGAGTTGGTGCAGAACTAAATCTTGCTAGCAAATTAACTGCAAAAACTATATCTGGTCTAGTGCTATTTGCAAGATATAAAAGTGCACCTATTGCACTAAGATATGGTACTTCAGGACCAAGAATCTCTTCGTTATCTTCTTTTGGACGAAAAGGATCTTTCTTGACATCAAGAGAGCGAACAACCATTGGAATGCTCAATGGATAAGACTTATCCATATAAAATTGTTTCAAGATTTTCTCTATATAAGATGACTGATGTACAAGAATTCCTTTTGGCAAATATTCAACTTGAAACCCAAGACAAAATTTTGTTTTTCCAAGGTCTTTCATTTCAAATTCCTTTTTCAAATATTCTGCAGTAATAGAGATCTCTTCTGGAGTCCCTACTATGTTTAAGTCATCAACATAAACTGCAACTATAGCAAATCCTAAATTTATCTTCTTGATAAAAACGCATGGACAAATTGAATTATTCTCATACCCATTTTTCACTAGGTACTCACTTAAACGATTGTACCACATGCGTCCAGATTGCTTTAATCCATACAAAGATCTTTGGAGTTTAATCGAGTACATTTGTCGAGGTTTTGAATTATATGCTTCAGGCATCTTAAATCCTTCAGGGATTTTCATATATATGTCATTATCTAACGATCCATATAAATAAGCTGTCACCACATCCATTAGATGTATATCAAGCCCTTCAGAGGCAGTCAAACCAATCAAAAATCTAAACGTGATTCCATCAATGACTGGAGAATACGTTTCTTCATAATCTATACCAGGTCTTTGTGAGAAACCTTGTGCAACAAGTCGTGCTTTGTATCTCATAATTTCATTTAACTCATTTCTTTTACGGACAAAAACCCATTTATATCCAACAGGTTTGACATCTTCTGGTGTCTGGACTACTGGTCCAAATACTTTACGCTTAGCTAATGAATCTAGCTCAGCTTGAATTGCTTCTTTCCATTTGAGCCAATCACTTCGATGTCGACATTCTTCTATAGTTTGAGGCTCATGCTCACTATCATTAATTATTTCATAAGCAACCGCATATGCAAACACATTATCAATAACTATGTCTTCTCTATCCCACATATTTCCAGATTTTAATGAGATCTCATAATTTTTCGGTACCGGAACCACTTCTGGGGTTGCTTCTTTGGAAATATGAAATTGTTGATATGTGTTATTTTTAACCCCTTCTTGAGCATCATTTTGAATATTTTTCAATTCCCTTTTCTTTCGAGGAACAATATCTTTTGCACCAATAGGTCTACCACGCTTCTGGCGTATGTTAGATTCATTGGCTACTGTACCTACCGGTAATCCTTCAGGGATAATCAATCTTGCAGGTACATTGGCAGCCGGAATATGAGATTTAGTGACCTTTTGGGTGTCTGTGAAGATATCTGGTAATTGATTTGCAGCATTCTGCAAATTTATTATTCTTTGAACTTCAAGTTCACATTGATTTGTGCGTGTATCATAACTGGACAAGGTTGGAGTGTTCCAACTAATTTCTTGTGCTTTTGGCCCTTTACCTGTATCTTCCCCTAACTGAGGGAAAACTGATTCATCAAATTGACAATCTAAAAATCTTGCTCTAAAAAGGTCACCAGTTAAAGGTTCTAGATACCTAATGATAGAAGGAGAATCAAAACCAACATATATACCAAGACGTCGTTGGGGACCCATTTTAGTTCGTTGAGGAGGGGCAATAGGAACATAAACAGCACAACCAAAAATTCTAAGATGAGATATATTAGGTTGTTGATCAAAAACAAGTTGCAAAGGTGAAAATTTTTGATATGTGGATGGTCTTATACGAACTAAAGATGCAGCATGAATAATTGCATGTCCCCAAGCAGATGCAGGAAGTTGTGACTTCATAAGCATAGGTCTAGCAATAAATTGTAATCGCTTAATAAAAGATTCGGCTAAACCATTTTGAGCATGAACATGTGCAACAGAATGCTCGACACTAATCCCAATTGACATGCAAAATTCATAAAATGCTTTTGAAGAAAACTCACATGCATTATCTAAACGAACTGCCTTGATAGGATGATCAGGAAAACTAGACCTTAACTTTATAATTTGAGCAAGAAGTTTAGCAAAAGCAATATTACGAGTAGAAAGTAAACATACATGTGACCATCGAGTTGAGGCATCAATCAAAACCATGAAATATCGAAATGGTCCATAAGAGGGATGAATTGGGCCACAAATATCTCCATGTATCCTTTGAAGAAAAACAGGAGACTCCAAATGTAATTTGGATGGTGAAGGTCTTACAATCAATTTACCTTGTGCACAAGAACTACAAGAAAAATCATTAGATAAAAGAATTTTTCGATCCTTTAAACCAGAAGTTCATATTAGAGAAGTTTCCAAGTTTTGTGGATGACTATGCACTATGAATATGCCTCGTTAAAACCTTGCTAAGAAAAACCCAGTGGGATAAAAACTTAGCGAAGGAAAAAGAGTACAATATTCATATGTGCTTCCCCTCAAAAATGAATCAAACTAAATCTTTTAATTGACGCATTCCAATATTGTACACATGTTTCTTAAAAATTGAACTTGGTAGGGCCTTTGTGAACAAATCTGCTGGATTATCACTTGAGCGAACTCTGCAAACATCGATCTGTCCTTCTTTCATGAGTATAGAATAATTTTGGTGAGATGTATTTTGTTCTATCTCCTTTGATATAGCCACCTTTGAGTTGTGAAATACATGTTGCATTATCCTCATACAATTTTGTTGGCTTTTTCTCCACTACCAACCCACTTGTTCCCTTAATATGTTGAGTCATAGTTCTCAACCACACACATTCACGACTTGCTTCATGGATGGCTAATATTTCTGAATGATTTGAGGAAGTGGCAGTGATTGTTTGCTTAACAAACTAAAAAATAGCAGTGTCACCATATATGAAGACATAACCTATTTGTGATCGAGCTTTATGAGGATCTAATAGATATCCAGCATCAGCATACCCTGTCAATTCTGAATTTACTCCTTTTGAAAAAAATAAACCCATGTCAGAAGTGTCACGAAGATAACGTAGAACATGTTTTACACCATTCCAGTGCCTTCGAGTTGGTGCAGAACTAAATCTTGCTAGCAAATTAACTGCAAAAACTATATCTGATCTAGTGCTATTTGCAAGATATAAAAGTGCACCTATTGCACTAAGATATGGTACTTCAGGACCAAAAATCTCTTTGTTATCTTCTTATGGATGAAAAGGATCTTTCTTGACATCAAGAGAGCGAACAACCATTGGAATGCTCAATGGATAAGACTTATCCATATAAAATTGTTTCAAGATTTTCTCTATATAAGATGACTGATGTACAAGAATTCCTTTTGGCAAATATTCAACTTGAAACCCAAGACAAAATTTTGTTTTTCCAAGATCTTTCATTTCAAATTCCTTTTTCAAATATTCTGCAGTAATAGAGATCTCTTCTGGAGTCCTTACTATGTTTAAGTCATCAACATAAACTGCAACTATAGCAAATCCTAAATTTATCTTCTTGATAAAAACGCATGGACAAATTGAATTATTCTCATACCCATTTTTCACTAGGTAATCACTTAGACGATTGTACCACATGCGTCCAGATTGCTTTAATCCATACAAAGATCTTTGGAGTTTAATCGAGTACATTTGTCGAGGTTTTGAATTATATGCTTCAGGCATCTTAAATCCTTCAAGGATTTTCATATATATGTTATTATCTAATGATCCACATAAATAAGCTTTCACCACATCTATTAGATGTATATCAAGCCCTTCAGAGGCAGTCAAACCAATCAAAAATCTAAACGTGATTCTATCCATGATTGGAGAATACGTTTCTTTATAATCTATACCATGTCTTTGTGAGAAATCTTGTACAACAAGTCGTGCTTTGTATCTCACAATTTCATTTAACTCATTTCTTTTACGGACAAAAATCCATTTATATCCAACAGATTTTACATCTTCTGGTGTCAGGACTACTGGTCCAAATACTTTTCGCTTGGCTAAAGAATCTAGCTCAGCCTGAATTGCCTCTTTCCATTTTGGCCAATCAAGTATTTGTCGACATTCTTTTATAGTTTTAGGCTCAGGCTCAACATCATTTGCTATTTCAGAAGCAATTGCATATGCAAATACATAATTTTATCTCTTTCTAACATATTTCCAGTTTTCAGTGAGATCTCATAATTTGTCGGTACCGGAACCACTTCTAGGGTCGCTTCTCTAGAAATATATAGTTATGTATTTGAGTTGTTTCTGGCCTCTTCAGGAGGATCAATTGAATGATTTTTTTTCTCTCTTCTTTCGAGGAATAATATCTTTTGCACCAATAGGTCTACCACGCTTCTGGCGTGAACTAGACTCATTTGCTATTATACCTCCAAGATGTCCTACAGGGACATTTAATCGTGCCGGGGCATTTGCAGCTGGAATGATTTGGTGACCTTTTGGGTGTCTGTAAAGATATCGGGTAGTTGATTTGTAGCATTCTGTAAATGAATTATTCTTTGAACTTCAAGTTCATATTGATTTATGTGTGTATCATAACTGGATAAGGTTGGAGTGTTCCAACTAATTTCTTGTACTTTTGGCCCCTTTTCTTTATCTTTCCCTAATGGTGGGAAAACCAATTCATTAAATTGACAATCTAAAAATCTTGCTCTAAAAAGGTCACTAGTTAAAGGTTCTAAATACCTAATGATAGAAGGAGAATCAAAACCTACATAGATACCTAAACATCATTGAGGGCCCATTTTAGTTCATTGAGGGGGAGCAATGAGAACATATACAGCACAAACAAAATTTCTAAGATGAGATATATTAGGTTGTTGATCAAAAACAAGTTATAAAGGTGAAAATTTTTTATATATAGATGGTCTTATACAAACTAAAGATGCGGCATGAACAATTGCATGTCCCCAAGAAGATGCAGGAAGTTGTGACTTCATAAGCATAGGTCTAGCAATAAATTGTAATCGCTTAATAAAAGATTCAGCTAAACCATTTTGAGTATGAACATGTGCAACAAACTGCTCGACAATAATCTCAATTGACATGCAAAAGTCATAAAATGCTTTTGAAGAAAACTCACATGCATTATCTAAACAAACTGTCTTGATAGGATGATTAGTAAATCTAGACCTTAACTTTATAATTTGAGCAAGAAGTTTAGCAAAAGCAATATTACGAGTATAAAGTAAACATACATGTGATCATCGAGTTGAGGCATCAATCAAAACCATGAAATATCGAAATGGTCCACAAGAGGGATGAATTAGGCCACACATATTTTCATGTATCCTTTGAAGAAAAATAGGAGACTCCAAATACAATTTGGATGGTGAAGATCATACAATCAATTTACCTTATGCACAAAAACTACAAGAAAAATCATTAGATAAAAGAATTTTCTGATCCTTTAATCTATGTCCATTTGTATTTTTGATAATACGTCACATCATGGTTGAACCGGAATGACCAAGGCAATCATGCCAAAGTATGAACATTTTAGGGTCTGAGCACTTCCGGTGCATATAATTTGATTCAACCATTTTTATTTTCGTGAAATATAATCCTGTTGAGAAACTTGAAAGTTTTTCTAATATGAACTTCTGGTTCAATTTTGTGGATGTAATATATAGATCTTCGACATTTTCATCATTTGCCGTTTCAATATGATATTCATTACGACGTATATCTTTAAGACTTAGTAGATTTCTTCGGGATCTACTTGAATACAACGCATCATCAATATATAATTTTATTCAATTTGGAAGCATAATTTGGACTCTTCCAAAGCCTTCAATTACATTTGCAGAACCAGAAATCGTATTAACATTAATTTCAGCTAATGTTAATTGTATAAAATATTTCTTGAGAATAAATAAATTATGAGAATTCCTTAAGTAGAATTAAAGAAACTTCTGGTTCTCTAATAAATATATGAATTGTCAATAATTTATATATTATAATCGATCCGGAATGATCAAACCGGTCATGCTAAGTAATCAATTGTTAATTAGTAAACTTCAGGTTTACTATTTTTATTATATCAATATTTATATCAATTGATAAACATCAAGTTTCTTAATATCAATATCAAACAATTAGTAAACGTCAGGTTTACTAATATTTGTGACATACAGTCAATAAACTATATGTTTATTAGTATTTGTATCAATTTTCAAGTTTATTATAATCAATAAACTTCGAGTTTACCAATATTAGTATCGATTAATCAACAAACTTCTGGTTTATTGATATTTGAATAATTAGTCAACTGCATGTTACTAATACTTGCATAACAATTAGTAAACTTTATGTTTACTAATATTGTGACAAATAATAAAATAAATATTTATTAGTATTTATATCATTTTTTTTAAGTTTATTATAATCAATAAACTTCAGGTTTACTGATATTAATATTAATTAATCAACAAACTTCATGTTTATTGATATTTATATAATTGGTAAATAATAGGTTATTAATATTTGTTAGTAAACTTCAGGTTACTAAAATTTGTATTTATTAGCAAACTTCGAGTTTACTAATATTTGTATCAAAATCAAATTATCTGAAAAAATATATTACTAATCTTATACAAAGTAGATCTCAAGTATTTATCTCTCAGTCTCAAAATGATATTCATTTCAGCGAATATTTTTTGAAAATATATGTCTGCGGGATATATTTGAGAAATAATATATTTCCTAACAAATTGTATGTAAGTAATTGCATTATAACTTTTCAGGAGCCTTCAAATAATTGTATTACACATAACAACAATATATATATAGCAAATTGAAAACCAAATATGGCTTTACATAAAATATATTCATTATATATAATATAATGATTAAAATATAATTAAGCAAGGATCAAATTATAATTATGCAAAATAAATCATCATATATAATATAATAATTAAAATATAATTAAGCAAGGATCAAATTATAATTATGCAAAACAAATCACTAAAATCATGTTAGTGCCCTTAATAATAGAAAATGTTATTCTCAGTTCTTAATATTTTCGTATATTGAAGTTTTTTAAAATTATTTATTATAGGGTAGAATTATCGACCCTTAATCAATCTCATTAACTCATGAAAATTAAAATAATTTAAAATTTATGAATTAAATTTACTTACCGTTTAATCTTGTAAATTATAATTCTTGATTCATTCGAGCCGGGTTGTCGTAAACCACCGACTTCCAATGATCAATAGAGACTATCGTGCTGATAACGTATTATAAACTAATTAAAAAAAAGACAGAAATAGTAGAATAGAGAATTTTCTATTATTGATTGTATATACTGAATAACCACAATAGGGTATTTATAGGCACAAAATAGAAGAGGTAGACTTCTACTAGAATGGGGAGAATGATGAGTTTGATAGTCATCCAAATATCTCATAATTATCACAACAAATTTAATATATTTTGATCTGTTCTTTATACAGGTTGAAAAGAACATAAATTTTTATCCAAATAATGTCCTTGCAAATCCGTCACGTAAACACTAACTCTATAGAATAAGTATTTATTTAATTTCAAAAATAATTTTGTCAACTTTTGTTTAAAAACATTCACCCACTTGCTACTTTTTGGTCCTTTCATTGATAGGATTTGATGAGGATGGAAAATAATATAAAAATAATTTTTGGTCCAAACAATGTCCTTGCCAATTCATGTAAACAATAATTTCATATAATAATTATTTATTTAAAAATAATTTTATCAATAACATAAAATTAAATAATAATTATATATTTATGTACACACATTCACTTGTCTCTTATATATATGTTTTACGGTATTTTCAATTTTCAACATTTTTGGATGGTGTTTCTTCAAAAAAAAAAAATTGGATGGTGGTGAAGGATGCTTTTATAGTATATGGTATAATAATGTATTTAATGATGGTATATGATTTTTTTTAATGTGTTGATACCATATTGGGAATGATTATACTATTTTATAATGTATTTGACCGAATTGTATTACATAATAAAATAAGCAATTTATCGAATAATCTTTCACTACTAAAAAAATGCAAATTAGCGACGACAAAAGTCGTCGCTAACTGATATTTTTTCGTCGCTAAATCAGTTTAGCGACAACTTAGCGACGACTTTTATTTTGAAACAAAAGTCGTTGTAGCAGAATTTAGCTACAACAAGAAGTCGTCGCCAAATTTTAGCGACGAAAGAGCTTTGTCGCTAAATATTTATCGCCATTTTGCTATAATAATGTTCACGCAGAATTTTGCGACGACAATATTTTCGTCGCAACATTGTGACGACATTGTTCACGCAAAATTTTGCAACGACAGTATTTTCGTCGCAATATTGCTACGACATTGTTCAAGCAAAATTTTGCAACGACAGTATTTTCGTCGCAATATTGCTACGACATTGTTGACGCTAAATAACTACTATTCAAACATGTTAATCCCTCGCTAAATTAAAATTATTTTTTTAATTTTTAAATTAATATAAAAATTTCATCATTTAAATGATAAACCACATATGACAAATTTATATTTATAAACTACTTAATATTTAATTCAAAAATATATATATTCATGAAAATATTGTTATTTACAAATATATATCATTGTTAATTGTATATCTAAAATAATACACAGATAAATAACAATAACAAATGTCATCCAAAATGTCATACTATATACTTATAACTATAATGTAAATAGATACATTTGCTCCTAAATCTACTGCTGAAAAAGTTGTTGCATCTCCATCTATTGCTGGATTTGTCTAACCCGCTGATTCATCTCTTGTTCATGCTCAGCATAAATCTAAACTTAAAACTCAATCCGCATAGTAGACAAATATTGCAAGTACAAGCTATGAGAAACAAATAGAAAATTAATACAAGGGTGTGAGGAATTAACATGAGGCAAACCCACTAAAAACACAAGCAGTGGATCATCTTTTTCCAGATTTCTAGGAATAATATCGAATCTTAAAAAACTTAGCTTTGGTTGTTTGTAGGGTTTTATCAATCTATCGCATGGCTATGGAATGAGAATGATAAGCAAGTCTAGTCTAATATGCTACCTTGTGTCAAAATCAATTAAGATTTCTAAATAAAATTAAAAATAACAAAAGCATAAAAGCCCACTGTGAGTAATCAAATGATGCCTGGATCAAAAACAAGAAATAATTATATACCAACATCTTTGCATGCATTAAAAAGATGCTAAAAGTATGCAACCTGCGTTGAGTGGTGGTTAATGGGTAACATGCAAAAACTTCAATACCAAGCCCAGCAAATGGGTTAATTAGGATTTACCATGACTTGACCACCATATATTCTAGAACCAAATGAAGCTTTTAGAATCAAATAGGAAATAATTCTGATCTGGGGAATATACTTGATGACTGTACCACCTAACGCTTAATGTATATTAATATTCAAACTATGATGATTGATTTTGAACTATGATAATTAGCATGTTATAAGCATTTCTCCTTCCCTTTCTTTGAATGTTTAAGTGCTTTTATTTGAAATATAAATGTTGTAAATATATCAGTATGTTATATACATGATTGGATTGATAATTAAACACTAACAATGAAAAATATTAGTTGACAAAATATTAGCAATGAGTAAAAAGCCAGTCCACAGTCCAAGTGGATTAAGGTACCCAACATTTTTCCCAATCCATACCCAACTTATGAATCTATCTTTGAAAATAGGTGGCTGAGTCCTTTAAAAGGAATCAGCCCCCAGCACCCATTCTAATATGCCAGCTACTACCTATAGTGACTTCCATCTATTAGGATTTGGCTCAAATAATTCCATATTCCCTAAACTTTGTACTCTAAAGCAATACCATGGTTGAAAATGTCATTGGACTCCAAAATATATAGCCGACCGTCACCACCTATTTCTCCCTCTAGACTAGGCTAATACCAAAGCGCAACATAGGCATTATCGTAAGAAGCAGACAAATAAATAAACTCCAGCATGAAACAAGGATGCAAGGGTGTGGTTAGGTCCATCATCAAGATTAATAAATAAACTCTTAAAAATGAACAAGATGTATGAAAGAAGAAATGATACTTCATTACTTACTAGAGATTATTAATAAATTGCCCAGAAAAGATGTGGGTAAAGAGATCAACTTATGCATATAATTATGATTGGTTGAGTTCAAGTGCAAATGCCTAGACTTGTATCAGTAGGAGCTAGTGCAATTATAAGATTTCTAAATCAATTCATTTATTAACATCAATTATATAGTAATTTATTGAAATATCCTTAATTTTTTAACCATATATATTATAACTCTAACGCAACAATAAAATAGAAAAATATTTAATTAATATTTATTGAAAATTTAAAATTAACACTTGGAATGTAAGGAAACGAACTTAAAAATTGAAGTAGAATGGAGATAATAATTTTTACCATCTCACTTCATATATACTCTCTTTTTTTTTAATCAACTCTCAAATTTAAATATTGAATATTATGTATTTTAAATATTTAGTATGCTGGAATAACCTGCAACTTTAAGTCCTGCAACTTTAAGTCCCATATTTGGAAATAACTTGTTTAGATTGACTCCATATGCAAAATTATGAAAATAGTACAAATGCATGTCATCGATCATCTAATGTTATCAATTTTCATGATTTCTAACCTCCTATTCACAAACTAAAGCTCTAAGACTGTGTTACCTCCAGGACTTGCTGCTCAGCAGTCCTCCCCTCAGCAGCAGCTCTTCCTCATCGATCATCTAGTGCTTTCTGTTTTACCAGCCCCACTCTCACCACTAACTAAGATTGACTGACTTATTCCTTCATTAATCATTAGCCTGCACTCATAAGAAACGTCATTTCAAGGTTAATGAATGAGAAAAAAATGTAGGCTACTTAAAATGCAGCCAGTTACTTGAGAATAAATGCATAGCTGCCATTTACTTGAAATCATATACCTGTAAGCAGCATCGGTAACAGCAAAGGGATGGGGACTCAGCTCGCCAAAGGCTGCCCCCTTATATTGAACCCAGTGTTATGTTTACTCAACTCCTCAGAACAACCTAATTTCAACTTAAACTCTTTTAGAAAATCAGATTCATGATGAACAATTAACAAAGGTAAGAAAGGGACAATTCAAATGTGACTATTAAAATCATATTAACCAGTACAGTAGTTATTACTAAGTGCCAATTGAGAGAATATATGCAGGCAGCTGTTGGTGAACTTCTCTCCCCATCCAATCTGTATCAAATAGAAAGAAAGGGAACAAGGACATCTGCATACAAGAACAGCAGTGCTGTCAAAATTAAGAAAATGGTAAATAAATAGAAACAAAATTCATTGGCTTTAACCTTTTACATTGGACATGGATAGATATTAAATAAAGGGGAATCACCTCATTTTGATTGACTAGGACGGGAAGGGAAAATAAGGATGGGTAGTCCCTTTCATTCCCCTCCTATAAGGTAACACGAATTGAAACCCATTTTAAGACAAACAATTTCACCTTGTGTGAAGGGAGTTAAAATTTTTATTGCTTTGCCCTTTTTCCAATAAAATCAAATGAGAAAGTTAATTGTCCGATCACGTTCGACTGTCCGATCACGCACCTGTATCTTGCTTGTCCCAGCATTGCAACCAATAATGATGTTAGGATTCCAAAGCTGGCCCCCACCCCAATCAAAGGCTGCTGAAAATGGCGCCTCAACATCAATCTGCATGGTCCTCAACCCCACTATATCATTAGAAAATAAAAGTATAAAAATTTGTCAAAAAAAAGAAAAAAAACTTTAAATGGAGAGTTCAGTAATTACATGGAAATTAGGAAATAGTGTCTTTAATTACCAGATCATAAGGGAGGAGGATGGACATCGAAGCGGCCATGAGGCAATAAAGAATGGTAACAAGAAAAACAGAACCAGAAACACCGATTGGAATATCCTTCACCGGATTGTGGACTTCTTCAGCGAGTGTGGAAACGGCGTCGTATCCGATATAACTCAAATAGACCATGGCTGCTTTGTTGAACACACCCGGAACTCCAAATGGGAAAAACCTAGATGCAAGGCGGTGGGTAGGATTTGAGAATAACCATGAAATGCTGCAAATCCCATAGATTAAGAGAGTAAGCAGTAGACATAAGTATAAATTTAAATTGTATTAACATTCAGAAAAAATTAGAATATTAAAAAGTCAAAATAGAAACATCTCGAGAAATTCAAAAGAAGAAGTATCTGTATACTCTGTTCCCAAATTAATTAGAAATAACAGGGTAAGTTACAAAAAGATAATCAGATAGTCTAATAGAATATAAACAAATAGCAATGCTTACCTGGAAAGGAAGCTTCACAGTTCGCAAAAGAATTTGGGTACAGAGGTGGGTATATGGAAAGATCAATAATAGCGAAAGCAGGAAAGTTTGAGATGGTACTACGAATTAAGCAACTCAACTTCTTCAATTGCCTTAGGTATAAGGTCGAATTGGAAAGCAAATGATCTGAGAGGGACTTTCACTAGGAGAGAGAGAGAGAAGCGGGAGTGGGAAAGGGCGGCAGCATAGAAGGGAATAAGATTTTAGGGATTTAGAAATGTTTTTATCTCCCGCTCAAAAAATTGGATAATTAGGCAGGGCATGGCTAAATTGGCGACAACCTTTTATGTAGCTAATTTTGCGAGAACCCATTTGTCGCAGTTTAGTTCTCTTTATTATTATATAATTAATAATAATTAATATTATTAGATGTCAAGATAATAATATAATTAATTTAAATACCAGCAATTTATTTTATCTTAATTTTGATACGAAAAAATATATTAGCCAAATATAATAAATTAAATGATCTAACTAAATATAAATAAAATTTAAGTATTAAGAATCAAAATAATAATTTGAATGGTAATGATCATAATTTTATTTTACTAAATTAGCGACAACATTGTTGTCGCCAAATTAGCTACAACAATATTGTCGCTAAATTAGCTACAACAATGTTGTCGCCAAATTAACTATAACAATATTATCGCCAATATTGTTATATGAATTGTATTTTGTCAAATTAGCGATAACATTGTTGTCGCCAAATTAGCTACAACCATGTTGTCGCCAAATTAGCTACAACTATGTTGTCGCCAATATAGGTATATGAAAACAATTGTTTTTTGTCAAATTAGCGACAACATTATTGTCGCCAAATTAGCTACAACAATGTTGTCGCCACTTAGCTACAACAAAATTGTCGCCATTATTGGTATATGAATATAATTGTATTTTGCTTAATTAGCGACAACATTGTTGTCGCCAAATTAGCTACAACAATGTTGTCGCCAATTAGCTACAATAATGTTGTCGCCAATATTGATATATAAACATAATTGTATTTTACTAAATTAGCGACAACATTGTTGTCGCCAAATTAGCTACAACAATATTGTCGCCAATTAGCAACAACAATGTTGTTGCCAATATTGATATATGAACATAATTGTATTTTACTAAATTAGCGACAACATTGTTGTCGCCAAATTAGCTACAATAATGTTGTCGCCAATTAGCTACAACAATGTTGTCGCCAATATTGGTATATGAACATAATTGTATTTTGCCAAATTAGCGACAACAATATTGTCGCCAAATTAGCTACAACCATGTTGTCGCCAAATTAGCTACAACCATGTTGTCGCCAATATAGGTATATGAAAATAATTGTTTTTTGCTAAATTAGCGACAACATTGTTGTCGCCAAATTAGCTACAACAATGTTGTCGCCAATTAGCTACAACAATGTTGTCGCCAATATTGGTATATGAATATAATTATTTTTTTGCTAAATTAGCGACAACATTGTAGTCGCCAATTAGCTACAACAATGTTGTCGCCAATTAGCTACAACAATGTTGTCGCCAATATTGGTATATGAATATAATTATTTTTTTGCTAAATTAGCGATAATATTGTAGTCGCCAATTAGCTACAACAATGTTGTCGCCAATTAGCTACAACAATGTTGTCGCCAATATTGGTATATGAATATAATTATTTTTTTGCTAAATTAGCGACAACATTGTTGTCGCCAAATTAGCTACAACAATGTCGTCGCTAATTAGCTACAACAATGTTGTCGCCAATAAAACCATATGTACGGAATAATATGTTTTACTAAATTAGCGACAGCATTGTTGTCGCCAATTAGCTACAACTTTGGTGTCGCTAATTAGCTACAACAATGTTGTCGCCAAATCTGTTTTTGGTTTCGCAATTGTTTGCGCCAAATTTTTGGCGCCTAGTATTAGCAACAATAAAAATTTGTCGTCGCTAATTTGTCGCAATTTTTGTTTTCCCACCAAATCTTTCAAGATTTGCGACGAAAATCATTTTTGGTCGCAATGTTGTCGCTATATTGTGCATTTAGCAACGAATTTTATTGTTGTCGCAAATTTTTGTCGCTATTCTGCATTTTTTTTGAAAAATTTTTTTCATAAATATCATTTTAGAAAAATAATAATTTTATTAAAAATTTAAAATAAAGTCTCATTTGCTTTTTTTAATGTTTAATTATGCATTATAAATTTATTTAATTATATTTATAAAATAAATAAATCAATAATAAAAATAATAAATTAAAATTATTATAACATCCATAATACTAATAAAAGTATTAGAACATTGTTAAAATTAGACATAGCATAATAATAGTTTGAATAATTCTTAAACTTAAACGCGACATGATAAGCACCTCAAAATAATGCACACCAAAATAATATCTGCGTTTATAATACAAATATGATCTATTTATATATAAAAAATAAAAATAAAAAGAGGGCTGAAGAGATTACCTGCTGATAATGGTGATTTATATGATATTTTTAGTATGTTTTTAGGTGTTTAATTGAGTTAATTTGGTGTTAATTAGGTTAAATTTGAGTTTAATTAGTTAATTTTATATTTTTGGAGCTACTTGTAAGTTTTGGTGTTTTTCAGGGTTAATATGTAAGAAAAAGACTTAATTACAAAAAAAAACAGAAAATTTTGGGTCAAACTTGTGAAATTGAAAAAATTATGTTAGTAAGACATGTGTGCAATCCAAAGAAGAAGTAAGTGGTCGTGCATGAAAGTACATGAGATTTTGAATGGCTGCGTTAAGAAGATAAGTCAAGCTAACCATCCTTTGAGTGGCCATGTATATCAAAAGCCATTTTTAGTGAGTGGCCGTGTATCATAGGAATTGTCATGCATGACAATGCATGAAGAGACATTAATCTTCAATTGGCCGTGCATATGAAGGATTGAAGGCATGAGTGGCCGTGTATTTGAAGGCAGGAAATCTCAAGTGGTCGTGCAACATTTACAAAGAAACCATGCACTGCAGTGCATGGGAAAGGCAGAAAAATTGCTTGGCCGTGCACTCCCTTGAATGAAGATGCACTCACAAGTAGAAAAGCTGCTTGGCCGTGCAAAATCAACTCCCATGCTATGAAGGATTTTTGATTTTTTCAATTCAAGAAGGATTATTTTCCTATTCCAATTGAGGATGTTTAGAAGGCTTGTACAACTTATTTTGCCTATAAATAGAAGACTCTAATACCAAAAATAAATCATCAACCATTAGTTATCAAGAATTCATTAGTTTTTTTTAGTTTTTTACGTTGTTTTCTGTTTTCTCTATTTTTATTATTTTCTTAAAGCTTTGTTTTAGTTTTAAACATGTCTAGTGAGTAGTTTTCTTTAACTTTTGCTAGAGGGTACTTGAATCATTAACTTTTATTGTTATGACTTAAGCTTATGCTTAATTTTAATGCAAGTTTGATTATTTCTTAGTTCGTAAGCATATTCTTATCATTATTTAACTAAAGTTTGGTTGTTAGCTTGATTAATTATTGGTTAATAATTGACTTTTGGTTTGGTCATTGATATGCATGTTCTTAGGTTAGTTTGCTTGGGTTGATGCATGATTATGTTTTGAATAAGAGATAATTTTGTGTTAATTAAAGTAAGTTAAGATTAAGAAAGAGTGTAACTAAGGATGGGTGGAAGTTAAATTACTTGAGAAAGGATTTAATAGACATCTAGGATGATTAATTTAGATCTTTATGCTAAGTGTTGGATTGTTCTAAATAAGGGAATTTTAATGCTTGGAATGATAATCTTGAGTAAAGTTATCTGGTTTTATTCATCTGAATTCTTCATACTCATGTTTTTCTTTTAATTAAGTCATTACAATGAAAGTTAATATTGATAGTTTATTTAGCAAAAGAAGTTCAGTTAATGTATTATGTTTAATTAATGTTAGTTTAATTTTAGTTTTTATTTTGTTTAATTGTTTATTTAGTTTAATTTTTACCTTTAAATCAAAAACAATTGGAAAACAATCTCAGATTGATTTAATTTATACATAGATATTATACTTAGCAATCCATGTTCCCTTGAGTACGATATTTGAGATCTTAATCTATATTTTCCTATATTACTAACTGATCTATTACACTTGCTAGAAATCGGTCAAGTTTTTGGCTCCGTTGCTGGGAAACAACGGTGTTGTTTGTTTAATATTTTTGATTGAATTAGTCTGAGATTTTTATTTTATTTTATTTTTAATTTGGTGATTGTTCTTTATAGGAATAATTTTAGACATTCTTCAAGATGATGCAAGATGATGTCCAAAACTATGAATTGGTTCTTTTGAAACAGCAAATGAATGATTTAGTAAGAGAAAGAGAGGAGATAAAACTATTGTGTACACAGTCACAAAATTTTTATTCATCACCATTTGTTGCTAAAGATTCTTATTATATTTGGGCTTTGAGAGCACAATTGGAAGAATTGAGGAGAGAGAATCAAGAACTGAGATATTCAAAAGAAGCCTGTAGTTCCAAAAATCAACGTCTTCATAACCCGCTTATATATAAGGACAAGCAATTTTGGGCTGCAAAAAAAATGGAAGGTCAATTTTGGGCTGCAAAAGAAAAATGAAGGGCCACACAAGAGGCTATTATCTTCGAAATTAAAGATGTTTGTAACTTACTTATAAGAAAAAAAGGAAATTTTATGCTGAAAAAGAGGAATGGGAGGCTATATTAAAGGCTCAAGAGGAAAAGTTTAGAATTCAAGAAGAAAAGATAAGGACTCAAGAGGAGACAATTAAGAGCCAAGAAAATTTATTAAGGGATAGAGAGCATGGAATTGAAAAGTTAGGATCTAAGCTAGAACTTTTGAGCATTTCTATGAAATATTAAGGTGATGATGGTAAGGAAAAGGAAATAAATCATTCATTAATAGAGGATAAGGAATAAGAGAAACAATTTATTTTTGAAGATAAGTCATGTGTTTATTTAGAGGATGTAGGATTTCTTGTAGAGAATTTATCACCAAAAGAGCAAGAAGGAAAGGATTCTCAAGTGGAGATACTAGATTCAGTCCACTTAAAGAATTTATTTAAGCTAGAAGAGCCGGTAGAGTTTGTTCTAAATGAGCCAAAGGAGGAATCATATTTTATTAAAGATATGGAGCTTCCAACTTTGATAAACTATGACAAGTTTCTTCTATTAATGGGAGAAAATGAGGAGCAAAGTCCAGAGAGACCTATATTTGGATCACAAGCTCAACCTCTCGAGAGTAACATGAGTCGAGCTGGGACTCAATAAACCAGAACTTCTTCTCTAACTCTTCTCTTTAAATTTTGATCAATTTTTTTATGATTTATGTATGATGATTTTTGAGGTAAATCCCAATTTAATTGAACTTATCAAAGATCTATGAGTTGGATAAATGTGAGTTTGATTTTTATGCAGAAAGTTTCAAGAACGTAAGAGAGAACTTTGCATAAGCTGAGTTAAGAGTGGACTTAATATGAAATTTAATTAATTGAGAGATTTGCAAATTGCTTGGCATAATTAAATTAAAGCTTGAAAAGAAGGAAAAGGGCATAATTAAGTGAGTATGAGCTGTAATTTTTTTATGTGGTTCAAAAATCAAATTTGACGGAGTTTTGGCAAAAACGGATTCAATTTTGATTTACATGAGTAATATTGTTCATAGGATTAATTAAAATTGATTAACAAGAATTAAGGTAAATGAAATTTAAATTGGTGTTTTAATGGTAGGAAAATTGCGCTTAAGAACACAGGAGGAAAGCCAGAAAAATTTTCAAGTCCCGCAGCAAGCCCCGCGCCCGTGCACCCAACTACCCAGCTAGTCGCATGGTCGTGCGCCAACCCAGTTGCCCCATGCACTCCTGCATAAAAGTCTGCCTAGCCTCTTGCGTGCCCATGCCGTTAAGACTCTGAATGCACTACTTGCTGCCGCGCGCCCACGTGAAAGTGCCCCCAATCTCTTGGCACACCTGCATATCAATTCCCTCTCGCCCATACGCCCCCGCGCACGCTTCCAGTTCTCACCTGCACTGTCGCACACGATTGGCTTGCTACACTTGCGCCCCCGCGCGTGAATGATGTCTCCCCTCATGCACGCCTTCGTGTTTTGCTTCTTTTGATATTTAAGTGGCCATGCATTTTATCTCTGCCCTTTCCAGTTCATCCACACATGTTTGCTCACGACCTTACCTCACTCCTCTTCACTCTATCCACTCACACACCCTCACTTATTCACACTCATATACTCCCTCAAGCACACACTTCCACTTAAGTAACTCCAATTTGGATGATAGTTATGAAGCACCAAAATATTTTCACTTGTTTGAAGTTTTTATTACGATTGTGACTTTTTAATCATAACTTTTGCTATAGATGTCCAATTGACTATTATAATATATTTTTAGAAAGCTCATTTCGAGCTGGACATTTGTTACATAAGCTTTATCCTATGTAACAGCTCGTTTCTGGCCCTAAAAACGACGTTTAAGCTTTCAATTTTTAGTTTGAAGTTTTAGGGGCAATTTTCATTTATTTTTGATCTGCTCAAAACTTTCAATTTGCTTGTTGAGATTAATATGCATGAATTGGTGTGACTTTATTATTCTTAAATATAGGTTTGCTTAGAGTTTCATTTTGAATTGAGTTATGTTCATTTACATTCCATGACTCGTAGCTACCTATAGGTTGGAATTGGATTTTATTGTTGGCTTGATATAGGTGGAGTTGTATTTGAATTGGCATATTTTATTTTGTGATTAACATGACCAATTAAAATATTTCTCTTCCTTTTATTTAAGCCCAACCATCACCAATTAGTTTTCCACTTGAGATTATGCATTAAGCACTCAAGCAAGTTGGCTTAGTTGTGATTGTTCACTTAGTTTTCATGATTTTTAAGTCTTTTTTATTGTACTATATTGGTTTTAGAAGCATGTATGATTGTTCACTCAATTCCATTGATCTCATACTTTATTTTTGGCTTAATTATGGTTTTAAGTGTGGTGAGCTTGCATTTTTTCTTGGGCACTAACTTGTTTCTCAAATGTTATGTATTGAGCTGAAATTTTTCATACTTTGCTGAGGACGGCAAGGTTTTAAAAAAGGGGAAAGAGCTCAGTTGAGCTAGATTTTGAAGATCCAATTAAGGGAGTTTTTCTTACCTTGCTTATTTTTTTACTCATGAATTATTTTATTTTAGTTATTTTTGTTTTTGCATTAGTTGTTTAGTTTGGTTTTTAGTTTGCATGTTAGTTTAGTTAATTCATTTATAATATATTATACATTTAGCTTAATTCTTCCCAGTTTTTTCTTCAAAATTGAATATTTTAAACTTAAATTTAGAATGTACAATGTTTAAAATTCTTGTTTAGCATTAGAGCAAGCATGTTGTTTAATGAAGTTTTAGCTGGTTTAAGCATTCAACTTGGCTTATATTTGTTAGTTTCTATCTTTTTAAGCACTTAAGATCAGTTTTTGAACTTAGAGAAAAAAATCAATGCATGAATTAGTTGAGTAAGGAATTTTAGAACACTAGAACCTTCCTCATCACCCTTTAAAGCATAAAAGCAACTCAAAACAACTTGAAAAGTGATCTAGGCAATATTTTTCTTATTGAGCCATATATTAAACTTATTTCCTATCCTTTATGCATATTTATCTCTTGTTAGCCATTTTGAGCCTAATGAGGTATGTTTAATGCATGTCATAATTATTTTTCTTGTTACACTCATTTATTTTACCATACAACCTAAAAAGCTTTTATCTTCCCTTCTAGAATTGACCACTCTAGGATTGGATGAATTAAAAGGAATTGAGTATTTTAATGGGTGTGATAAGACATTTTTGAATTTATTATTAAGGGCTATTATTGAAGTCAAATGAATAGTAAATTATTATTACCCATGTTATATTATTGTATTGCCAACATCAAAGCTAGAAAAAAAAAAAGAGAAAGAAAAGAGAAGAAGTGAAAAAAAAGAAAAAAAAGAAGAAGAAAAAGAAGAAAAATATTGAAATAAAGCTATCATGTATGGCAAAATCATAAGTATAGGGTAGTTACAAGGGAAAGCAATTATGACTTCTAAAAAGGGCATGAATTGTGAAATTGAGAAGATTTTCAACAAGTTTTCTCTCATAAGAGTTTTGAATTGTGAAGGAATGAGAAATTTTGGCTAAATTCTTTATTGTTTAAGTTAATGGGATGAATTTGTGAATTATTAGTCTATTTTATCTTAGAGTGGCTATTCTTGTTGTTGATCTTTTATTCATTCTTTGATAACCAATATCTTAGCCCCATTACAATCTTTAAAAGACCTAAGTGATTCTAAGTTTTATTTTTAAGTTGTTTAGTAGAGATGACCTTCGGGTTCCGGTGCTAAAGGAGATGCCTATGCTGCTTCTAGAGTTTCAAGCGTAAAACCATTTGTATACTCATGTGTACATTCATTCTAAGCTTATCTATGTATTTGCATTGGTGTTTTGGTTTTTAAAATACTTAAAATATTTTGGTCTTACACACACACAAGGAAACTAACTTATATTGTTTTGTTTGAATTTATTCTAATTGAAATTTTATTAAATGCTCTTGTTAATTGTTAAACTTGATTTTAAAATGCATGATTTTTTATTAGGGTTTGATTATTTTGAGGAGTTGGATTGTTCTAATTTGTTCGAGGGTAAGCAAACTCTAAGTGTGGGGTATTTGATAATGGTGATTTATATAATATTTTTAGTATGTTTTTAGATATTTAATTGAGTTAACTTTGTGTTAATTAGGTTGAATTTGAGTTTAATTAGTTAATTTTATATTTTTGGAGCTACTTCTAAGTTTTAGTATTTTTCGGGGTTAATTTGCAAGAAAAAATACTTAATTGCAAAAAAGCTGAAAGTTTTGGGTCAAAATTGTGAAATTAAAAAAATTATGTTAGTAAGACATGCGTGCAATCCAGAGAAGAAATAAGTGGTTGTGCATGAAAGTACATGAGATTTTGAATGGTTGTGTTAAGAAGACAGCTTAAGCTAATAGTCCTTTGAGTGTCCTGTATCATGGAAATTGTCATGCGCGGCCACTACAAAAAAAAATGCAGATTAGCGACGGAAAATCCGTCGCTAATGACTTTTTCGTCGCTAATTAAAATTAGCGACGCTACGACGTACAGTCGCTAATTTATATTCCTAATTAGTCGCAGAATTAAAATAATAATATTTAGCGACTACTTTTCCGTCGCTAATTAAAAAATTACTGTAATTAAAAAGATAATATTTAGCGACTGCATTTATCCGTCGCTAATTATTTCTTAAATTCTATTTTGTGTCAGTAGCGACAGTTGCTGTCGCGAATCCTTCGCGAAATTATTGCGTAATTTAATTTTTTCCTTTATTTTTAAATTTTCATCCTGTACACAATATAAATAATAATCTTATACTATAAAATTCATATATAATAAATACAAATATAAATAATAATCTTATATTTTCATATATATATATATCTATATATATATATATATATATAATTTGTAATGAATTCATTACAAATATAGTCAATATAAAAAAATCAATATATAAAATAAAGTACAGTTAAATCAAGCACTTAACTAATTCCTAACAAAAATTGAGCATGACAGCATCCCAGCAACTTTCTTTCTGTAGTCAATATCCTATCAACATCCCAGCAAACTGAGCAGTGTACAGTACTGAAGTTGTTGGTCATAATGCGTTATCGATTCTTCAATTTGAAAATTAATTTCCTGGAAGAATTTTGAATATCTGAACTACAAAAAAAAAATATAATGAAAGAAGCTACATAATGCAAGTTAGATGATAAGCAAACTGAGCAGCTCATACCTGATATCTGATTTCCTAGTTAAGAATTTTCTATCTTACAAAAAGAAGCATGCCCAGCAATACCTCACCAACTTTCCTAACAAACTCCAAAAACCTAAAAGTGTAAATATGAAAAATAAAATGGCAGTAAAAGCAGCAAAAAAGGAAACCGAAGCTGAAATTCTACAAAAAAAAATGCAAGCATCAGCTTTTACTGGATGTGTCTGTTAAAGTTAATGCAGAACCATAGCCAATTGCACAACCTGCAGTGAACATTGCGAACTGGACAAACATGGAAATGCAATTATTATCTTTCAATAGTGGCATTGAAGAAATAAGAATACAATTTTGAAAGTACCTCAGTTGCCAGTTGAAGAACATGTGCTAGAGGCAAGTATGCCAAGTAAACATCATTGCCTCCACAAATATTAAGCAGGCTTGCAAATCCAAATAGATGCAAGGGGGTTCTCCATTCTATGTTAAGTAAATACAGAAAGAAGATTTCAAGCAGCAAGGGGGCAAAAGATTGATTGCAAAGAAAAGCTGTCAATATATTGAATTTCAATAAGCCAAGGAAGGCCATAGTAGGATACAGGTGGCGGGCTCATAAACAGGGTAATTGAAGATGCTGCCAGCACCGCATAACAAAAACCAAATACCCATAAAGCAACAGACGGGCCACCTAAAAACTCAAAATAAGAAGCAGTTCCAAACCAATTTAATGTCCAAATTAAATACAGATCTAGTTTAAGGCATCCAAGTAACAAAGACCTATAATTGTATCAACATAGCATAATTTTATTGTCCAGCAGACGAGGAAAACCAAGTACCTTAATTACACAGAGAAACAAGCCCCAAGTACCTTAATTACACAGAGAAACAAGCCATAGGAAACACGAGTGAAAGAAGAGAACAGCAAGCATTTCATAATTCTAATTACAGACAGCAAAAATTAGCGGAAAATAGAACCTTGAGCACATTTAAAAGGGAAGAAAAGATTAGCCGTAATGTTAGTTGACGGCATCGAGGTTGATACCAAACTGTGATGGAAAAGAATGCTTGTAAAAAGAAGAGATCTCAACAACAGTCCCCGTGAGCTTACTTTTCATCTCTGAAATTTTGGACCCCATTCGCTCCTTATACTTTGAGATCGAATCGACCACAGCGAAGAGTTCCCGAGCATGCATCTGAATTTCCTCTTCACTTCGTCTGATTGCTTCCTCTTTTACTCAAAATGACACATCCTAATAAAAGAAGAGAAGACAATTAGGTTTAGCCCCTCCCATGAGAGCGTATGTAGCTGTAGAATTTAACTCTCAAACATTGATACGCACAATCCAAAATCTACCTCTCAGCGATTAAACAATACACATTATGCACGTCTATCTTGATAAATTCATGGAGAAGTATTAGAACTACAGCCAGGCTGCATTATCAACATCATACAAAACAAATATTCAAGTGGTCCACCAAAAAATAGAAAAATAAGAAATTTAAAAAGATCGTAAGATGCTAAAAAGGCAAACCTCTTAGCAGCTTGGTTACACTCCATTGCAAGGGCCTCGACCTCCTTAAACTTATGCCCAATTGCTGCATCAAGATCCCACATTTTCTCCTCCCATGAATTCCTTGCACTCTCTGCCTCTCGCCCTCTCCCACAAGGATCTGAAGAATACTGACCAACTTCAGCTGAATAATTTAGGAGTCGCATCTGCAGATTTAACCATATCATATGTATCATAAGCACTGCACAGAAATGATTGGGTGTAAGTGGCATAAAGTGACAGAAAAAAATAAAAATCCACCTATTGCAAACCTTAATGGATTTCATGATTATCCAGGGAAAATTCTTTAGGCAAGCAATTGATGAGCTTCAGGATACCAGCACTTCTCTCAATTGAATTGACATCCAAAAAATGCATCCATACTACTCCTCTCTTCTATAAATAAAAAGAAAAAAGAAAAATAGACACATAAAATGAAATAAGAAATATTTTCAAAAATAATACATCAATCCATGCGCCCCATTTGATTAATGGACCCCATCTGAACATAGTTACAAAATTAACCATCTTTTACTAGTTATCCACTAATTTTGAAAGTTTTGAATCAATTCACTTCAATTCAGACATATAAATAACTGTAAACTATTTTGCAATTTCAAACAAAAAAGAAGATATAGTAAAAATGAAGATAGGTACAAGAAATCATTTGTAGCTTTGTATTTTGCATATCTCAAGAAATAAAGAATCAATGCCTTCGGGACCTGTTAATATTCAGAGCAACCAAAGAACCATCAGAATAACTGTTAAACCCTCTTTCTATTCACAGAATTAAACAAACTAGTGCTTACCTTGACATGCTCTATAATTTATGTTTCATAATCTGCGAACTAGGGTCAAATGTTAAGAACCTTACCAATGCCAATAATAATTCTTGAAGAAACCTGTTTCCCTTTGGAAAGCCAGATGTCACATAGAGCTGCAACAATGTAGCCAATTGATATTCTCTAGCTTGAATGACAACAAAAACAAGTCAAAAGAGAGGAAATCCAATTACTAGACAATGGTAGTCTCCTCTTGTCTGAGAAAGAATTATATGGCTAACAGACAACTAATCTTGAAACGCCATCTAGAATTACTCATTTTTGGCATTGAAAAGTTGTTTAACTAAATTGGACGACTCTTATCAGACATTGGGCTAGACTTAAAGATGGCTGATGACCATAAATTCTTATAATTCCATTGGCATTGTTTTCATCCTAATTTTACAAAATAGATATTACACCGTGAAATAAAATAATAAAGAGAGAGAGAGTAAAAATGCTAAGCTAAATTTGACGAAGAGAAAAGGCCAAGAGCAAAGAGAAAACTAAATTTGATGAAGAGAAAAGGCCAAGAGCCAAGAGAAACTAAGTTATGGCAATAGAAGAAAGGGTATTTAAAAGTAAAAAGAAGAGGCAACAAGCTGATAATTAAAGCAGAAAGAAAACTTCATGCCATACAAAGTAACCTTCTGATAAATAGCCACCTGTCTGACACATCCCAAATAAGGGACCCAACGATCTATTCTACAGTATGCTTTGCAAATCCAACTCATAGATACAAAGCATTTCTGTCAGCCCTTACTGCAACCTAAAATGAAATTATAATATGCTTATGTGCTTCTAGACCGGCTTCTAAGGGCCTGTGACATCTATATTTGGGTTTTCAGTTCAATTCATTCACTTATTTGCTAATTTTTCATCTCAAATTAGAGAATCTATCACAAAAGAATACAATTTCAGTGTAGAACTTGACAAAAAAGTAATGGAACCTGAAAAGAACAAATTAAAAAAAATCACAGTAAATCCAAATGGACCTATCTGAAAGACATTCATCAAATGTCACGTTAGATGAAGTGAGAAAGACATTCATCCATTCACCATAAACATTTGACATTACAATTCAAAACAAAAGCATATCACCTGAAACTTATCATGCCCAAATACTTCAGT
>CM075816.1:25807941-26128074 GCA_037975025.1 Excoecaria agallocha
AATTAATGTATATTGGAATGCACATGTGGTTTTGCATTTGAAATATCTAAATATACGATAGGCCTCTCGTTTAGCACCGGAACCCTAAGATCATCTCCGCTAAATAACTCAAGACAAGAAAAGATCATCATGACTTTAATTTGATTGTAATGTTGGTTGGTAAAGGCTAATCAAGAGGCGTTAAAAAGAAGCAAAATAAAAATATCAACCCTCCACTTGAATATACCAACATCCACCTACTAATAAGACTCTACCCACATTAATATCACCAAAGTTGTCATAACTTGATCACACAGGAATATAGAACACTAAATCACAACAGAAGAAGACATTTTGATTTTTTTTTCACAAACTCAATCAATCTGAGAGTTTATAGCCTTTTTCCTCTATGTTTAAAGTACCCCACACTTAGAGCTTGCTATACTTTGATAGCTTACTAACATTATATATATATATATATATATATATATATATATATATATATATATATATATATTTATAATGAAAGTTAAGAGCAAAACTAACTTTTTCCTTAGAATAATAAACAGGGGCACTCAATAATTCCAATTCAAAAATGATACTACATTCCTGAGCTTGCAATATAACTTGACAACACACCATTTTTATATCCCCTTTAATGAAACTACACCCATTTAGATATCCTTTAAATGATGATTAATCCCATTTCTAGAGTAGACAATTCTTAGAAAGGAGAGATAAAAGCTTTTAGGTTTAAGGTATTAAGATGTTTGCAAAAAGAAAATTAATTATGACACATATTAAGCATGCCTTATAAAGCTCAAAGGGGCTAACAAGTGATACAATATACAAAAAGGATAGGATAAAATTCTTTTTAAATTATTAAAAAAGAAAAATTGTCTAAATAATGTCCTAAACTTGTTTGAATTATTTTATTACTTCAAAGGGTGATAAGAAAGATTCTAGCTTGACTATTTTTATGCACTGGTTTTTCTTCAATTTAAAAATAGGTCTTTTATGTACAAAAATTGGAAACTAATAAATATATTCAAGTTGAACGCTAAATTGGCTAAGATTGCATCAAACAACTTATTGTCCTAGTGTTAACCAAAATCTTAAATACTACAAAATTCTAATTTAAAGTTCAAAATTAAAAAATAAATTATGGTGAACTAGACTAAATGTAAACCCAATGATCTACCAAACTATTCCTATTCAACTAGCACACTACTCAAACTAAACTAAAGAAACTAAATTAAAGAAACAAAACAAACTAAAATAAATCAAATTCAAATTAAAAAGTAAACATACGAAGCATAAAAAATGACTAACTAATTACACACAAATAAATCAAAGTACTACATAATTTAAAATAATTAAAGTACTACAACTTAAACATTAAATACAAAACAAACTAAAATAAAAATAAAACAACATAAACAAATACAAAAGAAATAAAAATAAAGACAATTTATGAGCAAAATAGGGTTAGAATTGTTTATCCTAACTTCCTAAAATTTAAAATCATGCAAGCTCAACTGGGTTCCACCCCAATCTTTAAATCTTGATGTCCTTAGCGAGATAGTAACAACCTCAGCTCATTGCGATAGTGGTGGGAACTGCTCCCAAAAATGCCAGATAAACCTCTTCTGATTAACACATAAAGTGTTTAAACAATGCTCAATTAACTCCAAATAGCCCTCCTGGATATCCAAACGAGCCTGCACTCCATTAAAGAAGTCCACCATATGTGGTATTAGGCATGGAACTGATTCTGGTGCACCTACCTCCTATAGTTGTCGTGTCTCCTTATCCTCATCTGAAGCATCTGCTAGTGCATCATGTGGCAATTGGGTGCAACCCTTCATCACCTCAATGATATACGCTTCTTGTATTGTCTAGCACTGGCCATGATTGTTTATCATAATATTTATATTCTTGAATAACTTGTAGTCTATATAGGCATAGACACTAAAAGAGAGACCAAGAGAATCATGATGCACCACCTTAGCTAATACAGTAACAATTCCTTCCAAAAAAATCTTCTTCATGATCTCTGGCCATCTCTGGAGGTCTTCAATCTTCTACCACAAATAGTAGGCACCATTTAGCCTTATCCTCTCAACCATACACCTAAGAATTGAGACCTCTAAAGAATTAACATTTTTGACACTCGCAATGTGCCCAAAGAAGGATAAAGCAAGGAATTGGTGAAGGATCCTATAGGCGTGGTTTTTAAGATGATGTGCCTCAGTCTACTTAGGCACATAAATGGTTGGCTTAACTTCATCATAAATCATCACTTGGTTCTATCATGGTGTGGTATCAGGCAGCTTTCGTGCACTATCAAAAGGAAAATCGAGATACTGTCAATTACTTAAAAGTGATCCTGTATTTTTTTCTGCTCAACTGAAATCGGACAATTTTGTCTTCATTCGTCATCATTTTGTTAGAAAATCTCTAGTAATCTCCAGGTGTACTTCCTCATTCTTATTGTAAAATTCAGTCCAATTAATACTAGCAATCATCTTATTTCCTTTTGCTTTTATGTTGCCATCTAAGTGTTTAGATAGAAGTCATTTAAGTAAACTGGCTTCACGTACTCAACCTCAAAAAAATAATTGTACACCTTATGCAAGCTATGATTCATATAATTAGGAATCTAAAAACTTAATGAACTCGACTATGCCTCAGCACGTGCACGTTTAGGAACCACTGCAAAACAACCAAAGAGAGCCTCTAAGTTTTAAAATATGGCTCAATCGGGATAACAAATAAAGAAGAACATAGGAACGTAAGGTCAGCTATCACAAAGTGGAACTTAATAAAGCACAAAAACAAAACACTAGGGTAAAAGAAAAAAATGAACACCTTAGAGTATCAATCATGCATATATGTCTAGAAGAAAAACATCATACGTGCGAGCATATGAAAAAAACATCGAGAATATAAAGCAAGGCATGGATTTTCATGTAATGTGTGTCAAATGTCATTGAGGCATTTCTCCGAACACTTGATGTGCATGATAAATAAAGTCCAAATGCACAACAATTGAGGTGAATAATATGCCCAAAATATCACATAACATAAGTACAATAACATAAGAATAATCAAAATGCTAGAATAAGCTCTCAAATCATAAAAAATTTAAAGAAACATATGCCATTTTTAGCCTAAATACTCACTAACAAATGAAATCCAAAGACCAAAATAAAAAAAAATTGATCTTCGTTGATTTATTTACGTAATAGATGAGAGGAGTTTGGATAAGGGGAAAAATGAGAATGAAGAAAGAAGGAAAAAATGAATGAGGGCAACGACACATAGGAAAAACAAAGCTTTTAAACTCATTCAATTTTGTATTTAAAATAGCATAGTAACCTGGTCGACCCACATAACATCCCAACCGGGTCATAAGCTTTTGTCCAATACTTCCATAAGTGACCTGGTCGAGACACATGTGTCCTAGCCAAGTTAATTTACACTCAGACACATACAAAGCAACTTTTGCTCAACTTTGTGCTACTCTCTTTAACTCCTATGTTCCTATCATCGAATTATGCCACAACTTATTAAAAATCATGCAATGTACTATGAAAACACTCTGAACCCAAATGTACCAAAAGTACCAATTGAGGTACAATATGAATGTGGATTGTTCCTTATTTTAAATCCCATATTTCAGCTAGTTAATTAAGCAAATCAACACTTTAAGCTCATGAATTATATGGAAAAAAATACATTGAACCTAAAAAAAAAAATAAAGAACACAAATTGGCTTATAAAAAAATCTATAAAAATCAAACTAAAGAAAGGATATAAAGAGAAGTTCTAAATTTTTGAAGGCTTTAGCTAGACTTGTGGAAATGCCTTACTTGTCAAGAAGAACTAAAGTTGCCTCATCAACCTCAACTTGTGAAGCATTGTAAAGCTTAAGATGGTGCCCGTTCACCTTATACTCTCGACCATCTTTTAAGCTTTTCACCATCACTGTTCCAAAATCGGTGCTATCCACTACTTTATATGGTCCAAGCCACCTTGACTTTAATTTTTCTGGAAATAAATGCAACCTAATATTGTATAGTAAGACTGGCATTTTCAGACAAATTCTTTCTAGACCAACTTCTTGTGATGCCAGCACTTTGTTTACTCTTTGTTCACTGCAGCGTTGTTATACCAGCAAAGGTGAAACTCATCAAGTTCATTGAGCTGCAAATTCTCTTCTCATTTGCACTTCTCAAATCAAAATTAAAAAACTTTGTATCCCAATATGCTATATGTTTAATTTTAACCGGCAATGACTTCCTAAAAACAAGTCTAAATGAAGACATGCCAATAGGGTTTTAAATGCAGTTCTATATGCCCATAGAGCATTATCTAACCTCTGTGATCAATCCTTTCTAGAATTATTAACAGTCTTTTCAAGGATGGACTTTAACTCCTTATTAGACACCTTGACTTGGCCATAGCCTTTCGTTCTCCAAATCGAGTAAACATATTTCTTTTGAGAAATTTTAACACCACTCGTGCATCATAAGTCTTAGTAGCTATGGCCTCTACCCATTTTCTAACATAACTAACAACTACTATAATATATTCAAATGCGAAATAGTTTGAAAATGGCCCCATAAAGTCAATCTCCCAAATATCAAAAATTTCTGTCTTTAAGACATTGTTTAAAGGAATTTCATCTCATTTAGAGACGTTGCCTATGCATTGACACCTATCACACATAGACACAAAGGATTTGACATCATGAAAAAGAGAAGGCCAAAAGAAACCTGATTGTATAATTTTTGCTACCCTACGATTTGGTCCACGATGACCTCCTACTTCTCCTCGATGGCATGACTTTATGATGCTGAATTACTCCTCTTTAGGAATGTAGTGTTTCAAAATTTGATTCGGACATAACTTGAATAAATAAGGATCATCTTATAAATAGTTCCTCGCATCCACTTTAAGCTTTTTATTTTGCTGCCATGTATACTCCTTTGGTAGATAGCCACTTGCAAGATAGTTAGCGATTTCAACATACCAAGGTATACATAACAACTGAAAAGATAGCATAAATTCGTTCATCGGTAAATAAGTCAAGAATTTCTCCCTTTTCGACATGTTCACAGTTCAATCTTGATGGATGATTAACCACAAAGTTTTTAGCACCCTTTTTTATCTTTGATTTTCACATTAAATTCTTGCAATAGCAATACCCATCAAATTAATCTAGGCTTTGAATCCTTTTTGGTAAAAAGATGTTGCAGAGTTGTATAATTCGACCAAACTATCAAACACGATGGCTAGAAGTTCCTTCTCCATGGTTATGTAATTCACTTAAGCTCCGATAAGAGAATGGCTTGCATAATAAAAAGTGTGGCAAATCTTATCATTCTGTTGTCCCAACATAACTCCAATAGCAAAATTGCTAGCATCACATATAATCTCAAAGCTCTCAATTTGGTGATGCAATGATAAGGACTAAAATTAATTTCAACTTCAAGGTATTAGAAAGTGGATTTGTTATTTTTAAGAAATCTTTAATGAAATGATGGTAAAATCCCCCATACCCTAGGAAACTCCTTACACTCTTAATAGTCGATGGAGGGGGAAGTTTTTCAATAACCTTTACTTTGGCCTTATCTACCTCAATTCCCCTCTCCGAAATCTTGTAGCTATTAACTATTCCCTCATACACCATAAAATGGCATTTTTCCTAATTAAAAAGTAATTTAGTGGCTTTACGTCATTCCAAAAACATATCTAGATTGGCCAGTCAACTCTCAAACTCCCTTCCATAGATTGTAAAATCATCCATAAATACTTCCATGAATTTTTTTATAAAATCATAAAAGATGGCCATCATGCACTACTAAAATGTAGTCGATCCATTGCATAACCTAAAAGGCTTGTGTCTATAGGTAAAGGTTCTGTAGGGGCAAGTGAAAGTGGTCTTATCTTAGTCATCAGGTGCGATAGGAATTTGCTTATACCCAGAGTAACCATTTAGAAAATAGTAAAATTTATTACTCGCCAATCTCTCTAATATTTGGTCAATAAAAGGTAAAAAAATGGTTTTTTCTAGTGGTATTATTAGTCTCCTATAATCTATGCATATTCTCTAACCTATAACTATACGAGTAGAGATCAATTCATTCAACTCATTTGTTACTACCGTCATTTCTCCTTTCTTAGGCACATATTGTACTGGACTCACCAATTTACTATCAGATATTGGATAGATAATACCTGCATCTAAGAGATTTATGACTTTTTTCTTTACCACTTCTTGCATGGGTGGGTTAAATCTTCTTTAAGGTTATGCCACAGGCTTGTAGTCATCCTCCATCAAGATTTGGTGCGTGCAAAAACTAGGGTTGATTCCTTTCATGTCTTTAATATCCCATCCAATTGCTTTTATATTCTTTTTGAGCACTAAAATTAGCATCTCCTTTTCGGGATCTGACAAATGAGAAGAAATTATAACAGGGTTACTATCACCATTTCAGAAAACATATTTTAAATGTGACGGTAAAGGTTTTAAATCAGATTTCTTCTCATTTTCTAGGAGTTCAACTGCATGGTCCTCCTTTTCACTTTCATTATGTTCTTTTTCCAGCTCTTTTCTTCGCTCATTCTCATCTACATTTAAAACTTTCTTATCATTATAATGCATTAAGTAATTCTTCAATGGATCATCAAGCAGCAACTCTTCTTGCATTTCTTCAACACAATCTTGGATAGCATCCACAAAATAAACAACTTTCTCAAAATCATAAGATGGATGTTTTATCACTCTGTTGACATCAAAGACCATCTTTTCTTCATTAAATCGAAGGGTTACTTTGGGCCATGTACATCAATTAAAGCCCTTGTGGTGTTCAAGAATAGTCTTCCCACAATAAGTGGCATTTTTTCAATCTTTGTCCATCTCCATAACTACAAAGTCCACAAGGAAGATAAAGTTTCCAACTTTCATTAACAGGTCCACAATGATCCCTTTTGGTCTTTTTACCGATCTATCTGCTAGTTGAAGTGTCATGCGAGTCTCCTTACTATCACTTAAATTTAACTTTCTACAAATTGAATAAGGCATTATATTTATATTCGCACCAAGATCACACAGAGCATTGCCAACAAAATTATATCCTAAGTCACAAAGTAATGTGAAATTGCCTAGATCTTTTAATTTCTTAGGAATTTCATTAGAAATCAAAGCACTATAATTTTTTTATAGTTAAAAAGTTTTTACCTCCTCTAGCTTCTTTTTGTTTGAGCAAAGTTCTTTTATAAATTTTTCATACTTAGACATATGAAGCAAAGCTTTAACAAATGTTAAGTTCATATGCAGCTTCTTAAATATGTTCAAAAAATTTTCTAATCGCTCATTATTTTTCTCTTTCCTAGTTAGTAAAGGAAAAGGTAATCTAAATTCATCTAATAAAATAACATTAGAATTCAAAATAACTTTACCTTTATCTTTGGAAGGAGGTACCTCATCAACAATTGTTGAGTTGGAGTTATTTACTTGTATCGTTAGCTCCACCTCAACTAAAGAAAACTTACTTTATTATGCATTCTCTAACTTCTTACCACTCCTTAATGAGATCACCTTAGCTTCCTCATTGGATTTCTATCCATGGAAGATGGAAATGTCCTTTGTGCTCTATTTGACAAATAGTTAGCCAATTGCCCCAATTGAGCTTTAAGATTCCTTTTAGATGCATCTTGATTTCGGTTCCATTGATCTTGGGCCTTTTACCTCGACTCTTGTCTAGAAATAAATTGTGTTTAATTGGTCATAAATCTAGCAATCATAAAACTAGCGAACATCTCTTCAATACTTGGCTTTTTCTCTTAGGGTATTGGTGACTTTGCTTAAAAACCAGGTGGCTGAAAGTTTTGGGGGGCTCATAAAGGTTGGTGAGGTGCTTGTGAGGGTTGGTAGGTTTGCTGGTAAGTTGGGTTTTAATTACCTTAGTGATTTATGTTCAGGTTAAATGGAGCTCTCACTTGGTTGTTAGACGATGATGCTTGATTACTATCTCTCTATGAGAAATTAGGGTGGCTCCTCCAATCTGGATTGTATTGGTTGCTTTTGGGGTCATTCCTCTTGAAATCGTGGATTGTGTTTACATCTTCATTCCCTTTATTATATACATCATTCACCTTTAGCTCACCTGCTACATTACTTCCATCAAAACCTCCATTTTCTTAAGAAACAATCGTAACATTTTGTACCTTGAGACCGTTTAACTCTTGCTTGAGGAGTTCCATTTAAACTCTTAGTATGGCTGCTTCATTCATACTGTGCACACCTTATCTCTTAGTTGTGGCCCTTGTGCTTCATTTATAGCCATCTCATTTGATAATAGAAAAGCCTCTTCAGGAACCTTATTTATGAAACTCCCATTTGAAGTGCATCTAAGAGAGATCTAGTTGTCTGATTGACACCTGCATAGAAAGTAGACATTAGTTGATGCATTGCTATCTTATAGGGGGGACAACTTTTGAGAATTTTACTAAACCTCTCCCAAGCCTTATGAAAGGGCTCCTCATAGAGTTGCTGAAAGTTGCATATGCTATTCCTAATATTTTTTTTTATCTTGGTGAGAGGAAGGAACCTCATTAAAAATTTCTCTTGCATCTATTCCCAATATCTAATGGATTGACTGGGTAACATTTGTAACCAATCCTATCCAATAAGAGTAAAAGGGAATAACTTCAGTTAAATGGCATCCATAAAAACTCTTTGGATCTGCACGGTGTCGCTAATCTCTAGAAAAATGTTTAAGTATTGAACTGGGTCTTCAATATCTGGTCCTGAAAATTAATTTTTTTGTACCATTATGATAATGGCTGATTTTAGCCAGAAATGATTATTTTAAAGTAGTTTGATGGTTATGTGCTTCTTATTCCACCTTGGAGTGGCATAATACCAAATCATCCTCGGTCTCATCACATTTTCTTGAACTTGATTTGGATTTCCTTGAATTTGATTTTAGATATCTCACCCTTCCAGCAGTGGTGGTCGGTTATCGAGAGGTGGATTGTCTTGTGGATTTATGTTTGCACATTGTTGTCTTTTCTATCTATTCAATGTCCTCTTAATCTCAAGGTTACTTGGTATGATTGGATTTGTTCTTACCATACACTATTGACATTTGAAAAGAATAAAAGAATAAAGAATAAAAAAAAGTATACACATAATATCCACTGCAAAATCTAAAATACATGCCAATCCTTGGCAACGATGCCAAAAACTTGATCGATATCTAGCAAGCGTACTAGATCATTTAGTAATATAGAAAAATAGAATTAAAATCCTTAAATATCGTACCCAAGGGATAGTGAATTTTATATTTTTGAAATAAAGATTACGTGAAAGAATTCCTAGATTTTGATTATGATTATTAACTGAATTAAATTAATTAAACAACTAAATTAATTGGAATAAGAAACAAAGTCTAAAATTGATTGAAAAACAAAGATTAACTATATTAACGGTAAAACTCAATGACTAAAGATCTTTTGCTAAGGGAACTATTTGCCTTGCTTCCTACTGAAATTGACTCTATTCAAAGTAATACAAATTTGTTATGAAAAGGCAAACTAAATTCAGATATCTTATTCAGAATACTTTTCTAGAAAATTAGATTCTCTGATTAAGAATAATCTAATAACTAGCATAAATTTCGGATTTAAGTTCTTAGATCTCGTTTAAATCTCTTTGCATAAAATCTATTCTTAATCTATTCACAATTCAAATTCTTTAACCTAATATCACTTATGATCATAAAATTTCCAGAGCACAAGAATATATAATAAACCTAAGTATATTAGAAAAAGGCATATATATTATTAATCAAACTCAGATTCATAATTAAATCATCTATTCGATACATCAACCACGAATCAACATAAATTCAATAAAATAGATTAGCAAAAGAATTATGAAAGAACAAAGTTTTTATTGAATTTAAAGCTCAATTATGAGTCATCACGGAAGGAAAAATGAGGGTTCAAGTTTCCCTCAAAAAAGAAAGAAACTACTCATTGTTCATCATTGAAATTGAATAAATGAAAAAAAACCTAATACTATACTCACAGAATCAACTCCAACTTAATCTTTAGCTCTTGGAAAAACCAGAAGAAGAAGCCTCAATTAACCTTAAATTAATATTTCTAAGGTAAAGAATTATGCTTTTATGAAAAACCTAAGTCTAACTTGATAGAATAATATCTAACTATTCATATATGATGATAAAACACTAAAAGCCCTAAAATTCTTGAAGTCCAGCCGCCACTAGGAGTTAAACTTCTACTCAAAATCTTCTTTTTTTGCATAAATAATTAAATTGAACCGGTAGAGCCACTTCCTATCCCAGTTGGGTTATGCAATTCTTCCTTGAGTTATTTAATGTAACTCGAATAAGCCACTCTCTATCCCAACCAGGTCATAAGCTACTGGACTGAAGGTACATTTCTTCAAATGGCTCAGCTGAGCCACTTATTGTCCCAGCCGGGTTGATTTTTCAATTTTTATCTTTAAAGCTGCAAAAACAACATAAATTAACTTCAAACTCTAATATTTCAAAACACATATAGCTTAAACATAAAACACACAAAATTAACACTAAATAAACTCTAAAACACATTTAAAAACACATAAAACATAGGTATACTTTAGAGATATCAAAATTCATATCCTTTTAGCATTTAAACAATCAATCACACATTCCAACAATAAAAATAATCACAATAAATATGCAAATACCTCTATACCTTATTAAAGCTTGTCCTTCTATTCCTTGCTTCCCACCTTCTCTTTACCTTTATCTTTCACCTTATCTTCAACTAATATCACAAAACATCTTTCATTCCTCATTTAAAATCTGTACATATACACTCTAATTGACATGCTAAATGAAGGGAGAAGGGGAAATACACTAAATTACTTACCTTATGCATTTGTATGCTCTAAGTTCTCTCTCTCTTAACTCTCTTCCAACCAAGAAAATAATTTAGAAGGCTTAAAGAGGAAAAAGATAACAAGAAAAAGTTAGAATTCCTAGCCTAAGGATGGCTAGCCAAAGCTTCCTCTAAAGTAGATTTTTCTACTTCAATTAATTAGGCAAAATTCTAGAAAGAGAATGGTGTCAACCTCTCATTGGTCAAAGTTTTAAGTCCTTGGTAAATTATCATTTAATCCCTCCTTTAACTTTTAATTACCGACTCACTTAAATTGCTATTTCATCTTCAATTTAGTATTCACTTACTTGTATAAATCATTAGTTACACATTTACTTACATATCCTTAACTTTTGTAAAAATACTAATTACATCCCCACTTAAACAATTAATTCTCTCTTGCACTATAAATCATACAATCACATGGTTACTTATGTTCTAATCCTACTAAGGCACACTGTGGGGCCTCACATTTCACTAAAAGTTCAAGAAGGGTTCTTAAGCTTGGAACGCTTAGGTGTTGGACTTTATCATTTACGGTCTAATGATGGAGAAGGATATAGCCGAAATAGGGCTTATTACCTCTTTCACTTATGAATTGACTGACATCAACTTTGAACCTATGAGGGTGAGTTAAGATCAAATTTTATTGTAGGAATTTTCTAGGAGACTTCTAACTTTTGTGTGTTTCTGAATAGATCATGTAAAGGGCCATACACTTGTATATTGAAAAACATGGAATGGAGGTAGCAATTTACCAATAAGGCAAATTAGGAGAAGTTATAGATAACCTTTAAAGAGTATGATAAAAAGCTTTGATTAAAATCATTAACTAAGATTTAGGTGCTAGTCGATCAGGTGGGGGAGCTTTAAAAGTAGGTAAGCTCTTTAGAGTCCTTTTTGAAGATCTTTGAGGAAGGAAGAACTTCCTCCATTAGCTTCACCAATAAGAGATAACCAAATAAAGGGTTCTTCTAGCCAAACAAGTGGTTCATTTTTAGGGCAGTCTCATTGAAAAAATTATGTGTGAATGTGAGAGGAGATACCTAGGCAAGAATTTAGCTTTCTGAAGGAGCCTACCTACCTGCTTAATCCTCCTATCGATGGGGAAGAAAGAGAAAAAACTTTGAACGGAGATGTTAGAGGTGGATAGGATGTAAATATAGCAGATTAGGATTTCCTTTGTATTTTTTTTTTTGTTTCTCTTCTCGCTCTTTTTTGATAATCAAGACAAATGTTAATGAAATCTACTTTTTGTTATTCGAGTGACGCATTATTAGTTTTCTTCGTTCCAAGTAGAATATTTTGCAAACAATATATAGTATTGCTAAGTGTTTGCCCTTTTTGGGGAGTCTTTTGATAATAACAATCCAAGTAGATTCATCCAGTTTTAAGTGCATGTTAGTAAGAAATACGACTTTAACTTGGGATAATAAAGAGTTCAGGACTTGTATGTGTGCATGATCAAGTTGATCGAAACATGGAGCTAATTAGAACCATAAAAAATACATAAATTTGATCGAAATCAAATTATTATTAACTCTTCAAAGTTACATAGCGCTTTAGTCTGATTTGAATCAGTATATGGCTATGAGTAACTTTGGGAAAATAATAAGACATTAATTATGGGATGGGATTTAATCATCGAACAAACAAGCGTCAATTGGGAAGATAGAATAAATGTGAGGCATCAATCATGTGACTGGGATTGAACTCATCGATTGGAAAAACATCAATTGAGAGGATATATATTAGAAAGAAATAGACAAATGTAAAGCATCAGCCATAGGATTAGGATAAAATTTATCATTCGGGAGAATATTTATTAATCATATGCTTAAAAAAATATTACAAACAAATAAAAATTACATCAAACATTTTGAAATAGGAAATTACATCATCTAACTTTTAAACACTTCTACATTTTAAGATTTAAGAATGTCTGATCCATCCATAGCTTACAATTTGTAAGTTATTTTTGCTTAAAAACTTGAAAATTTCATAAGGTCATTCCCAATTTAGCATTAGTTTTCCCACTCTAGATTTACCTGATCTAATGTTTGCTTTCCTTAAATTTAAGTCCTCAACATTAAAGGTTTTCTGTTTTACCTTGTTGGCAATTCTTTGCTTGTAAGCAACAATCCTCACATAAACATATTCTCTCTTTTCTTTAACCAAGTCCATGTCCTGTCTTCTTTCTTGTTCATTGCTCTAAGTGGAGAAGAAAGTTAAACGGTAAGAGGGAATCCAATTTCTATTTAAATAACTACTTCTGATTTATAGACCAGAGAGAATATAGTTTAAAGCATTTTACTTCTTGGTAAGGTCCTGTAAGATCATAATAGCAACTCTTTTGGCTAGTTGCCTTTTGCTTCTCCTAGTCTTTTCTTTAATCCTTCCAATATTGTTATGTTTGAAACCTCAATCATGCTATTACTTTAAGGATGAGTTATTGAAGTGAACCTCAGATTAATTTTCAGGTTGAAATAGAAAGATCTGAAGGTTGTGCTATCAAATTGCTTGCCATTATCTATAATAAAGACTCTAAGAAATCTATACCTGTAAATAATCTCTTTCTAAGTAAATTTTTTTACCTTTTCAGCACTAATTGTAGCCAATGACTTAGCTTCAATCCACTTGGAGAAATAGCCTACCGCCATGACAAACAATTTCATCTGTCGTTTGCCTTTTGGGAAAGGACCTAAGATATCCAAGCCTCATTGGTCGAATGACTAGGATATCCCAATTGGGCTTTGTTTTGCAACTAGTTATCTTATAATTCTCTCATAGATCTGGCATCACTGGCATTTCTTAACTTTGTCCTGAGCATCTTTAAAGATGTTTGGCCAGAAATATCCAGTCTGTAAGACTGTTATTGCAATTACTCTGCTAGCTTAATGGGCTCTATATATTCCTTTATAGATTTCTCAGATGATGTAATCTCCTTCTTCCTTTGAGACACATTTAATCCTTGGATGGCTAAATGCATTTTTATAAAGTTTATTACTAGTTATGGAATAATTGAATGCTTTTCTTGTGATTTTCTAGCTTCTACATCATTGTCTGGAAATTCTCCTGATCAGAGGCATCGAACGATCAGGATCATCTAAGTTTCCTCCTCTTGGTCGATCTCCATCACTTCTGGCTCCTCTAGGGAGGGATGAAACCACTCCTTGATTATTATTTTTTCCATTATATTCTGATCTGAAGCTGCTAATTTGGTGAGCTGATTAGCCATTACTGTATCCTCTCTTGGTGTTTTCGCCAAACACTAGGTTTTACCTCCATCATCTAGCTCTTTGAGTGATATTTTAACTTTTATCAAATACCTCTTTATGTGTTGCTCTTTTTCTTCAAAATTTCCAAGCACTTGGCTTGTCACAAGCTGAGAGTCACTTTTAATTCTAAACCTTTTTGGTTAGATCGACTTGACCAGCCTTAGACTCTGGAGAAGTGCTTCATATTCTACAATATTGTTAGAGGGTTTAAAACTTAATTTTATTGCTTACTTGATCATTATGCCCAGGGGCCCTTTAATGACCATCCCAACACATCATTTTTTGTAGTTGAAAGCTCTATTAATGATCATTTCCTAGGAAACTCTCCTGGGTTTTTTAGCTTTGTGCTTTTCTGTGAATTCTACAACAAAATATGCTAGAGCCTACACTTCGATCGCATTTTTAGATTCGTATCTCACATCAAAAGATTGCAACTTGATGGCCCATCCCACTATTTTACCTTTTAAGTCTAGAATTTGAAGGATCTTTCTGAGAGGTTGATCTGATCGGACGATGATGGTGTGCACTTTAAAGTATAACCTTAGTTTCTGGTGCACATCATGAGTGATGATCAACTGCTCAGTCCAAATTTTCTTTAATTTTGATCCTTTCGACACTTGGCTGATATAGTAGATCAAAAGCTGTTGACTTTCTTTTTTCTGATCAGAACTATAGCTACAGCCTCTCTAAAAATAGATAGATACATGTAGAGTTTCTCTCTAGGGATTGATTGGCTCAACAATGGCAAACTGGCAAGAAATTGCTTCAATTCTTCAAAAGCCTTTAAGAAATATTCCGCCCAAGTAAACACATCATTTATTCTTAACTTTTTAAAGAAGGGCATGCATGATTTAATAGAGGAAGAAATAAATATGCCCAATGCTGTTGTTTGCTGTTTAGCTTCTAAACATCCTTTACATTGGTCGAAGGTTTCATGTCCACTATTGCTCTAATATTCTTGGGGTTAGCCTCTATTCCCTTTGTTGACACCATAAAACCCGGGAATTTTCCTAAAGGGACTCCGAATACACACTTAGTAAACACCTTTATCAAATCAGCTAAGTGCTCTTCGGGGCTTTTGCTTTTCATAATCATGCCATTTACATATACTTTTAGGTTTTGCCCGATCTACTCCTTGAAGATCTTATTCATCAAATGCTGGTACGTCGTCCCTACATTCTTCAATCCAAACGGTATGGCCCTATAATAGATGGTGTTGTTGTCTATGATGAAACCTTTTTTCTTAACTGAACAACCACATCGTGATCTGATGATACCCTGCATAAGCATCAAATAAAGAGTAGATGGCATGGCAAGTAGTGGCATCCGCAAGTTTATAAATACTCGAAAGTAGGTAACTATCTTTTGGGAAAACTTTATTAAGATCAGTAAAGTCTATGTACATCTTTAGCTTTCCATTTCTCTTCTTCACCAAGACCATATTTGGAAGCCATTCAGGGTACTAGACTTCCCTAATGGTTGTTGCCTTTAACAAATGATCAATCTCCTTAGAGATAATTTTTTTCAGTCGAGGGCGTGTCCTCTTAGCTTTTACTTGACAGGTGGATGGTTTGGATTAACATTTATATTGTGAGAGATCACCCTTAGGTCTATGTCTAATATATCTTTTGGTTTCCTAGCAAAAAAAGCTTGGTTGATCATTAGCACTTACATCACTCCTTTATCCACCTCGTTGGACATGCTCAATCTGATATGCACCTTTTTCCCTTTCGATAACTCTTGGTGATAAGATCACCTTTAAGATTCATTCTAGGGCGGTTGGCCTTTTCTTCTTTTTCTTTACCATAGCAATATAAGCTTTTATTGAGGCTTTTTGAATTCTTTTTAAGATTGCCACTCTATTTTCTGTGGAAATTATCATCACTATGTACCTTATACTAGTAATGGCTTTGCTCTGGAACAACAACGGTCTTCCAGAAAAGGCATTATATGCGAACTTCATATCCATCACCATGAATAAGGTTTTGCATGTGTAAGTTATTGCTTCATCTCGCAGTCTACAAAAAGTTCTACCAATCTGGCCATTGGGACAAGATGAGGACATTCACCACACTCCCATTATCTACAAGGATATTTTTCATGAGGAAATTGTTAATCATAGCCTGTACCATTAAGGCATCTTCATGATAAGATTTTAGGTCTCTAGCATCTTCGAGGGAAATAGAAACTGGTGGTAACTTCTTAAATTTTGTCGAAAAGTACACACCTTTGCCTTTTCTCCTCTTTGAGAAATCTTCCCGTATGATGAGCCACCAATAATTATATTGATGACTCCTAATTTTTGCCTCTACTAGTCGGTGTCTTTAGGCTTTCTCCTTTTTTATCCTAATCAAAATCTAATTTATCTTTATCTTGAGGCGATGGTTTACATGAATCTTTTACCATTGAGCCCACAAATCTTTTCAAAGATTCCCTCTGAATGAGCCTTTCAATCTCTTCCTTCAAAGCATTAAAATCATTGGTAGTATGGCCAATATTCTTGTGGAATTCACAATATTTACTTTTTTCTCTCTGGTGACTCATCCAGTCGGACATTTTCTTTTTCTAATTCACTTTGTTATACTTTTCTTTAATCCATAGTAGGATTTGTTGGGAGAAGAATTGAGCAGAGTATAGGTTTTAGCCAAATTGTTAACATGGTGACAAGCTTCTGGATGTCTTTGACATTTTCTAGAGGCTACATGTTTATGATCGCTTGAATCTTCTCAAGATTAGCCTTTATCCCTCTTTGGGATACATAAAGCCTAAGAATTTTTGAGATGGGACTCTAAATATACACTTTTTAGGATTTAATTTAATTTAAAACTTATTGAGAGTGGCAAATACCTTGATCAAATCAGCTGGATGTTCCTCTTGGCTTTTGCTCTTCATGATCATGTCATCCATACAAACTTCTAGATTCTTTTCGATCTGCTACTTAAAGATCTTGTTCATCAAATGCTAATATATAGCTCTTACATTTTTAATTCGAATGGCATAATCTTGTAGCAAAAGGTACTGTCTTTTATGATGAAGCTAATCATCTCCTAATTGAGCAACCACATTAGGATTTGGTGATAGCCTATATGAGCATCAAGTAAGGAGTAGATTGCATAACATGCAATTGCATCCATAAGTTAATCAACGCTTAGAAGTGGATAATTGTCCTTAAGGAAAAGTTTATTATGGTCGGTGAAGTCCACACACATCCTTAGCTTTCCATTATTCTTCTTAACTAGTGCTACATTGGCTAACCATTTAGGATAATTAATTTTTCGAATGGTGCTAGCTTTTATTAGCTGATTGACTTCTTTTGAAATAAACTTCTTTCAATCAGAGGCATGCCTTTTCAGTTTTTGCTTGATAGAGGGATAGTTTGAGTTGACATTAAACTTGTGAGTAATCACCTTTGGATCTATGCTCAGGATTTCTTTTGGTGCCTAAGTGAAAAAATGTTGATTAACTATCATTACTTCTATAACATCTTTCTCTACCCTTTCAGTCATACCCCGATCCAGTTTGCACTTTTTTGCCCTTGGATATCTCTCTGGCCACAAGATCACCTTTCGAATCCATACTAAGCCTATTGGCCTCTTTTTCATTCTCTACTCTAGGTTGCACTATGTAAGCTAGCTTTGCCTCCTTTACCATAACAACATAGGCTTCTTTTGAGGCTTTTGGATTCCCTCTTAAGATTGCCACTTTATTCTCGGTGGAAATTTTCATGACCATATACCTTACACTAGTAATTGCTCCATTATAAAATAGCAATGGTCTTTTAAAAATTGCATTGTATGCAAACTTCATATCTATCACCATAAAGTTGGTTCTGCACGTGTGCATCACAACTTTATCTCTAAGTTCCACTAAAAGTCTTACCAATCCTACCACTGGAACAATTACATTGCCAAGTTTAATTAGCAGTGTGGTCATAGGATTTAACTCTTTTGTTGTTAGATCCATTTTTCAATAAACTTCCAAGGTGAGGACATTTACTTCACTTTCATTATCAACTAAAATTCTTTTAACAAGAAAATTGTTCATTACTGCTTGGATGACTGGGGTATCCTCATGGGGGAATTTTAGATCTCCTACATCTATTGGGGAAATGAGAACTGGCAGTAGCTTATCGGATTTAGCTGAAGAGTACACACCTTTTTCCCTTTTTCTCTTGGAAAAGTCTTCCCTATATAAAGATCCTCCAACAATCATGTTGATAACTCCAGCTCTTTGCTTTACCAATCGATGTCCTTAGGCTTCTTTCATCATTATCATCTGAATCTGACTATTCTTTCTTTCATTAGAAGGCTTGTAGAGGCCTTTTAGTGCAGGGCCTACAAATATTTTGAGTGACTTATTTTATAGGAGCCTCTCAATTTCTTCCTTCAGTGTGTTACAATCATTAGTTGTATGGCCGATATCCTTGTGGAACTTGCAGTGCTTGCTTTTGTCCCTTCTCACATATGTCCGATCAAACATCTTCTTCGGCTAGTTTACTTTTGTGTGCTTCTCCTTAATTCACATAAGAACTTTAGTAGGAGAAGAATTGAGTAGAGTATAGGTTCCGACCGAATTACTAATATGGCAATCGGACCTAACATGCTCGATTTTTTTCCTTTTTTCTAAGTTCCTCGAGGTACTGGCTCCTTTAGGACTTTTTACCTTTAAATCTCCCTATCCATAAGGTTGCATTCTATTCATTATAGTGTGTATTTCTCCTCTAACACTTAAAGCATCATCTAGTTGGATGTATTGGTTTGCCCTATCCATTAGCTCGGTGAAATCTGTGGGTGGCCGAGTGAAGATAGGCTTATATAATTGGACGCTTGTTATGCTTCTAGCCAAAGCATTTGTTGTAACCTCTAGATGTAAATCCTTTTTTCAATTCCCAAGCTTTGAAATCTATCAATATAACTCCTAAGAGTTTCGTCTGGTCCCTACACTAGATTGTACGGATCGTTAACAGTCTTAGGTATTCAGATTTGCACAATAAATCTTATTATGAATAGATCATAAATTTGCCTGAAAGAATGGATTGATTCTAGACGAAGATCATAAAACCAATCCAAAGCATCTCCTACTAACATTATAGGGAACTCTCGTATATAATATGGTTATCAAAAGTATAAATTTCAATTTACATTAGATACTTTTGTGTATTTGTGCATTTTAATCTTCTTAAGCCTGTCGGGGAGTTTTATCTCTTGGATCTCCTGGCTGAATGGAGACATTGTGTTTTCGTCAAATATTGGTTTCTTTGGGTACCCCACACCAAACGTTTTGATTTGCCATAAGAACTACTTCTCATTTTTGTGTGCCATAAGATCATTCGTTTCTACTGTCTTGGTAAAAACCTCCTTTTGGGAGTGTACAGGTATCTCAGGTCGTATCTGAGATTGACCAAAGGTGATGATGGATAATCAAGGGTGTGACTTTTACTAGTCGAGCCTACTTTGTCTTTTCCCTCGTTTTTTTGATCGTCGCTACATAATCAAACTATGTGCCTAATTTATTACCTTTGGTTTGCTCCCTGATCACTATTCCCTAATTTCCTAGTCTATCGATTTGTATCAGGTGGGGGTAAAAAGACCAGCAAGGTCTAGTGTCGATTTCTGGCTATTCTGACTCCCTTTGCAGATGTATGAATACAAGTTTGTTTTATTATTTTTTTAAATTGTTAAACATTGCCATTCTTTATCCCCAGCCATTCTTTTTCTGATGCAATGAAGATGGTCACTTTCTCGTGACCGTCTTTGTTATATATTTTTTTGATTGTTAATATTATTAAAGTTTATGCATATAAATACACATCTCAAGGGATTTTTGTATACTTTGCTCCATATATCAAGGGAGGAAATAATTGCCTTCTATTCTCCTCTTTTTCCATTCATTTGGCCTTCACTTTACTTTTAACTGAAGTTTTATAGCTTTATATCCTTTGGTCAATTGCATCTAGAGTCATAAATGATCTTCTGCTAGATGAAACTCATCTAAGAAGCAAGTTATGTTAGGGACTATCCCTCAATTGGAATATCCCAAAGTCCTTTCTCCTACTAAATCATTCGGCATTTTAGATAATTCTTTGGCTCTACCATACTGCAATACCTTTGTTCTAATAGCATTTCCCACAGTCAATGAGAGGGGATCTTCCTCACATAACTTTTTTTGTAACATCTTTATCACTCAGATCTAACAGAACAGTGCAAACTGATCGGAAAATTTTTTCCCACTTGTGCCTAAATTCTAATCTTTACTTATTTCCATTTCCTTAACTTTTATTTCCAATTCAAATCCATTATTATACCCTTAAATTATATTATGGCCGAACTATAACTGTCATAAATTACTATTTATTTTACAAAAATTCGACAATATAATGGCTATAATTTTGACTAGTCCCCTGAAACGTAGACAATTACATAGCCTTTCAGAGACACAACAATTCAAATATAATCAACATTCCCAAACCAAAACCTCATATTTCATAATCTAACCATCTCATCCACATCCATCTTATCATAACTTAATAATCATATATATAACTTTATACATATCTAATACATGTCTTTGTTACAAATGTCAACATCTATACATACATTTATATATACATGCCATAACAAAATCAACTACCCTAAATTAAAAACTCCTTCTCCAAAATGTGCATTAATGCTCCAGCTCTTCGGTACCTGCACGCAGTAAAATCTATGTGCTGAGTATGAAATATTTCCAGTGGTGAGTAACAATCCTGATATTTTCCTTTACCATAATATTATTCTATACATAAACCAAAAAGCAAATAAACTTATAATAATATCTTCAATTAATCACATTTTCCCCATTTTCCTTTTAAAAGCAAACTAACTATTTATTAGTAACTCCTTTGTACTTAATGCCTAAACTTTGATCAAGTTTTCAATTGGATCCCTAATATCATATTTATTCCCAAAATTACCCTTTTTGCCCGTTATTTACAAAATTGCTATTATACTCATTTAATTTCATTTTTATCCTATAACTTTACTCAAATATTACAAATTACTCCCTATTTTATCGTTTTCAGGTAAATTATATTTTTGGTCCTTATGTTTTATAAAACTTTATTTTGACACTGTTAGGATACCAAATTACCATTTTACCCTTATTAATCATTTCTTAATCATATTTACTCATTAAACGCCAACTTTGGTAAAATTATCGTTTTACCCCTAAACTTTTTATTTTCTTTCAATTAGATCCTTTTTTTCACTTTAAACTTCATTTTCATCTTTCTTTTACACTTTTACCATATTTTCACCACAATGCCCCTAGTACACTCCTGACAGAAACTCTCAGACCAAATACACGGGACGTGGACCCCACAGGGCCACAAACAGATTGAGAAATGATCTCGAAGGACCATTTCCCATTGAACAAATAATAGAAAAGATAAATACTATAGGGATTAGTGATCCTACCATAGCAAAGCAAGTCACCATGACTTGCACTGCGGTACAGATATCCCTATGGCCAGTCAATTATATTTTGAGCTAGGTTTTGACTGTCTGACTATCACTAAGGGCACAATCTCGTTAAATTTCAATTCATTATTCCATTTTACACCATTTTATTATGCATCTTCATTTACTACAATTATCAGTCAAACCTTTTAATCTTTTTGCACAACTTGTGAATTATTTCACTATAATTCACCGTAATTAACCATTGTCTCATCAAATTATACATTATCTTTCATTAATCCAACATTTCCATTAAATACATAAACAAAATTTATCTCTAAAATATTCATTTAATTTTTATAAATTCTATAAAAATTTATGGGTGTGTTATTTCATTTTTATAATCATTTCATGGCTTAATTTCATCTAAATACATGAATTAAGCATTGATTCCCCTAAGGTTAAGGTTAGGCCAACATGGGAAGTCCACCATTCCATAGCTTAAAAATTTAATTAAGCATACCAATAGGCTTATTCAAGGTATAATTACACTATCCTAACATCAATTTCAATTAAACATGCATATACTTAATTTTTATTTAGTTACATAAAGGGGAATTAATTCAAAATAAAGGGAAATGTTAGGATTTATTAGCCACTAACCTTTTTTCCTTGTTTTGGCTTGCCTAGGCTTCCTTTCCTTTGCCTTTAGCCTTGGCAAGTTGGTCTTCCTCTTGTCAACCTACCATGGTTGGATTTTTAACCATAAGAAACTCTAATTTTTTGATCTTATTTGCTCAATTTGACATCAAAAATAGATTCTAGGCATAAAACACTAAAGTGATATTTTTTCTCTTAAGAATTCAACTTACCTCTTTAGACACCTAAGGTTAAATCTTGGAATTTCTTTGCTTCTTTGGCTTAAATCAAGTGATGGAAGCATAAGTACACATCAAGAGGGGTAGAATTAAAGTTGGGATGTTGGAATTTAGGGAGAGATTTAAAGGAATTAAGAAGAAATTTTTGAGAGAAAGGGAGAAGGAGTGGTTCGGCCAAGAAGAGAAAAAAGAAGTGGCTAGAAAATGCTGAAATTTTACAGATTTTTCAGCCTTAAATACTCTTCTTAGTGGGCCAAAAATTGGGCTAAGCCTAATGGGCCTAACCCATTAATTTAATCCCAATAACTAACTATTAAAAGTCCTAATTAAATTCTCCCACTTACTTACTCCAATTCACTCCAATTTTGATTCCACCACTCTTAACACATTAAAAATAGGTTGAACACAAAATTTTAGCTCAATCGGAGTCCGTTACCGATCCGATTCAATCAAATTGGTCCAATTCGACAACTACTGACATCAACGAAAAATTTATTTTTTTATACCAAAATATTCTACATGAAATTTCATTAAGATCTACAAAATCTGGTAATTTTTGAAATTCATTTGCTATTTTTAAAAATTCAGTCAAAGTTAGTCAATCTTTTCTAATAAGAAAATTGACTCGCTAACTTTTTCATATTTTTGACTTTTGGAGGCCTATTTGACATCGGTTTCACTTCAAATTTCAACCCTGAACTAACTATGACCAATACTTTCCAATGATCAAATAAAATATTTTTTACTTGCGGGTACAAATTACAGCTCGGTAATCCTATTCACCATCAGAATTTACTGTTCACGGCTAAGCCGATGTTGAGGCCATTACAATTCTCCCTTACTAAAAGAAATTTCGTCCTCGAAATTTACCTGTATTGAAGAATATGGGTACTGTTGTCTCATGGTCGTCTCGAGTTCCCATGTAGCTTCTTTCACATTGTGATGGTGCCACAGTACCTTCACTAGTGGAGCCTGCTTGTTCTTGAGCTGATGGATTTCCCTATCTAGAATCCTCACCAGTTTCTCTTTATAAGTCATGTCGTCTTTCACTTGAATCTCCTCTGGTGTGATTACATGGCTAGGATCTGACCTGTATCTACGGAGTATAGACACATGGAATACATCATGTATCTTATTTAACTCTGAAGGTAACTTCAACCGATAAGCTACGGGACTCACTCACTGAAGTACTTCATAAGGGCCAATGAATCTCAGACTCAACTTGCCCTTCTTGCCAAATCTCATAATCTTCTTCCATGGAGATACCTTCAAAAAGACTCGATCTCCGACCTGAAACTCTATATTCCTTCTCTTCAAGTCTGTATAAGACTTCTGACGATCCATGGCTTCCTTCAATCTATCTTTAATCATTCGCACTTTCTCTTCAGAATCACGAATCAAATCGAAACCTATCAGCTTCCTCTCACTCAATTTAGTCCAACAAAGGGGAGTTCTACATTTTCTACCATATAAAGCTTCAAAAGGGGCCATTTTCAAGCTGGATTGGTAGCTGTTATTATATGCAAACTCTGTCGAAGGCAAATGTTTCTCCCAACTGGTGTCAAACTCCAAAATACAACACCTAAGCATATCCTCTAAAATCTGGATCACCCGTTCTGACTGACCATCAGTCTGAGGGTGAAATGTTGTGCTAAGGTGGAGCCTTGTACCCAATGCATCTTGAAAATTTTGCCAAAAACGAAAAGTGAATCTAGGGTCCCTATCAAAAACAATGTAGGATGGTACTCCATACAACCTTACTATCTCGTTAATGTAAATTTCTGCCAGCCTAGACAAAGGATAATCTATCCGTACTGGTAGAAAATGAGCAAATTTGGTAAGTCGATCAATGATCACCCAGATGGCATTATGCTTCTTCTGGGTCACAGGTAAACCAGTCACAAAATCCATGGTTACCTCGTCCCATTTCCATTCCGGTACTAATAAAGGATGCAACAGTCTAGAAGGAACCTGGTGCTCAGCTTTTACTTGTTGGCATATCAAGCACTTATAAATTTCATTTTATACCTGGCCACCAATAGAAAGCTTTTAAGTCTTGGTACATGTTGCTACCTCCAGGATGTATGGCATAACTATTGTGATGTGCTTCAATTAGAATATTCTTCTTCAATTCTTCTTGGTTTGGAACACAAAGCCTTTTCTTATAGTAGAGGCTTCCATCATCACTTAAATAATAGTCTTTTACACTACCACTCTGAACCCTATTCCTAATAGTCATCAGCCGAACATCTTCCTTTTGGGCAACTTTAACCTGATGCACAAAGTCGGGCTTTACTCGTAATTTAGCTACTAAAGCTCTATCTGAAGCTAAACTCAAACTGGCATTCATAGCTTGAAGAGTTGCAAATAATACTATTAGTCATTAATACATATCGATTACTTATACTTATTTACTTAAGAATATTAATATCACCTAACATAAATTTCCAGCTAAGCTCATCCGCCACTAAGTTAGCTTTTCTTGGATGGTAGTCGATATAACAGTCATAATCTTTAATCAACTCCAACCAGTGTCTTTGTCTGAGATTGAGTTCTCTCTGGGTAAGCAGATATTTCAAACTTTTGTGATCCGAATAAATATAACATTTCTCTCCATATAAATAGTGCCTCCAAATCTTTAGTACAAAAATAATGGCTGGTAACTCTAAATCGTGAGTAGGGTAGTTCATTTCATAAGTCTTAAGTTGTTGGGAGGCATGAGCAATCACCTTGCCTTCCTACATCAGAACGCAGCCTAAACCATTTCTAAAAGCATCGCTATAGATCACAAAATCCTTACCTGACTCGAGTTGAGTAAGAATAGGAGCTTCTGTCAGCATACTTTTCAGCTTCTCAAAACATCCTTGGCATGCATCAGTCCATACAAATTTGGTATTCTTCTGTAGTAACTGAGTCAAAGGCATTGCAATAGTAGAGAAACCTTTTATGAATCTCTTATAATACCCAGCCAATCCCAGAAAATTCCTCACTTCAGTCTTCAAAGGGTCTACCTTTATACCTTCTGTAGATATCACGTGCCCCAGAAATGACACTTCATTTAACCAGAAATCACATTTACTGAACTTAGCATACAATTACTTTTCTCTCAAAGTCTGTAGAATAATTATCAGATGCTTATCATGCTCCTCTAGCATCTTGGAGTAAACTAAAATGTCATCAATAAAGACTACCACAAACTGATCTAAGTAAGGGCGAAAAACCCTATTCATCAGGTCCATAAATTTGTGAGTCCAAAGGGCATGACTAAGAACTCATAGTGGCCATATCTAGTGCGAAAGGCGGTCTTAGGCACATCTACTTCCTTAACTCCCATATGATAATAGCTTGATCTCAAGTCAATCTTTGAGAAAACACCCGCTCCCTTAAGTTGATCAAACAGGTCTTTAATAAGAGAAAGAGGATACTTGTTCTTTATGGTAACTTTATTCAGTTGTCTATAGTCAATACACAACCTGAGCATACTATCTTTCTTCTTTACAAACAAAATTGGCGCTCCCTAGGGAGAAACACTAGGTCTAATAAATCCCTTATCTAGCAGTTCTTGTAGCTGAATTTTCAATTCTTTTAATTTTGCTGGTGCCATTCTATATGGAGCGATGGAGATAGGGGCAGTACCTGGGGCAACATCAATGGAGAACTCTACCTCCCTATCAGGTGGTAAGCCTGACAACTCATCAAGAAACACATCCTAAAATTCTATGACAGTAGGCACTTCTGATATCTTTGGACTGACTTTCTTTGCCTCCACTGCATAGCACATATAAGCTACACACCCCTTTCTAATCAACTTCTTAGTAGCAGTAGCTGATATCATATTAGTTAAGAAATCAGTTCTCACACCTACCACTGTAATCTCTCGGTAATCTTCAAGCTTTAAAGTAACTCTCTTTCTTTTACAATCAACAGTCGCTTGGTGGGCGGATAATCAATCCATCCCTAGAATCACATCGAATTCGTGGAAGGGTAGCACAATCAAGTTTGCTAGGAAAATATATCCCTAGGCACTGATAGGACACTGTCTATACACTTTGTTTACTACTACACTATGCCCCAAAGGATTACTTACCAAGATATCCTGGTTCAAGCATGCCTCTTTCATCCCTTTATCTCATGCCAAAGCAGTGCTAATATAGAAGTGTGTGGAGCCAGGGTCAATCAAAGCATGTATTGAATCAGATAACCGAAGAAATTTACCTACAATCATGTTGGGAGTATTCTTCTCTTCCCTAGCTCTGACGGCATAAGTTTGGCCTGAAACTCACTTCTGTCCCTAAAATACTTGACTAGCGGGTCTGGAAGTTGAAGTATAAGGGGCGGCTCCCCTACCCCAACCTCTTGGTGCCGAAGACCCAGTACCTGATGCTGGTGAGGTAAATGAGGCAGTCTGCATAACAAGACAATCCTTGATCCGGTGATCTCTAGACCCACTCCTAAAACAAGCTCCAGTCAAAAATCTACACTCTCTAGGGTGAGTTTTGCCACAATGCTCATAAGCTACCACTGACCCAGTACCTTCATCCCGGGATGTACCAACTGCTGAAGCTCTACTATGCGATTCACTGCTCTAACCTCAGCCTGCTGACACCGATGACTGACCTTGAGGTGTTTGGGATCCCTTTGACTTCTTTCCTTGTCCCCCTTTACTACTGTACTGTCCTTGCTTCCTTTTCTGCTGAAACTGGAACTGTCTATCAGCTTGCTCTACCTGAGTAGTCTCTAATTTAATAGCAGCCTCGACCATAGCTCTCAGATTAGGGTACTTCTGAGTTCTAATAATCTGCCTGAGCTCTGTATGCAAACCCCTCTCAAACCTGTGGCATAACTTCTCTTCTGTAGTCTGGCTCTCATCCAAATAAGCGTTCAAATGCTCAAACTCGCGATTATATTTCGCTACTGTCTTGTTTCCCTACTTTAACTTCCAAAAGGCATCATGCATGGAAGCTTTATACTCAAACCCAATGTACTCCATCTCAAATTGATTAACAAAGAATTCCCAATTTAACTGATCTGCCGGAGTATGCCTCCTGACTGAATTCCACCAGATAAAAGCAGGGCCCTGAAGTAAAGCGACTATGCCATCAAACTTTTCCTCCAAGGGGCTGTGAGTAATTTCAAATAATCTTTTTATCTTGTATAGCCATTCTTCTGCTAATGCCGGTGTCAAGGGGTCTCGCCCAAAAAAATCTTCTGATCCCAGTCTCTTTAGCTGCTCCAAGATAGGTTTTCGTCTAGGTGGAGCCGGTTGAATTTGTACCACTGCTGGCTGAGCCTGTACCAGAGCCTGGGCTATCTGTAATTGGTGCTCTATATAATCAGCCATCAAATTAAGGAAGTTCGGCTGAGGAAGAGAAGGTGGTGCTGCAGGTGAAGGAACTTGTTGTGGGGCTTCTTGCTGCCCAACATTGCTCGATGCCTCACTTTTTCTATCATCCGCCTGTTTCCTTTCTTTGGCAAACATCCTTTCACTATAAAATAAAACGGAGCAAATGCACATTAATTCCAAAACACCTTTTCCCAAAAACAATTGGCATGTATATACAGATAAATCATTTATTAATAACCACTCTGATCTTAAGACTGCTTAAACCTTTGCTCCGATACCAATAAATATCACTCAGATCTAACAGAATAGTGCAAACTGGTCAGAATTGTTTTCCCACTTGTGCCTAAATTCAAATCTTTACTTATTTCCATTTTCTTAACTTTTGTTTTCAATTCAAATCTATTATTATACCCTTAAATTATATTATGGCTGACCTATAACTGTCCGAAGTTACTATTTATTTTATAAAAATTCGACAATACAACGGCTATAATTCTGACTAGTTCCCTGAAACGTAGACAATTACACAGCCTCTCAGAGGCACAATAATTCAAATATAATCAACATTCCCAAACCAAAACCTCATATTTCATAATCTAACCATCCCATCCACATCCATCTTGTCATAACTTAATAATCATATATATAACTTTATACATATCTAATACATGTCTTTATTACAAATTTCAACATCTATACATATATTTATATATACATGCCACCCTAAATCAAAAAATCCTTCTCCAAAATGTGCATTAATGCTCCAGCTCTTCGGTACCTGCACGTAGTAAAATCTATGTGCTGAGCATGAAATATGCCCAGTGGTGACTAACAATCCTAATATTTTCCTTTACCATAATATTATTCTATACATAAACCAAAAAGCAAATAAACTTATAATAATATCTTCAATTAATCACATTTTCCCCATTTTCCTTTTAAAAGCAACCTAACCATTTATTAGTAACTCCTTTTTACTTAATGCCTAAACTTTGATCGAGTTTTCAATTGGATCCCTAATATCACATTTATTCCAATAATTGCCCTTTTTGCCCGTTATTTACAAAATTACCATTATACTCATTTAATTTCATTTCTATCCTATAACTTTACTCAAATATTACAAATTACTCCCTGTTTTATCGTTTTCAGGTAAATTACATTTTTGGTCCTTGTGTTTTATAAAACTTTATTTTGACACTGTTGGGACACCAATTTACCATTTTACCCTTTTTAATCATTTCTTAATCATATTTACTCATTAAATGCCAACTTTGATAAAATTACCATTTTACTCCTAAACTTTTTATTTCCTTTTAATTAGGATATTTTTTCACTTTAAACTTTATTTTCATCTTTCTTTTACACGTTTACCATATTTTCATCATAATGCCCCTAATACAGTCCTGACAGAAATTCTCAGACCGGATACACAAAACGTGGACCCCATAGAGCCATAAACAGACTGAAAAATGAGCTCAAAGGACCATTTTCCATAGAACAGATAATAAAATAGATAAATACTATAGAGATCAGTGATCATACCATAGCAAAGCAAGTCACCATGACTTGCACCGCGGTACAGATGTTCCTATGGCCAGCCAATTATATCCTGAGCTAGATTTTGACTGTCTGACTATCACTAAGGGCACAATCTCATTAAATTTCAATTCATTATTCCATTTTTCCACCATTTTATTATGTATCTTCATTTACTACAATTATCAGTCAAATATTTTAATCTTTTTGCACAACTTATGAATTATTTCACTATAATTCACATGTAATTAACCATTATCTCATCAAATTATGCATTATCTTTCATTAATCCAACATTTCCATTACATACATAAACAAAATTTATCTCTAAAATATTCATTTAATTTTTATAAATTATATAAAAATTCATGGGTGTATTATTTCATTTTTATAATCATTTCATGGCTTAATTTCATCTAAATACATGAATTAAGCATTGATTCCCCTAAGGTTAGGGTTCGGCCAACATGGAAAGTCCACCATTTCATGGCTTAAAAATTTAATTAAGTATACCAATAGGCTTATTCAAGGTCTAATTACACTATCCTAACATCAATTTCAATTAAACATGCATATACTTAATTTTTCCTGAGTTACATAAAGGGAAATTAATTCAAAATAAAGGGAAATGTTAGGATTTATTAGCCACTAACCTTTTTTCCTTTTTTTGGCTTGCCTAGGCTTCATTTCCTTTGCCTTTAGCCTTGGCAAGTTGGTCTTCCTCTTGTGAACCTACAATGGCTGGATTTTTAACCATGAAAAACTCTAATTTTTTGATCTTATTTGCTCAATTTGACATCAAAAATGGATTCTAGGCATAAAAGACAAGCTAAAAACACTAAAGAGATAATTTTTCTCTTAAGAATTCAAGTTACCTCTTTAGACACCTAAGGATAAATATTGAAATTTCTTTGCTTCCTTGGCTTAAATCAAGTGATGGAGGCTTAAGTACACATCAAGAGGCGTAGAATTAGAGTTGAGATGTTGGAATTTAGGGAGAGATTTAAGGGAATTAAGAAGAAATTTTTGAGAGAAAGGGAGAGGGAGTGGTTTGGCCAAGAAGAGGAAAAAAGAATGGCTGGTGTAACACCCTTAATGGAAAAATTTCCTTCTGATACACAATAAGCGGTAAATGGTAAAATTCTTTTCCTTTTTTTTTACTGAATTTTGGCAGTACGATGGCTAGTCGCCTACTAGCCACTTATAAAATTAAACAATCACACAACCTCATAGAGGCACAACAGTTATTACAAAACATAAACTCACATTCTAAATGTTCATTCACAGAATAATAATCATTATTCAATAATCAATGACTAACAAATAGACAATCTCAGGCATATCATATTTTTCATTTCATAAACAGTAACTTGAATACAGCTCAGCTTTCTACTACTACTGTCTAAGTATATACATGCCAAAAATACTAAATTAAAATTATAACTGACTTTTCTTCTTCTTTAATTTTTGCATCTCTATGTACCGAGCTCCCACACTACTTTAAACCTGCACGCAGTAAACACCACGTGTTGAGTACTAGACATGCTCAGTGGTGACTACTAATCCTAAAATTTCCCAATGAAAGCATAATTACATAAATTATGCAACTCTTATCCTTATTCCATCCGACATTTGCTTTCTTTTTTTTATTAACATTAATTTGATTATTTACCCACATTTTTGTAATATTTTTGCTTTGATTTTCAATCTTTCAATTTGCTTTACACTATTTTCCTAGGTGAATCGATTTCAGGTTGACTTTTGCTTGTATGTTTCTTCTTTACTTTAACTTTAAATTTTACTTAACTTTTATCTTATATTTTTAATCGCATCAATATAATTATTATTTTATTTAACAATTTATACTAGTACTCATATCTTTAATGGTACCATTTTTATTCATTGTTTCATTTCTCGATTGGTTATATAGTTATCCATTATGTGATATAATTACAATTTTTGCTATTTATTTTTTATTTTATTTAACTTCTTTTTTTTAACTAATTAACACATTGCAATTCCCAAGGCTTTTAACCGTTAATGCAAAATGATACAGTTATTTTGGAATACTTTGCATACAAATCTTTATTTTCTTCTTTTTACATTTGAACCTGTTCAAGTACTTATCTAGGACTTGATATCTTTTTCTTTTTCAACTTGAACAATTGTTTTCCTTTTTATCTTTTTACTATTCATTTAACTTCTTCCTTCAGAATGTCATTAGTTAAGCCAAATTTTCACTTAAGTATAATATTATCACTTTTGACTTTAAATAGAAAATTAGTACTATTCTTCAAACTTTTTATTTTTAAAATAATAATTGATACATGAAATACCAATTAATTTTTATTTATCTTTTTCATGTAAAAATTCATTTTAAGCTTTTTTTCTTTACAAAGGCTTATTTTAATCTTTATTTATCATTTTATTCTTATAAAACATTTCCTTTTGATTTTTTACTTAACAGTCACAATTTTTGAGAAAAATTACCATTTTATTCAAAATTTTTCATTTTCTTTTAATCAAAACATTTTTTTATTTATAATCCTTACATTCAATTTATTTTGACAATATTGATTTATTCATTTCAATGTGCCCCTAGTGCAATATGACATGACTCTAAAAAAGGATATGCTGAACATGCACCTAAAGGTCTCACTGATAGAGAAATAACCTCCAAGCAAACATTTCTCAAAAAGCACATCACTAACACTTTTACTTTCACTTTAACACTGAAGCTATGGAGATCAAAGATTATACTCATAGCAAAGCAAGTCGCCATGACTTGCACAGTGGTATAGGGTGTCCCTATGGCTAGCCAATTATATCCTGAACAAGAATATCATTACCTGACTATTGCTAAGGGCAAAATAATCAAATTATATTCGAAATAATTTTTAAACATTTAAAAATCTTTTATTTTCTTTTTTTCTTAATACAGTACATTTTTTTCGTTAGCACTATTTTTAGTGTTATTGACTATTCAGTAGCTTTTTCTTTACACTTTATGAATTATTTCTTAATAATTCAATAATTGACTTTTTAATGTTTTTCCTTTCAATTTTCTGTCCGAAATTTTAATCGTTCAGGTATGCCAATTTTTGTGCAACTGGTGAATTATTTTATAATAATTCACTCTTTAATATTTTTATTGACTAATTTATTTTAATAAATTAGCCAAACATTTATCTTGCAACTTTTGAACAATTATGAGTTATACTAGTATAATTCATTAATTTATTTTTCAAAAATTTATTTATTGACTTTTTCAATTCTTTTATCCGTGATGTAATTAATTCAACTTAATTTTACTTTCTTTTACTTGTTAATTGAATTATTTTCAATAATTTAATATCTTTAATTAAAAATATTCAATATAAAATTTCCAAAAATTATTATAATAATTTATATAAATTCTATAAATATTAATATGCACATTATTTTACAATTTCTATCATATTTACTCATTTTATGAATTATTTTTCAATAAATCATTATTCTTATTACTTTCGTAGCTCAATAATTATTCCGAAAATAATCTCATGCTTCATATAAATTTTACAAAAATTTGTATAGGCTATATTTCACTATTACTATCATTTTATGACATAATTAACAAAATTTTACTATTTTTGTTAACTACATCATTTAACAAATATTCTAAAAATATGCAATAAATTTCATAAAAATTTATGGACACATTTTTTCACATTTAGTATCATTTTTTACTTATTTTATGAATTATTCCATAATAATTCATTATTTTTACTATATACATATACATTTAATAAACTTTATAATTCTCAAATTAATTTCAAAAATTCTTTAAAAATTTTTGGGCACTAATTATTATATCTAGAGTTAATTTGAGCTATCATTTATTAATTTTATGCAAAAATCATCTAATAATACTTAAGTAGAATTTTGGTCAACATAACATTTTTATCTTACAAATTTATTTATCTCACTTTAAGTATTTAATTCACATTCTCCATGATCTAATTTCATTTTTCTTACATGAATTTCATTTATTAAGCAATTTAACAAAATTTTTTTCCTAATTACATAAAGAAAATTAATTCACATAAATAGAAAATCAAAGGATTTTGTAACCACTTACATTTTTCTTTTGCTTATGAATACCTAAGCTTCATTTTCCTTGCTTTTAGCCATGACAACTCTTTTCTCTTCACTTTTCATCCTTATTTTTCCTTGCTTCTTTTGCTTCAATAAAAAATTAGAGACCATATATTTGAACTATAGAGATGGAATTTCACTTCTCATGTTAGGATTACATGAGAATTTGAAGTAGAAAGTTGAAGAAATCAAATGGGAAAAGAGAGGAGGATGATTCGGCCACTTGAGGGAGAGCGGGAGAGCTGGAAAATTTCTGGAGTTATCTCATGTTTTTAGCTTTTTTATACCCCTCTAATGGGCCTTGGATTGGGCCTTATGAGTGGGCTTAAGCCAAATAATCTTAATGGGCCTTTTTGGTCTATTTCAAGCCCAATCCAAAATCTATCACTTTCTCACTTGAAAATCACTCCGAAAATAATTTTATCGTTTTTATCATATCAAAAATAGGTAGTACACAAATTTTTGGCTCAATCGGAGTCCGTTTTTAAGTCCGATTAAAACCTATCAGTCCAATTCGACAACTACCGATATAACCGAAAAATTTAATTTTTACTATCAAAATATTCTACATAAAAATTCATAGAAATTTACAAAATCTGACAATTTTTGGAGTTCATTTACTATTTTTAATAATTTATGCAAAATTAGGTCACATTTCCTACGAGAAAAATTGACTCGTTACCTTTCTCATATTTTTGATTTTTGGAAGCCCATTTGACCTCGGTTTCACTTCAAATTTCAACCCCGAACTCACCATGACCAACACTTTTCGATGGTCCAATAAATATTTTTGACTTCCTGATGTACTTTTCGGCCTGAAAAATACTATTTACTGTCGAAAAATACTGTTCACGGCTAATCCGGTGTTGAGGCCATTACAACTAGAAAATACTAGAATTTCACAGATTTTTCAGCCTTAAATACTCTTCTTAGTAGGCCAAAAATTAGACCAAGTCTAATGGGAATCACCCATTAATTTAAGCTTAATAACTAACTATTAATAGCTCTAATTAAATTCTCTCACTTTTCAACTCCAATTCACTCAAATTTTGATTCCACCACTCTTAACACATTAAAATAGGTTGTACACAAAATTTCAGTTCAATCGAAGTCCGTTACCGATCCGATTCAATCAAATAGATCCGATTCGACAACTATCGACATCACCAAAAATTTTATTTTTATACCAAAATAGTCTACATGAAATTTTATTAAGATCTGCAAAATCTGGCAATTTTTGGAGTTCATTTGCTATTTTTAAAAATTCGGTCAAAGTTAGTTAACCTTTCCTAGTAAGAAAATTGACTTGCTACATTTTTCGTATTTTTGACTTTTGGATGTCTATTTGATCTTGGTTTCACTTCAAATTTCAACCCCAGACTCACCATGATCAATACTTTTCGATGGTCAAATAAAATATTTTTCACTGTCGGATATAATTTACAGCCCAGTAACCCTATTCACCATCGAACTTTACTGTTCACGGCTAAGCCGGTGTTAATGCCATTCCATTTTCTATATGGTTGCAGCAAAGCATCTAGCATATAAGTAGTTGTAATAACCAACAGATGTCAATGCATTATCTCGTCAAAAACATATTGGCCACTTCAAAATCTTTCTGCAAGAATTTAAAGCGTATTAGGAAATACGATTTTCTTCACTTCTCATACTCAAGATGCTTGAATCATAACAAGCCAAATAATGGAAACAATTAATGTGGATTTTCAGCAACCGAGGGGCCCACTATGTCAAATACTGACACAATACATCACCGGTTTCTAACTTTCCTAAGTCAAACACTTGGGGCCCACCGTGTCAGATACCAACACCCTGTATTGCTAGTTTCCAACACCCCAAAGTTAAAATTATATTTATTGTAGCCCCTATTTTCCAAATACTTTAACAAATTGCCTCATTTCAAAAAAACCACTATTAATTTATATGTTCAACTAAATCCAAAATTTCTTATCATGGAGGTAAGTTTGTATATACCTAGATTATTATTGGTTTCTCTTGCCAAATATTGGGGTTTCTCCAAAGTGATGGCAGAATCAGATTGCAAGTATGTAATAGATCTCCTTCAACGTCATGAGTACCTGAGGAATGGTCTCGGAGTTCTTTTGGAAGATTGCTTTCGATATAGCAAATTGTTAACCCACTATTTTTGGCACCTCATCAAAAGAGATGGCAATAAATCTGCCTATCATTTGGCAAAGTCTAGCCTTCTTTCTCTTTCATAATCTATTTGGATAGATGAGTTCAATCCTCCTAGTATTTCCACTTTCATTTCTCATGATGTAACTTTTTCTTCATCTTTATGAAATTACAAAGTTTTTGTTTCTAAAAAAAAATTGAATTAGTACAATATTGTCCTTCGTGTTTCAATTAGGAGAATTTGTCCATTTTTAACAATATATTGACATGTGATTCTCAAACAAGTATATACATGGCACACCATAGAGAAAGAGGGAAAGTTTTCTCTCAATTGTAAAACATGAGAGTAAAATTGCACCAACATATATTAAGAATAAAATTGTAATTTTTTTGGGTCAAATATTAAGTTATTTGGAATAGATGAGTTTGCAAATGTATTCCAGAAATTTAAACAATAAAAATTTTTATGATAAAAATACCCTCCTTTATTTTTTAAGGTAATTTAGAAGTCCTAGCCAGTTGGACAATCTTTTTTGTGAACAAAATGGCAACTTTTCTATAAAATATGAACTATTTTAAAATTAAATTGAGCACAGCAAATGTTTCGTAATTGAGTTGAAATTTTTGTTCTGGTTCATTTTGCATTCTTTATACAGACTTTTCATTTAATGGTAAAGTTAAGTCTTGTAAAGTTACGATAAAATACACATTGTTAGTTTAATTATAGACCAATTCGTAAGAGTAAGCGTGGACCGATTAAACGATCTACTAGTAAAAAAAATTAGTTAGTCTATTTAATATCGTTTTTTTAATTAATAACTATTAACCAGTCTGTTATATTTGGTTAACCAATCCATCGGTTTTGATTTTTTTTTGTTTAATTAATTAATTTTTTGGTTAATCACTAAAATTTATAACATACAATTATAAAAAAAATCAAACAAGATTTAATTTAATTTCAAATGTGCAAAGTAACGAAAAATAAAAATCACAAAATAAACATAATATACTATTCAAAATTCATGTTTAACAAATTAATAGCAAATATTGTAAAGTGGATTTGATATTATTGTAAATTAGCATGCTTAATTCTAAATAAAAAAAATTGAAAAAAATTAAATATTAAAATAGAAACTTTAAAACATGATAAAAATTAACTAAATACTATCAAGTAAAATATAGATACCGATATATATAATAAAAATTAGATATAAAGTTTAATGGGTTACTTCATATAAATATTACTGTATATAATGCAAATATAGATTAAAGTATTATATAAATTTTATAAAGAAATACAATAAATTAAGGTATAAAAATAAAAACATAATTTAAATACACTTTAAAAATTTTTTTATGTAAGTTTTAAAGAGTAATAAAAAATAAAAAAGAGAAATTTTTAAGGTATAAAAATAAATAAATAAATATATAGAGAGAGAAAGAGAGAGAGAGGTGTCAAAGCCACCAAAAATAAATACCAATCTTATCCTGAGCAATTAAATTGTAAATAGGGTAAGAAAGAGTCGAATTCACAGAAACTAGAACCGAAATAATTCTAAACAACCAAATTTTCAACCACTAAAAATAAATAGGGTTATTTTTATCGACTAAAAATTAAAATCAGTAAAATAAAATTAATTAAAATAAAAATGCAGAGAATTAATTATGATAAATTCAATAGGCAATAAGTTCCTGTTAAAGATATTCATTGCGTAGAATTAATTCAACTAATCATCGATGAAGAAATAATTTTCTTAAATCAAATAATGGACAAGTTATAATCATCGGCTTCACGCTTCCGACCTATTCTTTTCATATTAATGAATTAATCAAGTAAGACTGTAATTAATTCCTAGCCAATAAACAACATTTTAACAAGCGAAGGAATTTAATCTATTGACAACATTAACAAATCTACAAGCGAAACTGATTTAGACCAAATCATGCATTTACTTAGGGTAACAGCCTTTGTGAGGAAGCTACTCTAATTGCTATTTGTTATTGACTTCACTAAACAATTATGGATTTAGCAAATTCAATTAGCAATATACTATTTAATTAAATGCACAACGAGCTCTTATTGCACACTTAACAAATAATAATCGGGATATGATTTCCATAAATCATAGTAAATAACATGAACACTGAGTGAAATTAAGAATAGAAATTAAGCATAACAATCTCATAGTAAAAGGAATCCTGGCCTTGAATTAATCATTAACTGAAAATAACAATTTTGTCACACATGGCTATGGAGAATTCACAAAATAAAAATTAAAAGTTAAAAGAAATATGCCCTGTTATGGAACTGGAGTTATAGAAAATGCAAGAGGAAGAAAATGATTCAAATTTGACCTTCTTACCTCTTAAATATTCTCCAAAATGGGAAAAAAGAAAGAGTCCTAACCAAACTTGGAAAATGAAATAAAAATTCCTAAAGTAATTCTAACTCCTAAAAACACTACCATTTTGTCTCCTAAATTAAAGTCTTAACATTCCTAAATATCATTTGGGGCAGAAGTGGCGGCTAGGTCAAATTTGCAAAAGAGACAGATTAAAATTGTAACTCCACTGTCAACTCCCTTAGGCAAGGCTTGAACCTTAACCTTGGCTTCCTGCCTTGGGCATGGCAACTTCTAGATTTTAATATCCATCAGCCCTTGGTACCTAAATTGCTCCAAAAATTCAATGCTTCTCCATATCTTTTCTAGTTAGCCTTAAATGTATACGTTCTTCAAAAATTTCTCCTACAATTAGCAAAATAAATAAACCAGTGAAAAGCCTCTAAAACTGACAAAAAAAACACAAAATGACAATTAAAAGTCAGGAAAAAATATACAATTTTAGTGAGTTAACAAATTCTCTCACACTTGCCCCATGCTTGTCCTCAAACGTCAATCAAACAACACAATTAATCTCTGTAGAAACCTTTTTATCCTCGAACAAAATACAATCCCAAAAGCTTCAACCTTATTAAAATGCAAGGCAAATCAGAGAATGACATTCAAACCAATTTTCTATAAATCCATATCATAACATAGGTTCCTCAACATCCTTTTTAAATTAGAAACAATAAGACTCAAAATTTTCTAGGCATGTAAGGTTTCAAGGTCTTAGTTCAAAGTTAAATCATTGCAAAAAGATAAATTGCCAAACCAGAAAAGACAACACACACAAATTTCAATAGGTAAGGGATTAAGCTACCAAAATTTTTATTTTTGGCATCATTTTTACTTTTGATGCTTTTATTATTTTCTTATTTTTTTAGAAAAGACTATGATTGCTTATAAGGAATGTAGAGGTCTTTTTTATATGAGGGTACTCGGTTCTGATCGATATACACCCGGTTACTTAAACAACAAAATTCTAAGAGACTATTAGCTCTACTCATGTCTATATTTTTAGCGAAAAATGAAGTAAAATTTATTTGCTAATCTCCCTTTTTTTAGTCAAAAGGGGTCCTAGTAACTAAATTCCTAAACCATAAGCACACGAAAATTACTTGATGTCTCAACTAGTTTTAACAACTATCTAATGTGCAAAAATTCCAAATTAAATTTCATGCAAAAGTCTATTTCACCAATTAGAATAAGCCTTGAAATTTCCAATTCAAAAGAATGCTAAAGCTACCATAAAACGTATGAAAAAGAATAAACCGTCAAAAAGTCAACTCATTTTCTGCCTAACATTGCAACACACTAAAACTAAACGGTCAAGTAATTGATCTAAGATAAAAAAATTTCTTTTGAAAAAGAGAGTGAAGTTCAATAAGATACCAAGGATAATAAACCAGAGAAAAAACTAAAATTTTAAACAATGAAGAACACGGGACAAGCGTTATGCTAGCAGCACCTAATTTAACAAAAAATTGAGCTTTAAACCAAGTTTTGTCGACAAAATATGCATATCAAATTCAGTATATCTGCCAAAATCCCCACAAATCATCAGCAAAAATTTATCAACAAAATCAACACAATAAGTCCTAAAGCAAATTATCCAAAATATGAACACAAAATTTTCACCCTTTTTCCACAAGTTTCAGCCAATCAACACAAAGCAATCATTAAAGTAATCAAATTAGCACAAAAATCAACACACAACACTTTTATTTCAAACCCCTCCCCCACACTTTCTCCTCGCATTGTCCTCAATACAAAATTAGTACACAATCGTGGGGCAAAAGGTATAAAAAATAAATAAAGCGAAAAGGGAAAGAATACTACCCTGGTGAAGAAGGAATGTGCCGGCCTATCACTTATGTGAAAGGTGAGGTGGGGTGAACCCCACATGCTGTAAATAGGCCAAAAGGTTTGTTTACAGTTGGTAGATGGTGGTGGATGGTGGTGGACATAGTGGTTACAGTGGATTCAATACGCTTAAGGCATGCTTCAACGACAATGAGCATGGTTGTCCAAGGAGCATGGGTAATAGCCTGTGAGGATGGTTGTGTAGTTTTCTTTTTGGCATCCTTATTAAAAATCCTATCCTTGGCTAGTATACCTACAACCACAAAAGAAATGGCATCTTTCTCGGCACAATGCAGTAAGTGCAATTTATCCAAAAACATTAAGTCCATAAAAGGCATTGAACAAGCAATGTGTATCTATGTGGTAGCAACATTAACCATACCAATCTTGACAGCCAAACATTTAATTAAGGACCCAAAATACAACTTCTTAGGTCGCATACATAGTTTGTCAAATTTAATTGCAACCCAACACCCCAAATTAACCTTCTTTTACAAAAAGAATAATTCATCTTCGGTAACAATAGTGCTATCATCATTACGGACAGAATAATTAATTGCCAAAAAAAGATGAATGACTCTCAAAGCAGCACTTTGGATAAAAATGCTTTAGATTTTTCGGGAAAAAATTCAATATCAAGCATGCCAGTTAATTCCCTATAAACCGTTAAAGCATTAAAATTATCCAGATAATCACATAGCATATCTAAGTAAGTGCTAGTTTTAAAAGCATCGTCGGTGACAAAACCCATGTCAATATTAAATGCAGTGATGGAAAAATACTTAATATCACCAAGCATGTGAAAAGTCATTGTAAAAGGATAAGCCAAATTAAAATTCTACCTTGAATAATCAAATTGAAATGTACTATAAAATTCTCTAATTAATGCATCATAGACTGGAAAAATTAATCATAAAGAAAGGACGCCAGCCAATGCTATCAATTAAATCGTACACTTGATCTAACAGTCCTAAAGCAAGTAAAGTTGAATCATCAAAAGATCGTACAGACATAATTTCTAAATTTTTAATAAGGTAATACCTCTTTTCTAATCTTCATCAACAAAAGCAAGGTTGCCTCCTAGCTCGTGTACGGTTGGTGGGAGAGACTCTTTCCAAAACCCAACCCTAATTGATAATTATGGGAAAAACATCTCCAAAGGCCCTAACTGGTTGGCCCAACAACACTTGGCATAGCTTAAGCCCAATGACAAAAAGGCAAAGCATGAACTGGAAGACAAAACAGGAAGGCGTGATGTCCGATCGGACTGATAGGACAGCACGTCCTGTCAGCCCACTGACACAAGCCAACGCCATACTCTCCACCTGCTCCCTGTCACATCACCGCTCACCTGCTCTAACTGCCAATTATCACTCCCCAAGGTACTTGAGTACCCCTCTAAAGAACTCCTATAAATAGCCTAAAATGCAATGGCTCCAGGTATTGAACATCTAAGACTCTCTCTCTCTAAACACTCTTTCTCTAAAAGCTACTAACTTAAGCTTCAGAGTGCTAATGCCTGGGTCTAACCGGGCACTCCTTCTTGCAGATCCATCTGTCCGACCGGCCCTTTAAGTGCTAACTCTCCTTCTTACAAGATAAAGACGTTTTAAGCTTTATCATTTGGTGCTTTCGTTGAGAGGCATGGCGGATTCAAGATCCTACAAATGTGTAGGTCATGGAGAGCATAATCGCAACAACAAGGACATATCTGAACTCTCAAGGCTAAGAGAGAGATCTTTTAGATCACTAGTCGGAGGTGACCCCCTCCTAAATCCCTATGATGTGGTTGCACGATAGTAGGAGGACGCCCCTATTACTATAGGAGACATGTGTGCTGTCTTTGGTCACCTTACTGAGAGCGTGGTCCAAGCCTTGGAAATGGGAAGGATGCCTAGAACTTTCAAAAGCGGTCAGAAAATGGTTTTAATGGCCGAAGACTTTGGAAGAGAGAGGAATAGAGGGATTTCCCTTAAAGAGCCAAGCGCTCATAATGGAAGAAGAGCAGGCGCTAGAATCACAAACATATATGATAAGGGGAAGGAAACAATGTTCTCGAATAGAGATGCTCCTCATATCCCCAGTGGATCATGCACCTCATCCTTTGGTGATGATTTGACCTACGTGCGTGCGCCAAATCACAATTGCTTCCAAAGGACAAAAGAATAGTTCACTTATGCGATGATGAGCAGGGAGGATGAATGGTTTAAATAAAAAGTTAAAAGGTTTGGCTTGGCGGAGCCAATGAAAGGGATGTCTGAGGGGAACGCTTGCAATAACACCTCCCTTTTCTGCAGGGAAATCACGGAGTCTGAGCTGCCTTCCAGATGGAGAGATGTGGCGATGGAAAAATATACAGGTAAAACTAATCCTGCCATTTACCTTACAGAATTTTTGACTAAAGTATAGGTCTACACCTTCGATGAAAGGATTGCCTGTAGAGTTTTCCCAACCACTTTAGGAGGGGATGCTTTGAAATAGTTCCTCAAACTCCCTCATGCATCAATCGCTTTCTTCAGGCAACTCAAAGAATTGTTCGTGACATGATTTCATGTGCATCAAAGTTGGTCAGTGGCCTATGTAACCTTTACCAAAGAACTGATGAAAGTCTCAGAGATTACATCATTCGCTTCCAAGCTATAATGACGAAAATAGGGGATTTAAGCGTGGAACTAGCATCAAATGCCTTGGCAAAAGGCATCACGGATCGTCCATTTGCCGAATCATTGACAGTAAGGCCACCAAGAAGCTTTCTCGACCTAATCGATAGGGTCAGGCGGCGTGTCTAATTAGATGACGCTCTTAGATCCAATAGAATCAGGAAAACTAATGTAATGGACAGACTGCAATATCTAAATAGTCTGCCATTCAGCAGAACCCTCGCATCCGATCGAGCAAAAGGGAAGCTTAAGCGATCGGTCTTCTCGAGGATTACAGAGAGGGGAAATAAGGACGAATGAAATAAACCTAACCGCCATAATAATCGATTTGTTGGGACCTTCACTCCCCTCAGTGCCGGTTCCTTCCAAATGCCAATGGGCGCCAAGAGAAAAATGAGAAAACTAACCGACCCAAAATGGCCAAATAGGAGGAGAAATAATGGAGGCCCCGACAAAAGTCATGAGCTATATCACGATGTCGGATGCTCGAACCAATGAACGAGAAAGCTCCTGTAAGTTATCCGACGATGAGAAAAGAGGTGATTGGTTCAAATAAAAACTATCATCACAAAAACCCGACTGACACGAACAAACTGAAGAGATTAGCAAATAACAGCAAATCAGGTGTAATTATTACAATTTGAGCTCTCAAAAAAGCATTTGTACTTAATTTAAATGCCCTTACATTCCCTTGTAATAATCGCTGGACTGCCAGTCCATCTTAATATTACTTATTTTGCCATTAAAGATCTATTTTCGAGTTCTTAAAATGACAGCAATAAAAAAGGCTGCGACATGAGAAGAGCTGTTGAAAATTCTAGCACCATAGTGCGCGCAAAATAAGTGTCTCCACAAAGTAAAAAATAACTTTAAAAAAGGTACGTTTTCCAAAACTCATGAATTTAATACTTGTCATTTAAGCAGATTTATTAATTCTCTAACAAATCGATTTTCGGATTGGATCATTTTGCCGTTGGGAGTTTGAGCTGAGGGCCCCGAAGCCTGTAGACCTCACCCAGTCGGTCGTTAATTTTCAAATAGCCTCAAAATGGATCGAAAATTTTTTTTTCAGGAGAGTGTGATAAAGGCCTCACCGCCTATAAACTTCCCCCTAAACAGTCAAAATAGTCCTCACTGCTTTAGCACATATTGATTTTCTAAAAATTCAATCAAAATAATCACTCCTGGTTAAAGATAATACCTATCAGAAATCATTCTGAAAGTTTGAAATTCCATCTAAATGTTTGAACGGCACAACTCCATCGCTAAACTTAATGTTTATCCTGAGCACAAAATGTGAAAGCTCCTTTTTATCGTGAGTTCGTCTGCCAAGTTCGATATTATTCTTGAACCAAAAATGCAAGACGCCTCCACTCGATCTCTATTGACTTGTTCGCTAGGTTCGACGTCTACCCCAAACCCTAGTGCCAATCGACTGATTGAGGTATCCCGACCAAAGCTTTCCAGATAGGTAACTCACTACGAGCGGATAACTCCCTTGAACTTTTAGGGTCAAAATTCCTTGATCAGCATAACTTATCTGCTAGGCTTGATAAAGCTAAAAATGTGACTGTGGGAGTCCATTCATCAGCAGCATAAATACCTTCGCTAGGCTCAATGTTTATCTCGAGCTCGAGATGCGAAGTGCATTCGCACCTGTTTAATCTACATCAATCAATTTGCTAGATTCAATGTCTATCCTGAATCCAAGATGCAAAAGTTTATAGCTGAGTTAATTAACTCTCTCGAACAAATGTTTGATCAGAATTATGTTGAAGACTGAAAAGTCATATGTTGCACCTGATGTAATAAGTCTAAACCACAATGCTTGGCTAAACAATTTATCTTGTACATTCGCTCGTATTAAACGATTATTGATTAATAGGGTTGTGCACTACAATACTTGAAAAACATATTGAAATTTAGGGAGTATTTTCCTTAGCCAATTTCATACATTCTCCATGGGTGATTTACACATTTCTCTTCAGGCAATTTGATATTTCCTTCTTAATTGATCTTAAGATGAATGCTGCTTGAAATAAGAATTGCAGTCTATAGACGCAACTGAGAGGCAAATCAAATATTATATACGGATGATTCTTACAAAGCGGGGACAAAATCATTACGATCAAAACTACGCTTCTATGTTTACTATCTCTACACTAGAAGAAGGCCCTACAGTAGCTTCAGTAGGAGGTTTAGGAGATTCTGCTGTTTCCCTAAAAGCATTTTATGTCAACAAGAAAGTTGCAGCCTCTGATCTGATCTCTGCGCCGGCATCTGGTTGAGATAATGCAGGGTTTTGAGGGACTTCTTGATCGTCATCGTTGGAGGGAGGATCGGACAAAATACCCGAATCATCCATCCAGCTGAGATCGACATCAGGAAAATGCCTGCTGGCCTCATAAATTAGTCGGGTCAGTAACCTTCCCTGGGCTTCTCTTATCTCCCTTTTGAGTAGAAAGTTCTTCCTCTAGCTTCCTTCTCTGCTCCCTCTCTTTTTCCAAGGTAGCTTGCAATGAATCCCGCTCCCTATGCAGAAGATCATGCTCGAATTTAGCCTTAGAGCATTCAGCAGATAGATGGGTACACTCGCCCCTCAGTCTAGTTGCCTTTTCTTCGAACTTTTGCCCTAAGGCACTTTTGGCTGTCAGATAGGCTATTTCCCCTTTAACGTGGTCGACCTCTTTTTGTGAAGCTTTCAGATCCTGAGAAAGACAATCGGACTCTTTCTTTAGCTTTTTGACTTCCGATCGGGCAAGTAGAGACTCTTTTCTCGTTGAATCATATTTGACCTCTACTTCCCTTCTAACCCGATCAGTGTCTTCCCATCGCTCGACAAAAGTTGGCCACGCCGTGCAAGCATAAACCTCTTTTTATCAACTGAAATTCAGACAAGAAGAAGAAGAAGGGCTGAGTAATCAAGAAGATAATGGATAACAGGAAAACGGTCGTTTAGAGTAAATATTTTAAAAAAATACCTCTAGAATTTGCTGTTGAAAAAGGCTACATTCTCGAGATAATATGTTGGGATCTCCCATTGCCTTAAAATCACCCTCTTGGAGCATACCTCGCATAAAAAGCTCGACATCGCCCTACTTTTAATGGACTAGCCATCGCCAAATTGACTTTTTAGAATGTAGCATGTTGTTCGGAAATTCTTGCAGCGACGCTTCAAGCGGGCTCGTCTCGAAGGGGCTCTTTGCCCTTTGCGACAACCCTAGCATCCACAGCAGCCACCAGCTTGACAACTTTCCTCCTGGTAGCCTCTTCGACTCCCTTTGTGCAATTTCACCTACCGGGGGCACGTTGGTTTTAGCTGACCCCGTTTGAAGTAGAACTGGATGCTCTTCTTTTGAATTGGTTTCATCCCTCAATAAGAAACACCGAAGGGGGCACTGACCCTATGATAAAGGCTACGTAGCACTAGACGCTGGAAAAAGTTGAGGGAGACTGGAGATCGGAGTGCTGGCGAAAGGTGTGGAAGCTTGCACTTCTGAAGAAGACACAAGCTTTCTCTTCTTCGACTTCCTCTCTTCCTTGCCTGCACATTCTGCCTTCATCTTTGCTTTAGCTCGGTCGGCCAATTGCTTAGCAACATCGTCTCCCTTAGCCATCATGCCCGCAACTGCATCACAAAAGCAAAAGATAAGTACTCTCTCCAACTGATGTAGATTTCATAAACATGCAATGCATGATGTTCAATATGCACTTAATTATGATGCTTGTGATCTACATCAATGTCAACATCAGAATCTGAAGACCTGACCAAATTGCTAAGGAGATAATTAGAATTATATGGTTCTCGTCTCTTCGACATCACTCCCCATAAAGACCGATCAAAATTTTGGTCCGTCAAAGGCAGTAGCTACCTTCGATCGGATTATATACGCAGTAAGTCCTCCAGCCACCCCTACTAGAAAAGAATTTTTTTTCAATGCCTTACATGAAAGACGATACAATGAACAGCTTCCTCTATGGCTGGGTCTTAAGGTAGAGCATTGATCTCTGTCCATTCTGAAGACCAGAGGCAATTCTATAGCATTTAGGAATAAAGATTTCCAAGGCGTTAAGGGGAAGCCTTGACCCCGCACCCAGGCTCCATAAATGGCAAATAAGCTGCTCATTGTCATCGCGACCGAGAGGTCCACCGGTCATCACCATGAACTTAGGGCAGGCCATCACAGGGATCTTTGTTGAGAACTTATATCGTGAAAAAATCTCAGCCATCCCCTCCTATGTGAATTTTGAAGGGCGAGGCACGGTCCCATAACCTTTCTAAGCTTTAAGAAACCCCCTGTTTATAAACTGATTGTTGCTCGAAACCATCTTTCATGGAAGGGAAGGAATAATGATGATGTTTCGAAAAACAAAGAAAATTAAAAGGCAAAAGTTGTCCACTTACTTGGGTAATATAATATCCTTATAAGAAATATTGAAATCTTCAAATCTTCAGAGTATGAAGACTAAAAACTTTTTGCATAGAAAAAGTTAAAAACAAACTTCACAAAGAGAATTTGGCAGAGTTCTGTTAAGGATCGATAAAAGGATGAAGAAGTCGCCCAAAAATCACCTATTTATAGACTCAAAAGCTTCTGGAACTCTCCAAATGCCTCAACGGTTGAATAACCACCATGCATCTCCAAATCATTATGACGGTTTTGGAAAATGAGGCATCACCCTTGGCATACGCATTAGTAATAAATGCATAACGGCTAAAATGAACAGGCACGACTTATGAGATTCAAGCCAATTTGAAAGATCCCGCCAAAATGATAAAGCACTAAATCGCCTCTTTTGCCAAAATCTCAATATCGGCCTTAAGTTCATTTCCATCACCCATCCTCAAAGCAATGGGATGACCGAGGTCTCCGATCGGACACCCTTAGAAGGCTTGAAGAAACGGCTCGACGAGGTAAAAGGCAATTGGACTGAAGAATTACAAAGCATCTTATGGTCTTACAGGACCTTTCCAAGAGCTGGTACCCGCTCGAGGCAATGATACCCGTAAAAATCGGTCTCTCATTTTATCGCAAAGCATTCTATTCTGACCGTATGAACGTGCTGGATAAATGGGAAGATCATTTTAAACTGGGAAGGCCCCTTCTAAAATCTCCAAAGCTCTCAGCTCCGATACTTATAGACTCAGGACCCTTGAAGGGTCGGCCATCTTTAAAAGTCAGAATGTCGAAGTACTGAAGAAATACTGAGAGTAATCATGTATAAATTGACATTCAATAAAGAGAGAATCCTTCATTCTTTCTCCATCTTTGGAAAAAAGATATGTTTTCATTTATTTGTTAGCAGGTTTGTTTTTCATTTGTAGGTTGATCGTTTTATTTCGGTTGATGGAAATCTCAATTGATGAATACTCCAAATCCAATCAGCATAATCCGATCGTGGTACAACTATCTCACTAGGCTTGATGCTCACCCCGAGCCCAAAATGCAAAAACTTTTCTCCATTATAAGTTCATTTGCCGGCTCATTTGCTAGGTTCAATGTATGTCCCGAACACAAAATGCGAAAGCCTATAATTGGCTAAAATATCTCTTGAAAAGACAATCTCCACAAAACAAATAAGGGCATTAACCAATTTTTCGATATTGTCCCAATCGCTAGGCTTAACACGACTGAAGATGCAAAAGTTAAATTCCATTCGCTCACATGATAAGTCCCTTTGCTAGGCTTGACGTCCATTCCGAGCCAAAGGCGTAAGATGCATTCGTTTAAATCTCCACCGATTTATTCACCAAAGGTTAATGTTATTTTGAACCTAACATGAGAACGTCACCAAGTTAATTATCTCTTCTGGACACTTGATATGCAAAGTCGTCAAATCTTCAAAACAATGTAAAGACCAAAAGGTCATTTGCCATGCATAATTCTCCAATGAATAGCCAATCGGCTAATACTTCAGTCAAATTAAAGACTGAAGAGTCACCTACTGCATTTGAGTGATAAGTCTAAGTTACAACTTTCGCCTGAATGACAAATTTATTTTAAATTCGATCAGATTAAGCGATCGTCAATCTAAAATAATTGTGCATTACCATGCTTGAAAAGCACATTAAAATTCAGAAAGTATCCTCCTTAGTCAAATTTTACGCATTTTCTATGTCTGATTTTCATACACTCTCCATGGTTGATAATGTTTATTCTCCTTAGCTATTTTCATGACAAAATTTTGCCTAAAATGAGAATTGCAGTACGTAGGCACAATTGAAAGGCAAATCAACTTTTATATGTGAAGAATTCTTATAAGTTGCAAAGCGAAGAAGAACATCACAAAAAAAATATCTATGTTTCGAAAGCATCTTCCAAATTCGATAGAACTCTCATCGCTGATCGGATCTTCCACCATCAAAAACACGATCCGATCAGACTGATGGGACAACACGTCCTATCAGCCCACCGACACAAGCCAATGCCATACTTTCCACCTGCTCCCTGTTACATCATCGCTCACCTACTCTAACTTCCAATTATCACTCCCCAAAATACTTGAGTACCCCCTCCAAAGAACTCCTATAAATAGCCTAAAATGCAATGGCTCCAGGTATTGAACATCTGAGACTCTCTCTCTAAATACTCTTTCTCTAAAAGCTACTAACTTAAGCTTCAGAATGCTAACGCCTGGGTCCGATCGGGCACTCCTTCTTGCAGGTCCATCAGTCCGACCGGCCTTTCAACTGCCAACCTCCTTCTTACAAGATAAAGACGTTTTAAGCTTTATCACTAATTATGCCTTTTTTGTGGGTTGCTTGATAAGAGTTAGATTGTCGTCACTGCTTAGCTCATCATTTGAAGTGTTTTCATCGACCAAACCAACCTAAACTTGTCGAGATTTATAAGTAATAGGTTTCTTATCTTTGTTTTGCGATGGAAGTGGTCCATGATTGCTAAATCTGGTACAGTACCATGTTTGGTACGCTTGAATGGAGGGATCGATTATGGCAGGAGAAGACACGCTTGCGGCTATGTCGCTGGCTACAGTCGGTGCTGCATCGGTTGCCTACTGCACTTGTGGCTGGTGTATGTCACTACCTCGCTGGGCTAGCATGCTGGCTGTAGTGAGGGCCTTCTACTCTGCTGTACATCAGCTGGCACTATAGTGTTAGTTACGGCATCTATGGCGAGGTCATCTTACTTTGTTGTGGGGTACTGCAGCTTGCGGTTTGTTGGTGGCATGCCTAGCACAAAGAGGGGCAGTGGACTTTTGGTGGGGTATGGTTGGGTTGCGACAATTTCTTGGGGTTTGCAAGTTAGGGTTTGTGATAGGTAAAGAGATGGACCAATAGTGAAAGATTAAAACAATTTAACTTAGGTTAAAAAATGCATAATAGTGGGGTAAAAATTGTAAATGGGTTAAAAGGAATTAAAACCCATAGAGATAATAAAAGCCCACCAAAATAAAAATAAGATCTAAATTGTTTTAAACCCACTAAAATAATTAATGGGCTTCCACCTTTAAATTCAATTTAAGCTTTAAAAATTCCCAAAAAACCCAACCTTAAAAAGAATTACCCGTAAAAAAATTAACCCACCACGTTTGTTTTTCAAAAAAAAATTGAAAATTATATTTATCACTATCTACCATAAAATCAACAATCTGCCCACTTTCACTTGTAGAACAAAAATAAAAAATAGTTAAAGACTTAGTAAATTAGGCAAAAGGCAGTTAAACATTAAAAAAAATGTACTAGAATTTAAATCTTAGCAGTAGCAGTGCAGCCTTAGGCAAGGCTGAACATTGGGTTGTCTCCTAGTAGCATCTCTCTTTAACGTCTTTGGCTAAATGTTCCTAGAATTAATTCTCCTCTCTAGGCATTGCAAGCTGAGACTTCACATTGCTTTGTGTTGAAAATCCTTCATAAAATGGTTTAAGGGAATGTCCATTGACTTTAAAAATCTTGCCATTTTCCATACTCTTAATTTCTAATGCACCATGAGCAAAAACATTAGTGATCACAAAATATCATATCCATTTAGACCTTAATTTACCCGAAAATAATTTCAAACAAGAATGAAAAAGTAAAAATTTTTGTCCTATTTGAAATTCTTTTCTAGAAATCATTTTGTCATGGAACTTCTTTGTTTTCTCTTTATAAAATCTTGAGCTTTCATATGCTTCATTCCTTAGTTCTTCCAACTCCTGCAACTCTAACTTATGATTGTCACTCATTACATCCAATGCCATATTACATCGTTTAATGGTCCACAATGCTCTATGCTCCAACTCTACTAGCAAATGATATAGTTTTCCATACACTAGTCAGCATGGTGACATACTGATAGGTGTCTTATAGGTTGTTCGATAGGCCCAGAAAACATCCTCCAACTTTAAACTCCAGTCTTTTTTGGTTGGATTCATCATCTTTTCCAATATAGACTTGACCTAACTATTAGAAATTTCAGCTTGACCACTAGTCTGGGGATGATAAGCAGTGTGTGACCCCATATTTCTTCAGTAGGGCATCCATTATTTTATTGCAAAAATGCATCGTTCTATCACTTATGAGCACTCTTGGAGTACCAAACCTACACAATGTATTATTTTTGAGAAAATTCACAGCAGTTTTGGCATCATCGGTCCTTGTAGCTTTAGCCTCAACCCATTTAAAAACTTAATCAACTACAAGTCAAATATAAGTATTGCCAAAAGAGGAAGAAAAATGACCCATGAAATCAATACCCCATATGTCAAATATTTCACAAACTAATATAGAACTGAGTGGCATTTGATCTCTGTGTCTTAAGTTACCTATTTTTTTGACACCTGTCACATGGCTTACAGTATAAATAAACATCATGAAATAAATTAAGCCAAAACAAACCATACTCCAATACTTTTCGGGCAATTCTCTTTGGACCAAAATGACCACCACATGCTTTAAATTGATAGAATTGCAGTATGGACTGCACTTTATCCTTAAGAACACATTGTCTAATAATTTGGTCGGAGCAGTACTTCCATAAATATGGTTCATCCTAGGTGAAGTATTTGACATTTCTCTTCAATTTATCATTCTCAAACCTAGAAAACTCTTCAAGGACGGCACCTGTAACTAAGAAATTTACTACGTCAGCATACTAAGGGCGATGGTATTTACAGCAAATAAATATTCATCTGAAAATTCATCATTTATAAGTAATGCTTCCTCATTTAATAGCAACCGACCAAGGTGATCTACAACCAAGTTCTCAGACCCCTTCTTATCTCTAATCTCTATATCAAATTCTTGCAGTAAGAGGATCCATCAGATTAAGTAGGGTTTGGCATCTTTATTCTTCAATAAATATCTTAGTGTTGCATGGCCAGAAAAAACAATCACTTTAGTACCCAATAAATATTGCCAAAATTTTTCTAAAGCAAAAACAATAACTAAGAATTCTTTTTCCATTATAGAGTAGTTACTTTAGGCACTATCCAATGTTCTTGAAGCATAATAAATCACATGTGAATTTTCCTGATTTGTTAACCAAGAACAACCCCTACAGCATGGTTGCTGGCGTCACACATTATTTCAAAAGGAAAATCCCAATTGGGAGGTTGGATTATGGGTGCAGAAATAAGATTTTCCTTTAGTTCATTAAATGTGTCTTTGCAAGCTTAATCAAATTCAAATGCCACATCCTTTTGTAACAATTTGCACAATGGTTGGGTGATTTTGGAGAAGTTCTTGATAAAGCACCTATAAAAACCTACATGTCCAAGAAAATAACGAACTTTTCGCACACTAGCAGGGTAAGAAAGAGATTGGATAACATTAATTTTAGCTTTGTCTACCTCTATTCCTTTTGAAGACATAATATGACCCAAAATTAACCCTTGGTCTACCATAATGTGACATTTTTCATAATTTAAAACCAAATTGGACTCTAGAAATCTCTTTAAAATCTTGACTAAATTAGATAGACATTCATGTAATGAGTTATCATAAACCGTAAAATCATCCATAAATACTTCGATTATTTTCTCCATATAATCTGAAAATATGCTCACCATACACATTTGAAAAGTTGTTGGAGCATTGAAAAGTCAAACAGTATCCTTCTATAAGTGAATGTGCCAAATAGGCAAGTGAAGCTAGTCTTCTCTTGGTCCTCTAATGCCACTGGTATTTGATAAAAACTTGTATAGCCCTTAAGAGAACAATAGTAAGATTTTCCATCAAGCCTTTCCAACATTTGATCTATAAAAGAAAGTGGAAAATGATCTTTTCTAGTTAAGGCATTCAACTTCATATAGTCTATACAAACCCTCTACCCATTTTAAACTCGGGTGGGTACCAACTCGCCTTGCTCATTCTCCACTACTTAATTCCTGTCTTTTTGGGTACAACTTGGATTGGACTTACCCAATTGCTATCCAAAATGGGGTAAATCACTCATGCATCTAACATCTTTTGAATTTCCTTTTTCACAATTTCTATCATTGGTGGGTTTAAATGACTTTGTGCTTGTCTACTTTGCCTAATGTTGTCTTCTAAATGGATCCTATGCATGCAAGTGGATGGGTTTATTCCTTTGATATTAGCAATGATCCTTTCGATTGCATTCTTATTCTTCTTTAAAATTAGGTTATTGCAGATAATCACTGGAAGTGTTTTCCCTTAATCCAAGTAAGCATATTTTAAATGGTCGATCAGCACCTTAAGCTCCAGTTTAGGTTCCTACAAAACATATGGTAAAAGCTTTTTGTTAGTGCTAGGTAATTCCAAAGGGTTGGGTGCACATGCCACCGGCTTCAATGCTTCTAACTCTAAAACTACTTCTTACAACTATTTTTCTACATTTTGCTCCTCATCAAGTGCATCAATTCTATTCCTATGAACACTTTCATCCAAAGCAACTTGCAACTTATCATCTCCACTCATTTTAAACACTTTTTGAGTTAAAAGTTCAATGATATCAATACCATATACAAAGGACATGTCACATGGGTATTTCATAGCATCATAAACATTAAATTGTACTATTTCACCATCAAATTCCATAGTAAGAGTACCTTTGTACACATTAATTTTAGTCCTAACTGTTTGAAGAAAGGGCTTACCTAGTAGAATATTAGATGATTCCAAAGATTTGTCATCATCTTTCATTTCAATTACATAAAAATCAATTGAAAAAATTAGACTATTGACTTGAACTAAAACATCCTTCAACAATTTCTAGGGATAAACAATTAGCTGATTTGCTAATTGAATAACTATTCCTATTTCTTCTAAAGGTCCAACATTTAAAGAGGAATAAATGGACTTAGGCATGACATTTATAGATACACATAAGTCACACATAGCCCTCTTAATACTTAAATTACCAATTTTATAGGAAATAGTAAACATACCTTTGTCTTTGCATTTTTTAGGTACTTTTTTGAATAATAACTAAAACATTCTCATTCATAGTTATTTTCTCATCTCCAACCTGATTTTTCTTGTTAGTACACATCTCTTTGAGAAATTTAGCATATTTAGGTAATTTTTTAATAGCATCAATCAATGGAATATTTACCTCATCCTTGCAACAAGTCTCAAAAATATATTTTTCTTCTTTTTCCTTCTTTGATTCAATTAACCTTTTCGGAAATAGGGGCTATACAATTAAAATATGGGATTGTTCTAAATTTTTACCTGTTGGCTATTCCTTTTGTTTAACTTCTACCTCTTTTCCACTTTCCTTGTTGTTTTCTAGTTATCTCCCTTGGGCAAAGGTTGTTCTAGCTCTTTTCCACTCTTTAGGACAATTGCACTTGTATTTTGCCTCGGGTTCTCTATAGTTTGTGAGGAAAAATGTCCTTGGGACTCTATTCTACTCAAAGACACTGCTATTTAGCTAATTTATTTTTCTAAATTCTAAATCCTTGAATCTATCTTCTCTATAGTCTGATAAAGTTCTTTCACATTAATTTCTAAAGAATGAACAATGTTCTCAAGAGACATATTTGCTTAGGAGCTGGTTGAGGGGTCCGTTGTCGTGGCCTTGGATGGAATTATTGTTGTGAATTTTGCTGCCTCGCACTATAGCTGGAATTGGGATGGTCACATCACCCCGGATTATATGTGTTTGAATACGTATCATATTTCCTATGAGGTTTGTCAAGTAAATCCACCTAGTGCATTCACCTATTCTCGTAAGTCATCTTAAAGTATGGGGCACATATCAACAGTGTGTCCAGCATAGGCACAAATTCCACACACTTGAGCTTGGGGAGTTTTACTTGTAATCGTATTTTATACAATTATTAAATTTTTCTTTAAAATAAGAAAATTGTACATCATTTACTCTTTTTGAAGGGTCTTGGTATCTCCCAAATTGTAGGGATGGCTACCATGTTTTGAATTAACTCTCTACGTGTGTTGGAGTTTTGTTGTTGAGGCTTCCACGACTTGCTGCATCAATCATTTTTCTTTCCATGCTTAACATTCCCTCGTAAAAATACTAAATAAGGGACTAATCTATTATGTCATGTTAGGGAAAACTTGCACATAACTTTTTGAACCTTTCCTAATAATCATGGAGCTATTCTACATCCCTTTGTCTAATACCACTAATTTCTCTATAAATTACAGCGGCTCTGGATGCTGGAAAAAATTTATCTAAGAACAATCTTACCATGTCAGTCTATGTGCTGATAGTTCCTAATGGCAGATTTAACAACCAATCATTTGCTGAGTCGACTAAGGAGAAAAGAAAGGCCCTTAACTTTACTTGTTCCTCTGTAACTCCATATGGCTTCATTTCAGAGCAAACAACATGAATTCTTTTAGATGTTTGTGAGGATTTTCATTTTTCAAGCCACAAAAAGTGGGCAGTAAATGAATTAGCCATGATTTCAGTTCAAAAGCAGTGTCCACAACTAGCTACGTGATGCACATGGCCTATTGGTCCAATGGTAGTGCGTGTAGCTCTCTCAAAGTCCTTTTCACCATCTTTTCTCTTATATTTCAACTAAAAGTCCAGTAAAATCAGTTACCTCTTCATCTTTCTGCTGTTTGGAAGAAATTCCAGCAAGTTCTTTGCATATCTTTGTCTCCTTTCTCAGTCTTCAGGCTATTTTATCAATTTTTTAATCAAATAAAAGTTCTTTCGAAATTTCAAACTTGGTCATTAACAAATTAAATCAAGTTAAACTAGTTTTCAGCAATGACGCCAAAATTTGATGGGTGTCAAAGCCAACAAAAATAAATACCAATGTAATGCCTTAAAGCTTGTGTCATTTGAAATTACGATATTATGTTGATGGGTATTAGTTTGAAGGCTTTTAAATTAATAATTTAAATTAAAGTATATTTTAGAAATCAACAATAATAAGAAATTTAAAATGAATAGAAGTATAAAATAATAATAATAAATTTAAGCTAAATAGAAAAAAAAATAATAATAGACATCTCTAGTGTTCCTATAATTCTCTAGATAAAATACTAGGGCCATAGAAAAGTAAACAAGAAGTAAATAAAATAAAAAAGAAAAGAAGAAGGCAAGAGAAAGGAAAGAGGGAAGAAATCGGATGAGAGAAAATGGAAAGAAGGGATGACCAACCCGTTGCCACCACCACACCATCATCGGTAATAGCCCACACGTCATCGTTGTTCTCCTCCCATCACCGGTCAGGCAGTCATCAATGTCACATGTGGTGTTTTCTCCATCCTCGCAATCCTCTTCTTCTTATGAAACCCAAGATTCTTTTTATTTCTCGCTCTGGCGAGCCGCGACGATAAACGAAAACCCGATTTGCACCGGCCAACTTGCAAAGCTAAGGCGAGTTTGATAGTGCCCTTCTCCAGTTGTCAGTCACCGATAAATGAGAGATCGAAGAGGGAATTTTCGCAACTGGTTTAGTGTGATTTTCAACCAAATGGTGGTTGTTTGGGGGGTGCGTGAAGGCCACCAGACAATTACCGTTGGTTCTAGCCACAGTTGAGTAGCGGCGATGTGTCTCCGGTGAGCATGGTGAAGGATGAAATTGAGAAAAATATTGGGAATTTCATTCAAACGGTACGTGGCTACCAAATTTACTTCCGATTAACTTATTTAAATAAATTTTGAAATTTTTTGTTGGAAGTTTTTATTGTTGAATTAAACGACTAGCTCCTGCATTTTTAATTTATATAACATACTTGTAGATACATAATGGTAGTTGAATTGTTCCTTGAATATTGATATATGGTGGTTGTTTACAGTCAATTTTGTTGTTTGTGGAAGATTGTAGGATTTACTGCCAACTTTTCCTTGTGTTCTTATTTAATCGAAAATAATAGGGGGTATAAAAGGCTTGAAAATATGAATATTAAAGATATATCGGGGGACTTCTAATGATTTTGACCAAATATAGTTAAAATTTAAATACACTAAATTTGTTATATTATAATATGGGTGTTAAATTCGTAGATGTAATATTAAGAAATTAGTATTGTTAATTGTTCAATTGATTAATTACAAATAAGAATTTATGAAAATTGATTTAAGATATAGTCTAATAAGAATAGTTTAAACCAAGTATGGTGCACTGTTATAAGAGTTAAATTTCTACCATATGTAAGCAAATAAAATGTGGTTGCGTGCATGGAATTGAATGCGGTTGATTCTAGCTTTGCCAGCTGTGGCTTTATGAATTGAAGTATTTGATTAAATTCTGACCTTAGGAACAGTGATACACAAAATCTGATTTTTGGTAATATAGTGACTTGAAATATATACTTGTCCATGATACAAGAAAATTTCCTAATCTTGTCTACTATTTATAATTGGGATATTGAGTAGGCTTTTGGACTTAAAGAACTTATTTTTGGAAAATAATGTGGTTTAGTTGGTAAATAAAGAGATATGAGCAAAACTCATGAGTGCTAATTTGGTTAGGCTTAGGTGTAAATTTGGACGAACTTCAAGCTAGTTCATATGACTAACTTTAGGGGATTCAAATAGGATCATAATTTGAGGTAATTTGAGTTATAATTATAACTTAGGTGATGAATGAGATGTGACGGATAGGTACGTCTGTGTATATAATATATATAACTCGAGTTCTTGGCTTGTAATAAATAAATTGGATTTTTGATTTATGAATTTCCTTATTACTAAGGAAATGTATTAAGACACATGTTTAATTCTATTTATCTATGTATATTCACTGGCTAACTAGTACGATTGCTATACTTATGACAAATTTAAGAGCTAACTGGGACACGTAGCGATGAAAGGTAGTCATACCCTTAGAACTTAGAAGTACCTCATGTAATTTGCGTGAGAAACATGGAAAAATTGACTATGTGCACTTATTGACGGGTTAGGCATATGACTAAAATTTAGAGGAAACAAATAAGTTTAATTTTAGGTGAACCAATACACTATGGGGTTTACTTAGTTACACTTTATTTACTAAATTGATTTACATTATTTACTCAGTTTGGCTTGTGAAGTTTAACAGGCTGAAATTGTGTTAATCATAAGAATACACTTCTCCTTAGCTTATCATTCTTTTGTTATTTCATAATGTACCTTTGAGAAGTGGTAATTATAATAAGATGATGTATAGTTATATAATGTCTATGGAAACTTAATTTGATGGAATGATGGAACTATATTTGCCCTTAGTAAAACTAGACAGGAATTAGAGTAATGGGATAAGATTGACATGCTAATTTGGAAAGTTTAGCAGTATTGCATCCTAATGCGATTAACAGATTGAATGGCTCTGAGAGCTCTTTCGGTGGATGTGATTAAAAATAGCACATAACACTCACTCAATCTTAATTTTTCCTTAAACACAAGTCTCCCTTGCCCAATTCTTACTTTAAATCATGCAAAATCTCATTCAAGCTTTCAATCACATTAAGATCACAAAGAATGCACTCAATAGACAAAACTCCCTTTTTAATTCATGAATCAAAAACTAAATCAAACCAAAGTAAAACAAACTAACAACTAAGTAACAAAAGCACTCTAAAACACAAAAACAAAACAAAACAACAATTAAAACAAAAATTTAAAACAAAGAAATAAAGAGTTAAATATCTTAGTTTTGAGTTTAGGAAGTCCTCAGCTAGACTTGTAACCCTTGTATCAGTCGCGAAACACCATAGTTGCCTCAGCAACCTTCATTTGTCCAACTCGATATGATTTTAACCCGTGACCATTAACTTTATATTTATGCCCATCCTTCATACTCTTGATAGTTATGACACCAAACTCATTGTTGGATAACACTTGATATGGCCCAAGCCATCTAGATTTCAACTTTCCTGAAAATAGTTTCAATTGATTATTGTAAAGCAAAACTAACATCCGGGGAGCAAATTCCTTCAGATTTAATTTCTTATCATACCACCACTTTGTTTTCTCCTTACAAAGGGCTACAATGTCATAAGACCATTGTCGAAATTCCTCCAATTCATTGAGCTATAACTTTTTCTTGTCTCCTGCAAATCTCAAATGAAAGTTGAGCAATTTTATAGCCCAATATGCCTTATGTTCTAATTAGACTGGCAAATGACATACTTTCTTAAAAACTAACCTATATTGAGACATGCCTATAGGGGTTTTCAATGCAATTCTGTAGGCCCAAAGAGCCTTATCCAACTTTTGATACCAATCTTTTCTAGAATTATTCACGGTTTTCTCTAAGATTGATTTCAACTCCTTATTAGGCACTTTGACTTGCCCATTTGTTTAAGGATGATATAGGGTAGTTATCGTATGCCTTACACCAAACTTTTTAAGTAATATTCAAAATTGATAGTTGACAAAATATTTGCTCTCATCACTTATAATAGCCCTTGGTGTTCCGAACCTAGTGAAAATATTGCTCCTAAGGAATTCAAGCACAATTTTAGCATCACATGTCCTAGTAGCTATTGCTTCTACTCATTTACTTACATAATCCATAGCAACTAGGATATATTCAAACCCAAATAAGTTTGGAAATGGCCCCATAAAATCAATTCCCTAAATATTAAAAATCTCTACCTCTAGCACATTATTCATAGGCATCTCATCCCTCTTAAATATATTTCCTACACTCGACACCTATCACATAATTCTATGAAATACTTAACATCAAAGAAAAGAGAAGGCCAAAAGAAACCTAATTGAAGATTTTTTTTTTGTATTGTACGATTTGCTCCATGGTGACCTCTAACCTCTCCTCCATGACATTGTCTCATTATATCCTCTTGCTCCTCCTTCGAAACACATCTTCGAAGAATTTGGTCCGAACAAATCTTGATTAGGTAAAGGTTATCTCAAAGATAATGTTTTGCATCTGCTTGCAATTTCTTCCTTTGTTGCCAAGTGAAATCCTTTGGAAGGTATCCTGCTACAAGAAAATTGGCAATATTAGCATACCAAGAAGTTAAAGTTTTACATGCATAAATAGCACAAATATGTTCATTAGGAAATATATCAGAAATTTCTCCCTTTTCTAAATTCGCATGATTCAATTTAGATAAATGGTCAAATGCAAAGTTCTCAGCTCTTTTTTTATTATTGATCTCCACATCAAATTCCTGCAGTAGTAAAACCCATTTAATAAGCCTCGGTTTGAAGTCCTTCTTAGCAAAAAGGTGTCTTAGAGTTGCATGATCCATCCATATCGTGACTTTAGAACTAAAGAGATATGATTTAAATTTCTCAAAAGAAAACACTATTGTCAAAAGCTCATTCCCTTTGGTGGTGTAATTCACTTGAGTACCGGTGAGTGTGTGACTCACATAGTAAATGGTATGAAAAATCTTCTCCTTCTGCTGGCCTAAAATTGCTCGTACTGTATAGTCACTAGCATCACACATTATCTCAAATGGCAAAGTCCAATTCAGTGATGCTATGACTGGCGTTGAGATTAGCTTCTGCTTTAACAAGTTAAATACCTATAAAAACTTATCATCAAAGTTAAATATAGCATCTTTAAGCAATAAATTTGAAAGCGATTTAGCTATTTTAGAAAAATCCTTAATAAATCAACGATAAAAACTGGTATGACCAAGGAAACTCCTAATACCCTTAACACTCGTAGGTGGAGGTAATTTATCAATCACATCTATTTTTTCTCTATCTACTTCAATTTCCTTCTCAGAGATTTTATGCCCTAACACTATTCCTTCTCACCATAAAGTGACATTTTCCCAATTAAGAACAAAATTAGTTTCTTGACACCTTTTTAAGACTAAAGCAAGATTAGATAAATATGACTCAAAATCACGATCATATAGTGTAAAATCATCCATAAAAAGCTCCATGAATTTCTCAATAAAATCATGAAAAATAGCCATCATACATCTTTAAAATGTGGTAGGAGAATTATAAAGACCAAATGTCATTCTCTTATATGCAAATGTACCATAAGGGCATGTGAATATGGTCTTTTCTTGTTTTTCTAGGGCTATAGCAATTTGCATATATCCCGAATAACCATCTAAAAAATAGTAGAACCTATTCCTTGCTAATCTCTCTAACATTTGGTCAATAAAAGGTAGAGGAAAGTGATCCTTTCTAGTGGTATTATTCAATCTCTTATAGTCTATACATACATTCCATCCTGTCATTATGCCTGTTAGGATAAGTTCATTATTTTCATTAGTCACAACAATCATTCTCCCCTTTTTAGATACACATTAGACTGGACTAACCCAACGACTATTAGAAATGGGATAGATAATACCTGCATCGAGTAGTTTGAGTACCTCCTTTTTCACCACCTCTTGCATAGCTGGATTGAGTTGCCTTTGGGGTTGTACACCGGTTTGAAATTATTTTTCATAGGTATCCGGTGTGTATAATAACTGGGGCTAATTCCCTTCAAATCGGATGTCTTCCAAGCTATGGCTCCTTTATACCTTTTCAATACTTTTATAAGCATTTTCTCCTCCAAACTTGTCAAAAGTGTAGAAATGATTACTGGTTTTGCATTATTTTCCAAAAATATATATTTTAAAAGAGAGGGAAGAGTTTTAAGTTCAAAATCTGCCTTAGGAGGGGATGATTCATCCTCATTTATTCCTTCCCCTTCATGTTCTTTTTCTAGCTCCTCTATCAGCTCTTCTTCTTCCTTTCCAGCTTTCTCCTTGTTCCTTAAATGAATCAAATAATCATGTAGTGCATCATCTAATAAAATTTCTTCTTATTTCTCCTTCACACATTCCTGAACACTGTCCATAAAACAAATAAATTCTTCAAAGTCATAGGATGTGTGCTTCATCACCTTATTCACATTGAAAATCGTTTCTTCCTCATTAAATCTTAAGGTGACTGTTTGTCTATATACATCAATCGGTACCTTTGTTGTGTTCAGGAATGGCTTTCCCACTATCAATGGTACCTTCTAGTCCTCCTTCATATCCATAACCATAAAATCAATCGAAAAAATAAAATTTTCAACCTTCATCAATAAGTCTTCAATTATACCCTTTGATCTTTTTACCGATCTATCTACCAACTAAAGTGTCATTTGGGTTTCCTTGATGTCACCTAAATTTAATTTCCTGTAAATTGAATAAGGAATTAAGTTAATGTTAGCACCTAAATCACATAATACATGTCCAACAAAATTCCCTCTTAATTCGTACGGCAAAGTGAAACTACCGGGATCCTCTAATTTTTAAGAAATTTTGTTCATTAAAATTGCACTGCAATTTTCAGATAATTGAACCTTTCCTACATCCTTTAGCTTTTTCTTGTTAGAACATAACTCTTTTATAAACTTAGCATATTTAGGCATGCGTACCAAAGTTTTAGCAAGTGGTAAATTTACATGCAATTTTTTAAACATATCTAAAAATCTTATTAATTATTCATTATGCTTTTCCTTCATAGCTAGAGATGGATAAGGTAATTTAGACTCATCAAGCACAGTAAAAATGAGTTTTTCCTTACCTTTACTTATCTCAACAACAAGAGATATCTCATCCTTATATTTAGATTTAGAATTACTTAGCTCTAGTGTCAGTTCTACCAAATCTGAAGATTTCTTACCATTTTTAGCTTCCTTCACCTCCTTTCCACTTCTCAAAGTAATTGCCTTGGCTTATTTCTTCGGGTTCTTATCCATGTTAGATGGAAAAGTGCCATGTGTTCTATTTGAGATAAAATTAGCAAGTTGTCCTACTTAATTTTCTAAATTCCTAATTGAAGCATCTTAATTTCTCATCCAAATTTCTTGTGATTTCCATTTAGCATCTTGATTAGCCATAAAAGTGGCCTAGACATTTATAAAATTAGCAAACATTTCCTTTAAATTGGATTTTCTACCCTGTATGGGTTGAGGTCTAGCTTGAAAACTTCAGGGTTGATATGTAGTGTGGTCAGGCGGGTGGTTGTTGCTATGGGAGAATATATTCTGATTAAAGGAAGCCCTAGGTTGATTATTAGATGTAAATACATGATTTTCATCTCTCCATATAAAAATTAGGGTGATTTCTTCACCTAAGATTATAGGTGTTGCTATAAGGATTCAATGCATTTACTTCTTCCACTAATGTACCTAAACTCTCCTCATTCTTAATTTTAGGTGTTATATATGTTCCAACATAAGTGTTACATGATTGCAATAAAGATGACACATTTTGAACTTTTAAATCACTTACCTGCTTTATTAATGCATCTATTTGTGCCCTTAACATGGCTACCTCATCCATATTGTGTACAACTTGTTTTTTTATGTGATCTTTGCACTTGCCCATTGAGCATCATTAGTGGCCATCTTATCCAAGAGTAGGAAAGCTTCTTTAGGGATCTTGTTTATGAAACTTCCATTTGAAGCTGCATTTAGGAGAGATCTTGTAGACCGATTCACACCTGTATAGAAAATAGATGTTAGTTGATGAACAACTATTTCATGATGTGGATAACTCTTTAAGAGTCTCCTAAATCTTTTTCAAGCCTCATGGAATGGTTCCTCAATGAATTGATGGAAATTATGGATATTATTCCTAATATTAGCTGTTTTGGTAGGAGGGAAGAAACGGTATAAGAATTTTTCCTGCATTTGTTGCCATGACTGAATTGTGACTGGATAGCATTTATAACCAATCCCTTGCCTTACCAATGAGAGTAAAAGGAAATAAATTAAGCCTAATGGCATCCATAGACACATTGGGTATATGAACTGTATCACTAATTTCTAAAAAGATATCTAAATGCTGAGCAGGGTCTTCTATCTCTGATCCAGAAAATTGATTCTTTTGGACCATGGTGATGGTAGCAGGTTTTATCTCATAATGTTGATTGTGAGGTATTCTAATGGTTCTATTATCCTCATTCCACCTAGGTATAGCATAGTCTCTATTGGTTCTAGGCCTAAACCTATCCTCTTGAGCTTGATTATGGTTAACTTGCCCTTCTATCCTAGGGTGTGGATCATTCATCGATGGGTCATGAAGAGGATGATTATTAAGGTTATTAAGGTTGTTTTATTTTTGGTCTTCTAAATTCATCTCTCTTTGCTTTAATCTCCTAATCCTATGAAATGTCCTTTCAATTTCAGGGTCAATAGGCAAAATTGGCTCGCCTCTTACCATAAACTATTGACACCTGCAAAGAATAAAGAATGAAGAATAAGAAAGAAGAAAAAAGACACACAAAATTCACTTTAAAAAACAGAAACAAACGCCAATGTTTTCCCGACAATGACACCAAAAACTTGACCAATGTCTAATAAGTGTACTAGATCAGCTAGTAATATAGGAAAATATAGATTAAGACCCTGAATATCTCCCATAAGGAAAATGTGAAAATGCAACTTGTTTCAAATTTTAAAGTGAATACCGCATGCAAAGAATAAAAGAAATCCCAAGTTTTGTGATGATGATAAGAAAATGAAACTTAAACAATTAAAACTAATCTTGAACAAAGAAATTAATAAAAGTTGGTAAAAATCAATAATAAAGATAACTTCTAGTAAAGGACTATCCACCTTAACTAATATTGCAATGACCTAGCTAAAAGGAATACAATTGATTATGGAAAACTAGAAATATAGAGCCAGATAGCTTATTCAGACTATCGTTCTAGAAATTAAATCCTCTTGTTAATAAAAATTTAACATCTAGCATAAAGATCTAGTTTTAACTCATAAACATCCATTAAACTCTTTTTCAAGAAAATTTAATTTCAATCTATTCTTAGTTCAACTTTTCTTAATCTTAATCCACATTTACTAACATATAATTATCTCTTATTCAGAACATAATCGTACATTAACACCAATGAATTAACTTAGGAACATGCATATCATAGATCATAATTGAAACCAATCATCATCCATTCATCAAATACGTTAACAATCAATTCAATAACAATCAAATATAAGAAATTGCTCAAGAACTAAGAAATAATCAAGCTTGTATTAAATAAAAGCACAACTAAATCATTAAAATAAAAGTTAAGGGTTCAAGTATCATTTAGCAAAAGTTAAGAAAACTACTCACTCTTCATCTTAAAGACAAAACAAAGTAAATAAAAATGATACAAACTCATAGAATCAAGAAACTTCGTTAACAATTCTGCAGAACCTAAAGCAAAGCTTCCCAACTCCAAGCTTCTGTATCTTCAAAAGTTAAACTAAATTTAATGTAAAACTAAACTAATTAAAATTCATAATCTAGAATGCTTGTTTTGGTGTCTTCAACTCTTTTTATAGCCTTTAAAGGATGAGTTTTACCTCTCCTGTGACTTCCTAAATTGAAGAAATTTGTGTTTTAGTGAAATAAGAAGTCTTTTATCGACTAAATAGGACACACGCTTAAGAGAGTGGTCTTGGTCACTCAGGAGAGTGCTTAAATGCTCAAGAGAGTGATTCCTCACTTGAGAGAGTGCTTTAACCCTGTAGAACACATGAAGTTGCCTTGGGTGAGTGCCAAAATCGCTCAAGAGAGTGCTAAATCAGTCAGCCGAGTGCTTCTTGGTTGTCCCTCATGAGTTAAACTCTAATTTTTTCCATTATTATAATTTTGCCCCTGAATTTTTTCTTTTTGCATTTTAACCCCTTGTCTCTTCAATTTGGCTCTAAAAAACACCAAAATAAACAATTAGACCTAAAAACACACAAATTAACTAATTATACCTAAAATCAACTAAATTAATACTAAATTAACTCAGTTAAACACATAAAACACACTAAAAAACATAGTATAATTTAGACTTATGATCTACAATTCAGCCCATGTAGGATTGAAGTACTTTTTTAAACTTCTTAGCTCTTGATCTTGTCACTGGTTCATCCGGCATTGCTAGCCCATCCTTGGTCCCATTTCTCTTGCGATGTTCCATGGTTATGCTTGCATCAATTGGTCAGCTGCCAAAGCCTTTGCAACTCCTAAACCACACTCTCCCTTCCAAGCTCATTGAACCTTTTAGTAATAGCCTCCACAAATTCATACCAACCTATAACTCCTCTACCCTTACTCTAATTTTGAAACCATGCTTCTGCAATTAAAGATTAGCTATAGCTTTATTTGTTTCTCTAGTATCACTTTATAGATAGAGAAATAGTTCCTACACTTATTTTCCTAGGATTGGACATCTGGCCCTTCAAACGTGGGAAGAGCAAACTTAGGTAGAAGCCTATTAAAATAAGTCCTACCTTGACCTATAAAATATATATTGCCTCTATCCATAAGTGTGGGTAAGAGTCTTTTGTCAAATTTGGACTCTAAAATAGGGGTTTACATTTCTTACCTCTAATACTAGATAGGTTCTGGTGGCTATTTTCGAAACCAATAGCATTGGATTTTCTTTGATTCAATTAAGCCAAATAAGCCACTAATCTTTGTTGCTCTTCCTTGAGTTCTTAATAGGTTGCTTAAAATTTCTTTTTTGAAGCCCTCAAGACACTCTGCTTCTACATCATCTCTTTATGTTTGGATTGAAGAGATCCAAATTTGGATTCCATTTGTTGCAAGTAGGAATCTCCTTGCTCTTTAAACTTGGAGCTTAGAGTGCTTAACTGCTCCTTCACTTTTTCATTGGAGGTCACTTGCAAATGATCCTTAGCTTTTTTATTAATTTTTTCCCCATTTGGAATCAGAGCTGCTCTTGATACTAGTTTGTTAGGATTAAATCCAAACAAATTAACTCATTAGAACAATTGAAATGATTCTACACTAATTGTGGTCTACTAGCAAGGACAAGTACATGTAAAAAAAGGAATAACTAACTTGTTGAGGTCTATAACTAGCCAAAAAAGCATGTGCACCTCTAAAAAAATATAATAATCCTGTAATTATTCTCCCCAGCTGCAATAGCTAACTTAACTAACTTCCCAATTTATAGTTTTACCATTCTTTTATACTTAAAAAGAACTATTAGAGTCTGATCCAAACCTGATCAATGCACACCCCAAATTAACAAAATCAATGGGAGAAGGGGGATACATATAAATTCAAACAACTAGTTTAAAATTTGATGTCACATACCACATAAGCAACTTCATTGCTTAAGAGAACTACAAAGTTGATTTTAATTCACCATTATTGAAACATTTAAGAATCAATCAAAAGACATGATTAAATTTAGGAAAAGTAAAGCCAGCACCTACCATTTTAGTGTTTGGAGGAATAATATCAACACTACTAGTCAACTGGTTCATAATAGAAAAGGGAGTGAAAAATCAGACTTAACTTAAATTCAATAACTTGATTACACAAAACAATAATTAAAATCCAAAACAGAAAAGTAAATACTTTACCTAGATTCTACAAATCTAAGGAAAATAAAAAAAATATAAGAAGAAGAAAGTACAGAATGAAGAAAAGGCATAAAAGGTCCTCTACTCGAGAAATTTCTAGCTAAAAATTGCAAAATAATTAGAAAAAGAATAAAACAGCTCTAGCATTTCAAAAGAAATTATTGCAATATAGGAAGTGAAGCCAAACTCTTCTACCCTCCAAAACCACCTAGATCTTTACAGAGGTGAAAATAAATACAAAAATATAGTTAACAATTTCCATGTCATTCCAGCAAATAATTAACTAAGGTTATTGCAAGAGTCTTATCATTTTGTGTTTAGCAATCATAAACAAACACAGTGCTGGCACCGCTGTTCGGCCACCGCCGCCAATGATGTCAGTGAGGAAGCCCAGATCGCCACAGCCACGGTCCTTTGGTCACCCCAGCAAGTTTTATCTTCCTTTGGTGGTGCCGTTTCCTCTGTTCCTTTCCCCTTCCCCCTCCGTGGCTCTCATCTCTCCCTTATTTTTCAGCAATTTTGAAGGCGGTCAAGGAGACTAACGGCACCGATGATATCCCGAGGCTGAGGTGACTTCTCCGGTTGCTATCGCTCCTCCCCACTCGCCGACAGTAAGGAGATCGGCGATGGTGAGGGCAAGATATTCAAGCTCTGATTTCGATGAATGACGGTAGTATTGGGGCGCGTGAACATCTCCTGGAGGTTACCGGTGACTTGATCTACCAGCGGATGGCTTCAATGCATTTTTGATGAGGCTCCAGCAACCGGTCTGGCGAGCCCAAGGATGACAAAATGCAAAAAAATACAGAAATCGACGCTAACGGGTATGTAATTTCATTAAATTTTGAATTATATGATGAATTTTTATGTTAGGCAACTATATAAATTTAAGAAAAGAATAAGAAATAATTAGAGATAGTAATAGAAAATAGTGATATAACATGAAATAGATGAGAATAAAAGAAGAAATCTAGTAATTAGTTGGAAAGCTAATTGATGTACATGAAAATCTTAAATGAAATATGGTGATTTATTAGGAATTAAGTAAAAATATAACATTCTAACAATAAATAAATGTGTTATGATGGAATGGAGTTAAAGATAATATATGAGTATGAAATTATATATAAAACATAATGATGTTCATAAAGGTAACAAAAAGATATTTAAATAAATTAAGTGTTAATTATATATATACTAACATATGTGGTGTTAGAAACATAAATAGCCTAGAACAAAGCATGAAGAGATTGGTGAGTGTTAAAAATTATATGTTAGTTGAATGGTATATAATGGTAAATGAAGCGAAGAATTGATATTAAATAGTACTTTACGTATAAAATATGTTATACTAATTTAAAGTTGTTTAATTAGAATAATTTAAGTTAAATAAAAATATTAATATAATGTGCATTATATATATATATATATATATTATATATATATATATATATATATATATATATATATATATATATATATATATATATATATATATATATAGTGATGTAACCTCGTGTGGCTATATACATAAGTGAACAAAAGGGTGAAATAAATTGATATAAATTTATAATTGGTGAATTAATGTAAAATGAACATAAGTAATGTAAGAAAAACAAATTAAAAGTACTAGGTTACCTAATGATCGAATTAGACACCTATAATTAATATAACATAATAAATTAACTTATTTGGAGTATTTAATAATAATTGAGTAATATAAGATACAAAGAAATAATGTCCAAAAAATATATGTAATGGCCGAAAAGTATGTAAGGGGATATAAAATGTATAAATGATATTTAGTTGAACAATTAATAATAATTAGGTAAAATAAAGCATAAGAAATGTAATATTATTAACTGAGTGAAAACATAATGAGGAAGGACCTTAATTACATTATAATTACATAATGTAAAAAGTTAATGAAATTTGGAATTTATTATGTGTAGTTATTTCACCATGAAATGACTATAAACATCGGATACAAAATTATGTATGATATGAAATTGAAAGAGAAACAATTCATAAATGGAAAGAAAAATTTATTGATATCCGAATGATGAACATGAGTAAATTTTATAGTTTATTTACAGTTATCTGATAATGAGAATCTATGTGATGAATGCATGATTGATGAGCTTAATTGAATATGTTGAGAGCATGATGTGACTAAAATACAATAATAAGGAACAATAATAATGCAAAAGTGTGATAAAAAAATGAAAATTTTAAATAATGCCCTTAGTGTCATTGGGAAATTCAGTTCTTTGGATAGTATAGCTAGCCATAGGAATTTATTCCGTGGGATACCGTGAGTTTATATGATAACTATCATCAGAAATGACTATGATATGTGAGATTGGATAGCTGGCTTATTATATGTATTAGTACTGGGGCTTTGGTGTCACACCTAGATGTGGGATCCCTCCAGTACATCGTATTTACGTCCCGTTTATCCAGTTCGTGGTTGTCTACGATTAGGGAAAAAATGGTAATCTTGTATGAAACCGAGATAAAAGAATAATTATGATAATTTAGATGCTATAAATATAAATAAATAATAAATAATGTGGAAAAAAAGATCAATGTGATTAGTAAGAGCAAAACCGTAATTACGTGATAAAATAAGGGTAAATTGGCCAATTGAAACAAAAAGAGTGAACAAGGAAGTAAAATTGGCTAAATGAGAAATTCAAAGAATTAAAATGTAATTTGTACATTGAAAATTAAATAAAAGTCAAATAAAGTTAAATGAGTTAAAATATAAGTTAATTGGAGAAAAAGTCAACTCAAGGACTTAATTAAAATTTTACATGAAGCTTGGCAAATAAATAAAATTTAATAAGAAAATAAATAGAGAAAATCATGAATTTGAATATTAATATAACAATTAAAGAAATTAAATTTAATAGACAAGTTAAGAAAGATAAAATCATCAATAGTACAAATTTTAAGGATCAAAATGTAATCCTTCATCATGAGAAAAAAATTTAGGATCCAAATTGCAATTTATGCACTTAATTTAAATTAAAGGCCAAAGAAAGTTAAACCAGTCAAAACTGTAATCAAAATTGGTCAAGTTAAGGAAAAATCAATTTCAGAGAAATTAATTAGAAAGAATAAATGATAAAGAGATTTAGAGTAAATTATGAGTATATTAAGAATAAATCATGGAGTTATATGATAGAAGGAAATTACAAGGATTTAATTTGTGACTTTCTATTTATTGAGGAAAGAAATGAAATCAAATAAGAAAAAAATATATAATAAGGATGAAGAAAAGTAAAGAGGGTCAAATGACTTAAAACGAAAATAAATAGAATTGAGGACCATGAGTAGTGAGTTAGGGGCCTAACTAAAATTATACATCCAATTGAGAACTATAAATAATTTAGTAAAGAAGGAGTTACTATATGAGAAAGTAAAAACATAAATAAATTCGGAATTTAATTAAATAGAATATGAAGAAATAAAGGGAAGAAATAAAGGATCTAATTATTGAACTGATACCAAAAAAGGTAAAAAAATTTAGACAAGAAAAAGTAAAGAGAGAATTTGAATAAATTTTTATAAACGAATAAAATCATAATATGGTCAAAGCAAGAACTTAATTGAAAGTATAAGAGAAAATGAGAAATAATAGGAGAATGAAGTACGACAAAGTACTAAGTAGCGAATAAGAAAAGAAGATTGAAAAGAGGATAGAATTGGAACGTTACAATGAATGAATTTTGACTAGTGAAAACTTATTGTGTAATTATAGTGAACCAATATAGAAATTCCAAATAAAGTAACAAAAGAAGAATAATTTAAATGAAGAGACAGGCAAGGATTAGTAAATAATAATGGAAATTACAAGGGCACAAGTATTATGCAAATTAAAACTGTGATAACAAATCAATAAAATATTGGAAGATAAAATTAGTCAAATGAATAGACTTGCTTAAGATAATAAAGATAATAAGAATTTGGAAATAAAATTTTGATCGAATGAAATTTTGAGTAGTTGTATCCACCACTAAGTACATGGTTGGTTAGCATGCGGTTGTTGACTACGCACAGGGACAGAAGATTTCGGGATATGAAGGAGAAATTTCAAATAACATGTATATAAAGATATTGGGATCGCATAAACTAAGATAGAACGATTTTATATTTAATGTCTGGCATTTTATATTTAGAGTTATTATTGTTTTAGTAAATGATTTTGAATTAATAGATATATGTGTATATCTGATTAGTATCTCTGTATAATATATGGATATATGGATGAGAGTAGGGTGTTACATTTAATAATTGTGTCCCAATCCCATATTGGTTGTGGAAGGCGATGAACATTGCCTTATAAGCATGTGACTCCCTTCCCCCAGCATAGCGCGCTTTGGGCTTAGGCCCAAAGAAAAAATTGTGAGTGTCCTGGGATGGACCTGTATCCAAAAGCGGACAGGCATCTTACAAGGGTACAAAGCGGATAATACTATTCTGGCGGCCGATTCGGGGATGTTACAGTTGGTATCAGAGCCGGCGGCCAGACCGATGCATCAGCGAGGACACTAGGCCAGGCCCTAAGGGGGTTGGATTGTGTCCCAATCCCACATCGGTTGTGGAAGGCGAGGAACATTGCCTTATAAGCATGTGACTCCCTTCCCCTAGCATAGCGTGCTTTGGGCTTAGGCCCAAGGGCAAAACCGTGAGTGTCTTGGGATGGATCTGTACCCAAAAGCGGACAGGCATCTTACAAGAGTACAAAGCGGACAATACTATGTTGGCGGCCGATCCGGGGACGTTACAGTTACCTTTAAAAATAAAGACATACCTGAAGAAGCAAAGGACTGCCTGTTAAAAATGAGGAAGAACTACACTGAGTAAAAAACCTATGATGACAGTCATCTAAGCCTATAGTCTCTGTCACGATCAAGGAAAAAGGATTATACCTCTTATGTATGGCAGCAAAAACATCAAATAATCCATAATCAGTAGTCATGGGATCACTAGCACGCATTAATAAACATCGAGAAAGGCAGCAAAGTAGCACCACACTAGAACGAAAGCTGGAAACATCATCGAAGTTAGGCAACACATCTATTAGCCACTCTAATGGAAAGGTCTCCCCATGAGGCACCAAACCCTTGGCCTCGGAGGGAAGGACACCCAAGGCACATACCACCTCTCTAGGGTAAGTGATCATGGAAGAAGGTAAGCATGGTCGGACATCAAGATCAAAACTAACACCCACTATGGCAGCAAATTAATCAGGTAAAGGACATAACTCATGGTGAGTAAACCGCAATACGTGAAACCTAGGATCCCAAAATTGAAGTGAAGTAGACAGGAGGTGTTTATCTGGAGAGACTCTTTTCAAAAACCTCAAGCTTGAATAAAGGGTTAAAAAGGGGTCCTCCCAAGTTTTCGAGTCGTCGAGTAATTGGTGTAATGTCATAAGTCCAATAGTCATAATTGTGGGATTTTTTAGTAATATAAAGATGCAAAAATGATGAGAGAAAATAAATAACTGAAGGAAAACAGGTAAAAAAGACAAGATAGGAAAAGAAAAGAAGAGAGAGAAGATTACCTGATGGAATCTTCCTAAAAGTTAAAAAGTCAATGGCATACAATCCAAAAAAAGGGGCACTATTTATAGAAAGTGGTGATCCATGGCCATCCCTTACCTCAGAACGAACCACGGGTTGCCCGTCCCTCACCTCTCGAAGGCCAAAAGTCATATTTTTACATATCACATGCATTGCACGTGTATATTAGAGCATTTGCCTTTGTTTACATTTTGCCGGCGATTTAAAAAGACTGCCGACCTGAATGTCCAAGCCTAAAGGATCTATGATGTCTAAAGCACGAAAATCAATATTTCACAGAAGAATAATTAATTTCAGGGGATATTTTAGACCTTGGATACCTGTGTATAATAAAATATAATTAAAGTCTGTAAATCTTGTAAAAATAATATTGAAACCCATAAAAATAATGTTAATAATATTGTAAACTAATTTTAGATGGATAGAGAACAAAAAATTGAGTAAAACGGTTCAAAAATCAAAGAAAATGGAGTAAAAATGTGAAAAAAATATGAGAAAAATAAAAATAGAGGGCAAAATGATCTTTTTGACCTGAGGGACGGGATATCATGTACGTCCCGTCTGTCGCCAAGCAAAGGATGGGCTACTCGTACCTCACTCGATTCCAACCATATAAGGGTCGTTTCTTTCATTTTTCTGTTCAAACTCCATTTTTTCAGCTAATGTTTCCTCTCAACGGTTTTTCAAGTCTTTCTCTTCCGTTCAATGTTCGATTCTTGATCTATTTGTACCTACAGAGTCCTAGAAGTGAGGCACACTTCAGGAAGCCTAAATTTTCTGCTTTTTTTCTATCTACCCTTCCCAAGGAAGCATAATTCAATAATTTGTATTTTCTTCCTTTCTTTTTAAGTTAGAATAAAACTTAGGCTAGTAAACTTTAGTTTTAGGAGTGATGGGCACGAGCACTTGTTGTTGGTATTCAATGTATTTTTGTTGTTATACTTGATTTTTAGTTAGAAATACATAATACCTTGTAGTGTAAGTAACATAATGTATATAACTTTTTCGTATGCTATTGCAAAGATACCTTATGTATAAACACGTGAATTCTGTAACATGTTATTTATAGGCAGTAATGTACATAAGCTTTAGATTTTTATAGGCATTCTTTTGTCTCTGCTATTACACCAAACATGAATATAAAAAACTTGTGTTGTTTAGTGGCCTTCATGGTCTGTGGCTTGTTGTTTTGTTTTAAATGTGATGTTTGTGCAGAAAGGCAGTGAAATTCCTAGCTGAAATGCTGTTGAATTTTTTTATCTTATTTCTTTATTCTCATTAAGCATAATATTAATATATGTGTTATTTAATGGCCTTGAGGACCTGTGTTGTGTTGCCTTTGCTTTAAATGTGTCTTTTTGTACAGGAGGTAGTCACATTTCTAGTCGGAATGCTGCCAAAATTTTGTGAAATCTCTCGAATAGCGTGAAATATACTGTTAGTAGCCATGACAGCCTGTGTGTTGTTTAAAATTTTTTTTTTGTGCAGGGGCAGCCTTATTCCTAGTCGAAATGCTGTCAAAATTTATTTTTTCGAAAAGCATGCAATTAGTGTCTTTACCTTATTTTTCGTGCATGATTATTAGAATTACATGCATACTAAACTCTTCTTGTGCAAACTAGTCAAATTTTTATTTTGTCTAACATGCACTGTTTTGCAGGATGCCTCACAGGACATGTCCTTAGACATATATGATAGATGAGCAGGTTGCTAAGTACAGAGCCTTGGGTCAGGTTCAGTTCAGAGTCAGTCAGTACATGTCTAGGTAGTTCCTGGAGCATTTTGGTCTACTACAGGAGGCTGACAGGTTGTTAGCTAATGCCGGTTGGACTGACTTTTTCACTTCAGCTTTCAGGACATACGCAGGTGTGACCCAAGAGGTATTGGCCACCTTGTAGTACGGGGGGATACCAGTGGTCTGACACCCGAGAGGGAGCGGTCTGGTTCAGAGCTTTGGGAAGGCCATTTAGCATTACCAAACATAAGATTCGCATAGGCCATAGGGCTTCCCACTGGGCCTGACACAGTCACACCTCCTAGACTGATGGACAAAGATAGGCGGAGGGTCGTCACATTGCCTAGAGTGGTATATGATTTAGACAAGGCAAAGAACACGATAATGGCTGTTTAGATTTATAGGTACCTACAAACGGTTTTATCTGCTTCTTACCTTGGACGTACTGGGAGTCTAAGTAAAGTTAACTCGACAGATATTACCAGTCTATGAGAGATGCAAATGGGGCAGCGTATAAACATCTCGTATGAGATTATCTCGACCCTGACCAGAGTTAGCACCACGTTAGGGACATAGGTATGTGTAGACTGAGTTATTATAAGGTTGTTGATATCACTCAGATTGGAGAAAGACCACTTTAGGGAGACCGTCCCAGGAGAATATATACATACACTTGTAGGCAGCCATCACTATGAGCATGGTAGAGCCTATAGAGGGACAGGAGGGTCAGTATAGCTTACTTATAAGTGCCTGAGACCCAGGATAGATGCAGTCTTGACCCTATTATACCAAACCAGATGGCACAGTAGGATGTTCAAGGTCAGGCAGTTGAGGGGGTTTTAGCAGACCATTAGGAGCAACCACCTCAGTAGGATGCCCGAGCAAATGAGCCTCGCAAGGAAAATAGTTCACAAGGGGCAGAGTCGAATTTTGATTACGCTTTTGATATGCAAATTGACTTGTACAATCTCCTAGGTGGCTCACCCCAGACACCAACTCGCCCTATGTATCCTCTTAGACATCAGAGATTACCAGCTGTGAGGTTTTCTCCATATAGAAGTCTAGGAGCTTCATCTTTTACCACTCTTCCACCTTATGGACATCCGGGGGCATCTACGTCGATAACGCCTCCTCCACAGGTTCCATCACCTTCTGCCCAGACACCTCTAGCTCCTATTTCAGATGACATATCTAGGCGACTATTTGCGATAAAGGATACATAGAGGACTATACTCATAATGATACAGTCTTTATAGGTATTACCAATAGCTATCTAAACATTGCAGATCGAGGTGCAAGGCCTTAAGATAGACATACAGGCTACAGGGCGCAAGTTTGATGATTCCTTACAGGTGTTAGGTGACTCTCTTAACTAACTCAAAGATCAAGGTGCTCGTATTGAGACAAAGGTTCTCAGGGCCAGACAGACAGTGATCGAGACTGATGAGTAGTTGAGGAGGTACATCAGGTACCTAAGAGGGGGCTTAATAAGCTATTTAAAGAGCCACTCTTGGGCAGTCCTTTAGGTGGGGAAGGGATCAAAGAGGCTGGTAGATGTGATATCACAGATACTGTAGCCATTGACTTCAGTGCTGTCAAGTTTTAGGTTCATGTTTGAGTAGGCAGGCGAGCAACAGCCTCCGGCATCTTAGGCCATAGCTCTATCCCAACCTCCCAGGTTGTCAGCATTCAGACCGTCATTAGGACCAGCATACCGTTGGACATCAGGGCCAGGGCCTTCATAGTGATTGATTATTTTATTGTATTCAGGGAGTTTTACTTTATCAAAATTTTGATGCATATAAAATAGAATTGTATATAACTTATTTTGTCATTATATGTCTTATATTATTTATGCTTTCATTTGCTTAGAAGATGAATGAGAGTGAATACCATGTAAGCAATGATAACTTATAAATAACTATGTCATCACAAAATAAAGGCAATAAACAATAATGATAACAATAACAAAAATAATGATAATGATAATAACAACAATAATAAAAAAGAGGTCAAATTCAATAAGCAGTATATTAACATCCAATGTCTTTTACATCAGGTACTCAAAACCCCATCAATAGGGCATATATTTACTTCATCAATAACAAGAAAACCAAAGCAATTATTGCCATATCTCAGAGTGAGAAAAACTTCAATATGGAAATGAGATTGATATTATGAGCAAAGAATTGTTGAGCTAGGAACAACCATAATGGGTTTCACCACCCCAGCGATACCTCTCAAAAACATATTTTCTAAGGATAACTTTAGACATTCTAAGTGATTCCCCAGTAGATGGATGCATATCTACTAAGAATATCCTCGGTGGAGCATTAGCTCAGACAGAAAAACCAAATCTCTCAGAAAAAGCAACCAATAGGACAACTCTAACATTCAAGTACGATGTATCATCTTGACTCTGTATGCCGACAAACTGGCACTAGTCACGACATGTTTTCAGTAATTTGATTCTGCATGTTCCAAGCGCTAATCAAATGCAACCAAGTCAACCTAATTCTGCATGCTCCAGGCGCTAATTAGACAAATGGAGACTCGCCACCTTCAATGGAGTTAGTCTCAGGCCATCTTGATTCAGCATGCCCTAGGCACTAATCAAATGCTTTCAAATAACTTGATTCTACATGTCCCAGGCGCTAATCAAAGTTAATTAATTTTCCCCGATTTTGTATGCCCGTGCACTAATTAGACAATCAACACAGGATTAACACATCGACAAGCTAATATTAAATATCTAAATTCAGGGTTAATACGTCGAAAAAAATGACTATAACTACCCGATCAAGAGACTCATACCTTAAAAGATACGTGTTGCAATCAAACAAGAGATTTGCTGCCTCAGGTACGCGTCTTTTTCCTTTCACTCTGAATTTTGGCTCACTTTGGCACTAGTGCACCAGTTCCCTAAAATTTGGGGCAGCTATAGACACCGTGTGTAACACCATTATCTGAACAATCTTTTTCGATATAGAACTAAGTGGTAAGCCAAAAAAATTTTTTTAACCAAAATTAATCCTTTGACTACCAATACTCATACACTATTCAAATATATATATATTTAACTTATCAACTTATAACTGTTTGAAATACTATTTATTTTATCAAAAATTCATTAGTATAACGACTATGAACTTACTAGCCTCCTGAAAAACCAGACAAATCACAGCCTCTCAGAGGCAAAATAATCTATAACAGTAAATATAATTACATCCAAACATTTACTCATAGATCGAACATATCCATTCTAAATAATTTATTGACAAACACATAATTGCAAAATAACAATATTAATTATTCAATCAAATGGTAGCTCAAATACAGTCCAATTCTTTAATTATGCTATCTAATTATATACATGCCAAAAATACTAAAACAATCATTACTGACTATTCCTCTTCAATCTCTGCTTCACTGTGTACCATGCTTCCGTAACACTTTTGTACCTACATGCAGTAAACACTACATGCTGAGCACTAATTATGCTCAGTGATGACTATTAATCGAAGAATTTTTCCAAAATAGCATAATTACATTAATTACGCTAAAAATCATTTTGGACTTATTAAAAGCTCTTTTAACATTGTTAATAATGTTTTCAAAGCATTTCAAGAATTTTAGCAACTTATTACTTTGGTTTTAAACTTTCAATTTATTACCAAAAATACCCTTTTTTTGTAATGTCAATTATAAATTTTGACATTATTATTCTTATTTTTACTTTTACTTAACTTTTGGTGTATAGCTCGTTAACTGTACTTAGCTTTGACTATTTAAGCAGAATTTCTTATATAGTCAGTCCGGTACAATTACTATTCCGTTTGGCATTTTATTCTATTTATTGCCTCTATTATGGCAAATTTCAGTTTAATTCTCGATTTTTCACTTAATTACAGTATTATTCTTTTATCCTTGAATTATGATTTTGACATTAGTTCATTTATTTTCACTTTGACTTTTTAATTATGTTTCAGAATACAATTATTAATACTTTTAACATTTAATACCATGTAATATTATTACATTGACAACTTTGCAATTAATTTTTTGTTTCTTCATTTTAGTACAAAAATGTCCTTTTTACATTCTTATTGCAAAATTTTTATCTTTACTTGTTAATTGTAAAATTATCATTAACTTGCTTATTTTTACTTTTCAATTAACTTTTAGCGTACAAAAATTATGTTCGATCTTTAGCTGGACTCTTTAAATAATATTTCACATTTAATCTATAATTTCTTGAATCATTACGGTATTGTTACCTTTGGATTTTTAATTACAATTTTAACTTTATTTTATAAATTTTCATTTTCAAAGTAATAATCGGTATACAATATACTAATTGATCCTTATTTTAACTTTTTCATGTAAAATTACGTTTTAATACTTTTTCTTTATAAAAGCATATTTTTGGATTGTTTGGTTATAAAATTACCATTTTACCCTTTTAAAATGTTTTCTTTTCATTTTTGTTCATTAAATAACATTTTTGATAAAATTATGTTTTTGGCTCCAAAACTTTTTATTTCTTTCAATTAGATCCTTTTCTCTTTTGATTTTTATTTTTAGCTTACTTTTTGAAATTTTGATTTATTTTTATCAATATGCCCCTAGTACAATTTGACATGAACTATCGGATAGGATATACGGAATGTGAACCTCATAGGGTCACAACAGAATGAGAAATAACCCCAAAGAATCATTCTTAATAGAACATATGACAGTACGTATGACAGAAACTATGGAGATCAGAGATCCTACTATAGCAAAGCAAGTCGTCATAACTTACACAGTAGTATAAAATGTCCCTATGGCTAGCCAATTATATCCTGAGCAAGACTTTTATTGCCTGATTATTGCTAAGGGCAAAAATCACTTTCTTTCAAAATACTTTTCAACTTTAAACAATTACAAATACTTTTTCAGTCAGTGCATTTTTTTCAATTAATCTTTTCAGTACTTTTTTAGAATCTTACACACAGATTGTGAATTATGACATCATAATTCACTACAATCACTTTACATTTTATACCTTTCAGTGTCTTTTCACTTTACTACTTTAGTCAGTTATTATTTCAGTACTTTTTATATACTGTGTGAATTATATCATTATAATCCACCATTTTTTGGCAAATTTATGAATTATTTCTTAATAATTCAATATTTTGACTTTACGTTTTATTTTATTTTTAACTTTTAACAATTTTCTAACTTTTTCTGTACAAAATTATGATCGTTCGGAATATGCGATATTTCTAAATGATTCGTGAATTATTTTATAATAATTCACCATTATATTATCGATTTATAAATTATTTCTTAAAAATTCATTTCGATCATTTTATACATTATACTTTTTATGGTCTTTTTATTTTAATAAATTAGCCAGTCACTTATTTCATTAATTTTGGACAATTTATGAATTATATCAATATAATTCATTATTTTTCACTTTAATTACAATTTATAATTCAATACTTTATTTTGTAAATATATAAATATTTCTTCAAAAATATTTAAATAAATTTTATAAATTCTATATAAATGCATAAAAATATTATTTACTCATTTCATGCATTATTTCACAAAAAATCACCATTTTCTACTAATACATAACTAATTAATTAGTCCAAAAATATTCTAATAAATTTCATAAATTCTCTAAAAATTCATGGATAATATATTTCATATTTATCATCATTATATGATTTAATTTCATTGAAATACTTAATATACACATTATTTCTTTTAAACATGAAATTCGGCCAACACAATAATTATACTTTAAAAATTCTTTTAAATTTATTTAAGCTTCCTATTATGCCTAATCAAAGTTCAATTATACTTTTCTAACATCAATTTCAATTATACATATTTTTATTAAATTCTTTCTTATAAACCCTAAATGAAAACCATAAAATTTATAGGGAAATAATAAGATTTGATAGTCACTAACCATTTTTTCATGCTTAACCTTCCTTGGGCTTCCTTTTTCTTGCCTGAAACCGTAAAAAATCATTTTTCTTCAAAACATACCACCATAGGCCAAAATTTTCACCCTCAAAATCACCAAGATAACAATATTTTTAACTCAAATAAACCTCAAAAATGGACTCTAGGCACCCAAAACTAGTAGTAGGCACCAAAAGACAAAAATTTAAATTAACAATTTTTCTTACCTCATTTTGACCTCTAAGTTTTTTTCACTTGTTTTCTCTTATTTATCTCCCTATAATCCTTGGTTTGAGATTAGATCTAGCAACTAGAGAGGCTGAAGAACATTTCTTGTGTTTGAATCAAAGGGAAAAAGTGAAGAGAAGATGAAGAAAAAATGGTGAAAATGGGGCTATGATGGTTCGATTGATGAAGAAGAATAAGAGAGCTAGAAATCTGCTTCCCACATTGCTTTTCTACCTTTTATACTTCTCTCATGGGCTTGGGTCTTGGGCTTAGGTTTGGGCTTGGATCTTGGGCTTAAATCAATTAACTAAAATTCATTAATCACCCAATAAGCAATTTTAATTAATTTCTCTCACTTTTCAATTTCAAATTACTTAAAAATTGATTTCATCATTTTTATCACATTGAAAATAGGCTATACACAAATTTTTGGCTCAATCAAAGTCCATTTTTGGTTCGATTCAATTAAATCGATCCGATTCAAAAATACCAATTTTATCGAAAATTTTACTTTTTGCAATCAAAATAATTTAAAAATTATTTTAGGTATATCTGTAATTTTTGGTAATCTTTAAACTTTATTTGATATTTTTAAAACCCCGATCAATTATACGGTTGATCGGTTACTATTTAAACCGAAATCATTATTTTTATCCTACTTATTGAGTTCAAATATTTCCAAAAATACTTTTAGAATTCTTAAAATATATTCATTAGGCTTATTGAATATTTTTGGATGAATCAGAGACTATTTTCGGTCTGAATCACTTTTACCAGCCCTATAGCCCGATTTTTCGCATCACTGAAAAATTAATTTTTCTTTGCCATATGATTTTACATTTTATTTAATGTAGATCTGAAAATTATGGTAATTTTTAGAGATCATTAGCTATTTTTTTAAGTCTCAGACAAACTTCAGTTAACCTAAGCATCATTTTAACTGAAATCGTGACTTTTCCTTATTTTTGACTTTTGAAGGTCTATTTGACCTCAAATTCACTTTAAAATTTAACCTTGAACTATTCGTGATCTATATTTTTTGAGGATTCAATAAAATATTTTTTACCTCCGGGTGTACTTTTCAGCCTGAAAGTTACTATTTACTATCGAAAAATATTTTTTACAGCTAATTTGGTGTTCAGACCATTATACCGTGATCCAATACAGCCTAGATCAGGGTTACTCGATGATGAAAAAATAGTGTATTGCTGATGGCAGGTTTGGATCTCGAAGCTCCGATCGTGAATTTATTATTTTCTTTTAAAGATTTTCATGATGTTCTAAATGCTTTCAAATGTTCTCGAGTGTTTTAACAAGATAAGCAAAAAACCTATTTTTGGACTGACAGTGGTGACAGACGGCTATCTATCACCTGAGGAGCAGCCGTCTGTGGGTCCTCGCCTCCATAACAGTGTAAATCAGAGGCATTTTGGGAAATATGAGGTGTAGTGATGAGGGACGGCCATCCCTCACTTATAGATGCCCGTCTCTGAGTCGAAACCTAGATTTTCTCACGTTTTTCTAGAATCTCAAAAAGGGGAAAAGTTTTGATAAAGATTAGGTTTGGATTTTGGGGATTTTATCTCTTAATCTGGCAATTTTTTGAGTTGTAGTTGAATTAAAACTTTTCTTTAGGTATAAAAGCAAAAATTTAGGGTTTTGAAAAAGGAAAATCGTTATTCTTTAAGAGAAAACCATTAAAGAAGGAAGAAAACTAATTTCTCTCTCTCTAAAAGGTTTATACCTTAGTAATCTTCTTAACACACACAACAACGAATTTTGTATTTCTTTCTAAGAATTAAAGAATACAATTCAAAGCAGAGATCTGGACTTCAGAAATCATAGAGTCATAATATCTCCTGAGGATAATATTTTGGGTTCATCTATACTTTCTCTCTCTATAATCCATTAACATGCTTTTGTGATTGTTAAATGTTGATTTAATTGATTTGGATTGTTAAAATTGAGTAGTATGCATGTTTTATCAAATTAGAGTTCATTTTTTATTTGTGTGATATGCTAGAGGCATGATGGACTATGAGGATTCCTCCATTATTTTTGTAAAGATTTTCTTATTTTTATGTATATATATGTTGTAATTCCACAATTTTAATGTGATATGATGTATGTTTTTAATGTTTTAATGTGTTTTGGCATGATTTAATGTCTAATTATTAAATATCTAGAACTAAAGCATTTATTTGAACAATTTCTTGCATTTTTCCTTTGTTCTGTAAGATTCTATTTTGTTCTAGAAGTGACGAACGGGAAAAAGGTTTGAGGGACAGGACGTCCTCTTTCCTTCCTCCTGGCCGTCGCTCACTCCTTTTGGCCGTCCCTGGGGTGTTTTTATAGTGTTTTCATGCATTTTTTAAGGCTTTCTATGTTTTTCATTTTGATATTTATTTTACACAATATTTATACAATATTGGGTGTGTTTTGTTACTATATACATGTTGTTGTATGTGTGATCAATTTGTTTGTGTGCACAAATTGTGTAAATATTTTATCATCAATGCTAATTAATTTGCTTGTTTGATTTTTTGAGTAATTGGTATATTTATGGCCGTGGAAGATATATGATATTTGCATGGAAAGTCGTGCTCCCGCTCTGGTCACCATCTTCATCCGAGTTATTTCAAATTTTATCTGATTATTATATTGTTTGTTATTTATTTTATTCTTCATTGTTAGCTTGTATAATTTTAGATGTATTATTTTTTTGGGTTTGTAATAGCTAGTAAAAAAGGATTTTTCGAGCATGTTAAACCAAAAGGCATTTAAAACATTTTTATAGCAAATGAATTGGGATTTTTCCATAAAAATGGATCAATGTCCAACTTTTAATCCAAAAATTGACACAATATAATAAATTTTTTTTTAAATATGCATAATGGAACCAATGTTCCCAACTCAAATGAATTCCCCGATTTATATATGTAATTTATTTTCTTCACTAGACAATTTGCTTATGTAATAATTTTTAAGTACGATTTTATTTTAAATATTTATTTATTATTTTTTTTGTCAAATGGGATATTTACTTAATTTCTGTCACTTGCATCACATGAGAGAGGAGAGTGGATTAATATTTAAAACTCAATTATAAAATAACACCTAATCAATATGCCTAATAAAAGGGATGTCCCAAACACCAATCTCTGTTCGGGAATTAAGATAAGGTCGAGATTCAATTCCCAACGTTCTATTGGGTGGCAACTCCATGAAACCTGCCTCTTTGAGCCTGCTAGTAGACGCCTTCAAGGGTTGACCATCAGCAATAATTTGGACTCAATCTTTTTTATTGTGGAACAACCAGTTTATGATCAAAACCGAGCCTCCTCCGATCTCGGACCCTTAAGGCAAGCCTCCGAGAGTCCAACTGGAAATGAGCACAGCTCTGATGCGCGTCACATTCACAACACATGATTAATTCAACTAATCATCGACGAAAAAATAATTTTCTTAAATCAAACAATGGACCAGTTATAGTCGTCGGCTTCGCGCTCCCCAACCTAATCTTTTCATATTAATGAATTAACTAAGTAGGACTGTAATTAATTCCTAGCCAATAAACAACCATTTAACAAGCGAAATAATTTAATCTATTGACAGCATTAAGAATTAGAAAAACCTGACCTAAGCCAACTAATCCACAAGCAAGACCGATTTAGACCAAATCATACATTTACTTAAGGTAACAGCCCTTGTGAGGAAGCTACTCTAATCGCTACTTGTTATTGACTTTACTAAATAATTACGAATTTAGCAAATTCAATTAGCAATATATTATTTAATTAAATGTACAACGAGCTCTTATTGCATAGTCAACAAATAATAATCAGGATATGGTTTTCCTAAATCACAGTAAATAACATAAACACTGAGTGAAATTAAGAACAAAAATTAAGCACAACAATCTCACAGTAAAAAGAATACTGACCTTGAATTAATTTTTAACTGAAAATAACAATTTAGCCATGTATGGCCATGGAGAACTCACAAAATAAAAATTAAAAGCTAAGAGAAATATGCCCTGTTACAGAATTGGAGTTACACAAAATGCAGGAGGAAGAAGATGATTCAAATTTGATCTTCTTACCTCTTAAATATTCTCCAAAATAGGAAAAGAGAAAGAGTCCTAACCAAACTTGGAAAATAAAATAAAAATTCATAAAGTAATTCTAACTCCTAAAAACACTGCCCTTTTGTCTCCTAAATTAAAATCTTAACATTCCTAAATATCATCTGGGGCAAAAGTGGCAACTAGGTCAAATTTACACAAGAGACAGATCAAAATCACAACTCCACTATCAACTCCCTTGGGCAAGGCTTGAAGCTTAACCTTGACTTCTTGCCTTGGGCAAGGCAACTTCCAGATTTTAACATCCATTAGCTCTTTGCACCCAAATTGCTCCAAAAATTCAATACTTTTTCATATCATCTCCATTTAGCCTTAAATGTGTAACTTCTTCAAAACTTTCTCTTACAATTAACAAAATAAATAAACTGGTGAAAATCTCCTAAAACTAACCAAAAAAAACACAAAATGACAATTAAAAGTCAAGCAAAAATATACAATTTTAGTGACACACACACACACACACACACACATATATATATATATATATATGAAACCGGTTAACTGATACCTAAAAACTGAAATAAAAAAACAAAAATCATAAAACTAAAAAATAAAACCGAATCTACCGGATCGATTAATCGAAAAAAATTGGTTTGGTTTCAAATTAATTTTACTATTAACCAAAATTTTGGCTTTTTCTCGCCCCTACTTGCACATGGATTTAATTTTCACAATAGAACAGAAAAAGGAAAAAAAAACAATTCATGTGTCACACAAATATCACGTGTTTAGTTCATTATATTGCATATAATATAGTATAAACTAATACAAATGTGGTGTTTGAAATATTTTTTGGAAAATAATATTAAAATAGTATAGTACGGAATAATTAAGTTTTACTATCTTACATACACCATATAAAATAATACACAATTTATCATTGAATTTGTGTAATACAGTAAGCATCATATTATAAAATAGAAAAGTGAATCTTCGTTGTCCTTCTATCTTCAGTGTTGTTTTTCATCTCCAACAATTTTTTAGGTTAATATTTTCTCGATTTTTTCCATTTTGGGTCTGAAAAAAAAAAGAGCCCAGTGATGTACCTTGCCAGGCAAGTGCATTTTATTTCATTTTATAATTATTATTACTTATTTTAGTTTATCAAGTCTTAAAATTATTAATTTATATATATTTTTCATTGTGATGTCATATTTTCATCTCTTTTTCTATTTTTTATGTTTACGATAGAACTTATTTGGATTTTATTTTTTAATAAAAAATTAATGTATATCAATAATTATTTTTTATAATATTTTTTGTCTAAACTAATAACAACATAAATAACTTAATTTTGTTATTTTTAATTTTCTTACAAAATTAATATGGCATGATATTGTATACCAAAGACAATATAAAATATTCTAGGTTAATACAGATTTACAACAAAGATAGTATATAATAATACTAGCTAAACAATATATACAGGCTAATACCATACAGATACATTTGGTTCATTATATTATATATAGAATAGTATAATATAATTCAGACTAACATGAATATATTGTTTGATAATATTTAAAAAATAATAATGAGAGGATAATATAATATAGTACAAACTCTATTATTTCACGTATGCCAGGGATAATAATAATATATCATTAACCCCTTGCATTTGTACAATACAAAAAAATAATAATAATAATAACTGAGCCAAACCTTCCCCATTTTCTTCCTATCTCCGATGTGTTCCGTCTCCAACATCTCCTTCGTCTCCAACAGGTTTCCATCTGTTTTTCTTTATTTTTAATTCAATTGCTCTGATTTTTTTTTTTATTCGATAGTTTAATTTGTGATCTATTGGTTGAATTTTGTTTGTGGAATTCTATTTAATTATTCAATTTTTTGATTTGTTGCTATGATTGAAATGTTGAAAATTATTAACCTAATTAACAAAATTAGGTGACCAGAACCACCTTATTAAATGCCTTTCGCTAGTTTTCGGTGGTAGCAACTTTCTCTCGGAATGGTAGGTCAATCTTTATGCAAAGTTCATCTATATTTTTCAATTTTTTTTTTTAAAATAATACAGTAAATTATTGTGCACCAAGCACAATATAAAAATATTATAAGCTAATATAATTTTGTATCAAATACTATATATAATAATATAGGTTAAACAATACAGGCCGGCTAATACTAGAGTAACACTATATAGATTAATATAATACAACGAATCAAATGTGCCTTAAATGTTAAAACTAAAAAAAACTAACTCTATATAAACTAATACAATACTACAATACAAACGTGCCGTGCGTTAACATTTATGTAAGCTAACAATGATTCCACTTATTTTTTTTAACTAACTTTATATATGTGCCACTTTACTATTGGTTTGCTCAATGAATTCTGTCTAGATTGGGGTTTAGGCAAGATTTTTCCATAGAAGATGCAAATTATTTTTTTTCCTATATATATAGTTATTAAATAAAAACTTTATTCGGACAATTATTTTATATAACAAAATACTTATTTTAATTAGCATTTCCAACTTTGAAATGATAGTGGGAATTAACCCATTTATTGGTCTACATGACTTGAAGTCAATCAATTACTATTTCATTTTGTTTCCATCCAGGTATTGGCAACTTGCAAAGCAATTACTTTGACAATAGACTTTAAGAAAAAAAAAAAACAATTCATGTGTTACACGAATAGGCCCTATTTATTTCATTATTGCACGTAAAATATTATAACCTAATACAATCTATTATAAATATGATGCTTAAAATATTTTTAAAAAACATTACTGTGAAAATAGTATAATACATCATAAGTTCCATTGTTTTACATAAACCATATAAAATAATTCGCAATTTATCCTTAAATTTGTGTAATATAGTAAATACCATATTATAAAATAAAAAAAGTGAATCCTCAATATCTTTCTATCTCTAGTGTCGTCTTTACCTCCAACATCTTTTTATGTTAATTATTTCTTATTTTTTCCATTTTGGATTCAGAAAATTAAAAAAATCATAATAAAAAAAAACCCGAGTCTAGTGATGTACTTTACTAGACAATTGCATTTTATTTCATTATATTATTGTTATTACTTATTTCAGTTCATCAAGTCTTAAATTTATTAATTAATGTATATTTTTCATTGTGATAAAATATTTTCGTCTATTTTCTTTTTTTTTTTGTTTTCACAGTAAAATTTATTTGGATTTTATTTTTTAATAAAAAATAATGTTTATCAAAAATTATATTTTATTAATAATTTTTTATCTAAAGTAAGAACACACAAATAACTTAATTTTATTTATTTTTAATTTTTTATAAAATTAATATAGTATGATACTATACACCAAGCTGTTATTCCTGCATGAAAATGCAAAGAAAAAAGTTTTTTATGCACGCAACGACTTTGAATTTGTCTAACAACACGCGTTTCACAACCAAGTTTTTTTTTGTTGCCCATCCGGTTCATCGGAACTTTGCCCCGACTACATTTGTTTGGATCCGACCCGGATCGCACACCTGACTTTTGGTGGGTGAGTCTCCTAGTTTTTTTTTGTTGTCCATCCGGTTCATCGGAGCTTTGCCCCGACTACATTTGGATCCGACCCGGATCGCACACCTGGCTTTTGGTGGGTGAGTCTTCCAGCGAAAATTTTCTATGTACATTAGGGCTCGAATCCAAAACCCTGCTTAAACGAAATCAAGTTGCTTACCACTTGGATCAACCCCGTTGGTGCAACCAAGTTTAATCACGTAATATCTTTATATTTTGTTACATAGATATAACTGAATTGAAGTCAAATCATGAGTATTGGTCTCATGACTTGACGTTGAAGAAAATACTACAGGCTATTACTTTAAAAAATTAACAAATTAAATATAATATAAAATATTATACATTAATACAAATTTACACAAAATACTATATATAATAATATAAATTATATAATTTAAGAAATATTATATAAATATAAGCTAATACAATATTCAATATAGCAATTCAAATATGCCGGATATTAGTATTTATGTAAGCTAACAATTGTTCCACTTATTTTTCAACTAACTGTGCATATATATCACTTTACTACTAGTTTGAGCAATGAATTTTGCCTAAACCGTATTTAGGCAAGACTTTCCCTAGAAGACGATAATTATCTTTTTCCTATTTTTTCATAATATATATAGTTATTAAATAAAAATTTTATTCAGGCAATTATACTATATAACAAAAGTACTTATTTTAACTAGCTTTACCAACTCTGAAATGGTAGTGGAAATTAACCCATTTATTGGTCTGGATGACTTGAAGTCAAGCCATGTTGGTTATAAAATGAAAGTTATGGGTTTAGTTAACAACTTGCTAATTCAACAAACACTGATTTTATTTTGTCTAAAGAAATATGAGCACAACTCCACTCTTTGTGCTCTTCTTCTTAAGTCTGCTTTGTTACTCTTCTTCCATTCAGGTTCCACTTTGCCATGAAGATGACCACGACTCCTTGTTACAGTTCAAGGAAAGTCTCTTCTTTGACAACTTTGCTTGTGATCCTTCTACTTCTACCAAGCTTAAGTCATGGAAATCTAGCAATTGCTGCTCATGGGATGGTGTCAATTGCGATATTGGCACAGGTCATGTGATTGGGCTTGATCTTTCAAGCAGTTGTCTCTGTGGATCTATCAACTCTACCAGCTCCATCTTCCGCCTTTTTCGCCTTAAAACTCTTAACCTTGGCTACAATAATTTCAATCTTTCAAGAATCCCCCCTGAGATTAGAAGCTTGACAGGATTGACACATTTAAATCTCACACACTCGAACTTTTCCAACCAAATTCCATCAGAAATCTTGCAGCTTTCTGAGTTGGTTTCTCTTGATCTATCAGACAATCCATTAAAGCTTCAGCAACCTAGCCTGAAAGATGTGGTTGATTCATTTAGTAAATTGGCCAAACTTCATCTAAGTGGAATCACCATTTCTTCTCATGTCCCTCAAGAGCCTGGCAAACTTAACTTCTTTGTCATCTCTCATTCTCAGTGACTGTAATTTGCAAGGAGAATTTCCCTCAACTATTTTCCACCTACCTAATCTTCATTTTCTTAGCTTGAGATATAATCTGGATCTCTCAGGATATCTTCCAAAATTTCAGGTGGGTAGTCCACTTGAGATTTTATGGCTGGAAAGCACAAATTTCTCTGGTCAACTGCCTTCTTCCATTGGGAACCTCAAGTCTCTGAATGATTTTCAAGCTAGTGGGTGTAACTTTTGGGGGCAAATACCACCTTCAATTGGTAATCTTACAAAGCTTGAAGTCCTAAACATTTCCGAGAATAACTTCTCAAGAAATATCCCTTCTTCCATCGGGAACCTCAAGTCTTTGAATTGTTTTCTTGCTAGAGGGTGTCATTTTTGGGGGAAAATACCATCTTCAATTGGTAATCTTATTAAGCTTGAAAACTTAGACCTTTCTGAGAACAACTTCTCTGGGAACATCCCGTTTTCTCTTGGAAACCTAACTCAACTCGAATCCTTACAGCTTGGTTTAAATCAATTTACTGGTCAAATCCCTTCTTGGCTTGGAAATTTTACCCAATTAGTTAAACTTCGGCTTTTGGTTAATGGATTCCAAGGTCCAATTCCAGAGCCTATATTTCGACTTCAAAATCTTCAAGTTCTTAATCTAAATGCCAACAATCTTAGTGGCACCTTGAAATTTGACTCCTTTCTTCAGTCCAAAAACCTTATTGAACTCGCATTATCATACAACCATTTATCCCTAGTCAGCAGCAATTTGGTCAATGCCACTCTCCCCAAATTTCGTGTCTTGGAAATGAGTTCATGCAATTTGACAGAGTTTCCAATTTTCTTGCAAAGCCAAAATAAAATGGAAGCTTTAATGCTTGACAACAACAAAATTGAGGGGCATATGCCGAGCTGGATGTCCAGCATGGCCACTGAAAGCCTTGTTTATCTGAACATGGCCTCCAATTTCCTGACAGGTTTCGAGCAACCTCTTGTTGTTCTTCCATGGACTAATTTGCTTATATTGAATCTCACCTCTAACAAATTACAAGGATCCCTGCCAATTCCACCTCCTTCCATAGCCATTTATGATGTCTCAAGAAACAAATTCAGTGGAGATGTCTCACCATTGTTATGCAATTTGACATCTGTCTTGGCTGTAGATTTGTCAAACAACAACTTGAGTGGTAATTTGCCTCCTTGTTTGGGGAACTTGCTTAGTTTTGCCTCAATTATTGACATGAGAAACAACAATCTCTCTGGAAAAATTCCTGACAAGTTTATAAGTAGCTGCAGATTAAAGATGATGGACTTCAGTCAAAATGAACTTGAAGGCAAGGTGCCTAGCTCATTAACAAACTGTTCCAAACTAGAAATTCTCAATCTTGGGAAAAATCATATACAAGATTTATTTCCTTCTTGGTTGGGTGTTCTTCCAAGACTAAGGGTCCTCACTCTAAGATCTAATAGGTTCCATGGTGCAATTGGTAAACCTTCAAACAATTTCGAGTTTAACCGATTGCATATCATTGACATTTCTAACAACGATTTTACAGGAAAGTTGCCATCAGAGTACTTCAGGAATTGGATTGGCATGAAAAGTGTTGACAATGGCCATTTAATATACATGGGCGCAAGCACAAGTTTTAATTTTCCTGGCCGGTTAGAATGGAAATGCAGTTATATGTATTCTATCAAAATAATGAACAAAGGCAAAGACACAATTTATGCTAAAATCTTGGAATTCTTCGTGGCTATTGACCTTTCGAGTAATCGATTTGAGGGTGAAATTCCTGAAGTGATTGGGAATATGAAAGAAGTTCAATTGCTCAACCTGTCCAACAACATGCTGACGGGTGATATACCATTATCTTTGGTGAAGTTAAAAGAAGTTGAAGCATTGGACCTTTCACATAACAAACTGTCAGGAGAAATCCCAATGCAACTCACACAGCTTACCTTTCTTTCATTCTTCAATGTCTCTCACAATAACCTGACTGGATCAATACCACAAACAAACCAATTTGAGACATTCCAAAACGATTCTTTCTCTGCAAATCCAGGGCTTTGTGGGAGTCCTTTGAGCAAGAAATGTTGGGTTGGTTTGGGTTCTCCACTAGAACCATCAGAACATCAAGATTCAGACACTCCATTTGAATTCAATTGGAAAGTGGTTATGGGATACGGCTGTGGATTGGTGATAGGAATTGTTATCGGGTGGACTGTGAATATCAAGAAGCATCAATGGCTTCTCCAGAAGTTCGCACAGTGGTTGTAGCAAGCAAGCTAGCAGCTTTTTCCTTGAACCTTTTTTCTTTTGTTGTTTTAATATATGTTTTCGTCTTTTTTTTTTCTATATGATTTTGTAAATATTTGTGTTATGAAATATATTCAAGTCCAATTTGCTAGTAATTGCTTCGGCAATTAAGACATACCATTGAGAACACTTTCATTCATTACCATGTGTTGCATTCTATTCTTTTCTTCACACTGACATGGCAATGGGATCTGCTCACACTCAATCAATCAAAACTTGTTATGTCTCACTCTCCTTCTCGCTCCTCTGTTTTTGTGATGACATGACGGTGGGTTCCATTTTCAACCAACTACCTAATGCAACCGTATCATCCTCTCTCCTGTCTCTCATGCCATCTCTCCTTCCTCTGCTTTCTCTTTTCTCTTCTCTCACTTGTCTCTTCTCCTCTCTTTTATTTATTCTTAATTTTATTATATAAAATAAATTAAAATGTCATTTTATTACTCAATAATTAAATAAAAAATTCAAAAAATTATATTAATAACACAAATGCTTATATATATGTATAAAACTCTTAAAAAAATTTTAAATTTTCTTTTTGCACATTACATATAGGTAATAATCTTTTAAACCAATTTAATAATGAAAATAAAGAATACTACCAGAAAAAAACTTAGTGACGGAAAAATCCGTGGATAAATGCACAAAATCAGTGGCCAAATTGGTTAGTGACGGATTTAAATTTCTAAGCCCAAAAATTCGTAAAATTTTTAGAAAAATAATAAATTATCTCTACTTTAACACTGTAATCTTTTAGAAATCGAAATGAAACATAACACATATTATATAAAGATTCATGCATGAAATAAATAAATCATTAAAAATAATATAATCATGAGAATAGTCTGAAATTTTACGCTGTAAACAATAGTTATATGTTATGTATGTTGAAAGAGTTTTGTGAATTTTTGACAAATTAATTAAATGATACACATGTTTGGCCTGCATCTTTTTGGAGACCTTAAGATGTACCTGAAACAGATGAATGTTTGATCCCTTAACTGTTGAAACGGTTGGAGTTCCTTTTGTAGAGCTTCAGCACTCTACTGTTTACTCCACCTTCCTGCCTTTTTTTTTTCCTCTCCTTTTAGCTGTTGCTTCAATGTTTTTCTCCAATGTATTAGTCTGTAAGTCCCTTTTAGGGCTTGCAATCACCTTTATTTATATATAGCAAGAAAGACAATCTAGTGTGCAACAGATAATTAAAATGTTCAATGGACTTGAGAGTAGATGAAAGGCCGAGCTGTGGATCCCAGTGATAGAAACCAGTACCAACAGTGCCAGTTTTGGTACAAATTTCTGTAAATTCAACGGATCCCACTTATGTCAGATACCGATAGTTTTATTGCTCCGTTCATCACTCCAAAATTCGATATACTTTTACTGTAACACTAGATTTCATTTTTTTTTTTAGAAATATTATTAAAAAAAAACTACATTCTCTAAAATGTTTGCTTGAAAAGTAGCACAAAATAGGTGGTTCAATGAGATGAAAACATATAAAAAAGAAAATATATATGAAAACTATAGTAGAAGAAAACGAAAGAAAAAAAGAAACAAAGTAGGATTATTATGTTAACATAAAATAACTATGGTTGTTAATTTGTATTTATATATACAAATAATGTCCCGCAAAATGCCTAAAAATTCAGCACATATCCTTTTCAGTTTTACGTCCAAAGAATAATTTAGTGTTTACTGTCCTTTTCTTCTTGGTTTTCTACATTTCTCCTCCTATTTTTCTCCTACAAAACGCGCAATGACAAAACTTTGGACAACCACCTCAACAAGCAAACCCTTCTTTCATTATTATTATTATTATTATTACTGCTGCTGCTGCTTTATCTTTCTTTTTGACCCAAACTGCCATAACCACGAAAACTTCCAATACCGGCGTTATATAAAATAGATAAAGTGACTTTAATATACACGAATTGGAGATTGCAACCAAAATTTCCAAACTGACTAAAATTCCGTCCAATCAATTTATAACTTGTGTAGTGACTAGTGACCTTCTTTTCTGTTTTTTTTTTTTTTCCAAATGGCCCATCTATGACCAAAATCCTAGTCAAAATTTTGGATCAGTTTTTTATTTTTTCACTTCCCAACCCCGTGCAAGTCCCGGTTCACTTTTGGGATAGGACTAATAATAGTGGGCAATAGGGATAGCTGCGAGTGTCTGGTAATTGGCGGACCGCAGGCGGCCACCAACCACCAAAAGCAACTACCAGTGTTTGTTAAATTAACACTGATAAAAAAATTTAATATAAAATTTATTTTTTTTTGGGCTATTATATGAAATAGTTGAAAGAAATTTGAAAAAAATTTTTCAAATTATTTATTAAAATTTTGAAAATAAATTAAAAATATATTTTTTAATTTTTTAATTATTTTTTATTTGATAAAGTATAGGGATATATATTTCGACCTTATATCAAATATCTATATATTAATTTTTAAAAATATAATTAGTTAAATAATTAAGTAATTTTTTTTGTAAAATTTATTTTTTTAATAAATATTTGAAAATATTGAAAAATTTAAAATAATTTTATTTTTTTTATATCGATTTTTTTAAAATTAATAAACGCTACCCTAGACGGATCATGTCAAGTATACAAATGTTATTATGTAAATGTAATTTTTTTAATTTATTTTTTTACGTAATAAATATTATTGACTTGATTTTTTGAACAATTTTGGACGTCAAACGCCAGAAAACTTTTTGGTGTGAAGGATGGTGACAATGAAAGCGGACCACCAAACATATATGCCGCCTCATCCACTACGCGGTTTCCAGTACGCTTCCCCTTGTTACCTCATCATTCTCACTTATCATGTGTTTGATTTGGTATCTACAGCTCTTGCTTTACACATAATATTATAATTCACAACTAATTAAACTAACAACGCACTCAAGGCAAAAGATCATTCGGAAAACGTTCAAGTTTGTTCTAAACTCTTATCATCACGTTTTGCGAAAGGAGAATGAGGTAAATTTCAGCAGAATTTGGTATCTTTCATCCACAATTCATATTCTAATGATTTGTACGTGATTCACTTTGACAATACGATTTATTTATTTCTCTATTAGACCACTGCCATGCATTTGAAGGTGATTTCGTAATAATCCTTAGTATATTGCATAACAAACCCTTCCATGCATTTTTTTTTTTTTTACTTGAACTCTTAGGCACACAAGTGTTCATACACTGAGGAGATGGCAATTGCATTTGGGAACTTTGTTTAATTTGTTCATGTTGAGGTGGAGATGGGTTGTTAATATATTGGAGATATTGAAAAAGGTTGTTTCATTTTGAATTGCATTACCTGATTGGGTTGAATTAACAGTTCGTAGTAGCTGTAATAGCAGATAGCGATTATAACTAATAGTTGTTTAAAAAAATATATTATAAGTATTTGGTAAAAATCAGCTAGTTGATGATATTCATATGTTAAATAACCATTAAAATGCATAATATTTTTTAGAATAACAAAGAAAAGAACGAAAACAAAAATAAATATAGGAACTAGCTTAGGGTGCGTTGGGATAAGATTTTCCTTTTTGCTTTTGATTTTTTTAAATAAAATCAAAATATATTTGATACATTTATTTTTATTTCTGCCAAAATTTAAAAAACTAATTGTTCACACCAAAAAAAATAAAAATTTTCAAAACATGATTTTTAAAATTTTATTTTTTTTAACAATTTAATTAATCTTCATTATCACCACTGCTATCACTATCACTGTCACAGCTGCTGCCACCACCATCAAACTGCCACCAGCCATCACTGTCGCCGCCATTGCCATCGTTGCCATTGCTACTGTTACTCCGTCACCATCACCATCATCACAACCGTTATTGTCACTACTATCAAACTATCGTCACCATCACCATCACACTGTTACTATCGTCGCTGCCGCCATCACCCCTGTTGCTATTACACTATCGTCGCTACCACCATTTACGTCACCACTGCTTCCATCGCCGTCGCCATTGAAATCGTTATCATAATACATGAATAATTAAAAAATTGTGATACATTTTTCAAATATATGAAATAATTTTTTAAAAAATAGATAATAAAAATTTAAAATAATTTTTAAATTTTAAAAAATAAAAAATTAAAAAATTACAATTTTACCGAATGTACCCTTAGAAAACATGCATGCTACCCATAGCGTAGCTAAAATGTTATGGAGACCAATCGATTGGGAGGAGTGCCACACAAAGGATGTCCTAGTTGAAAAATTCAATTGGCAAAAAAGTCAGCAGCAGCATTGATTTTTCGAAAAATATGACGGATCTTAACAATTCATTCACGCTGCAAAAGTTTCCAAATGCAAAGGAAAATAGCACTTTATACGTATATTCTCTTATATAATATTATAAGTGTACATACATATATTTGATTTGTTGCCTTATTGTTATTTATAAAAAATAATTGAGAAATTATAATTAATAAAATGTTATTATAGTTTACATAAATAAAAACGAATCAAGAATCAATTATCAACTAATGTGTTTAAAGATGGAGCATTTGAAACAACGTAGGGATAAAAATTAGCTATCAGCAATAGGGAACTAATAAATCACAAAATTTTATAGAGATAGAATTTCTCTATGTCGGGATGGATAAGTGCATTATAGGATGAGCAAACTTTAGTTAAAATTAAAAAATCAAACCGAATGATCTATTTTTTAAATTCGGTTTTGTATTTAAAAAAAATTTGATTATTTGATTCGGTTTTTAAAGGAAAAAAACTGCAAAAAATCAAACCGAACCAAAGTTTTATTAATTATATATTTTTTTGAGTTTTTAATTTAATAATTATTTTGTATATGTAAAATATCTTATTTTGAGTTGCAAATTATATAAGTATATTTATTAATTATTAATATCTATTTTTTAGGTAATAATTTAAATTTTTGACAATTAAATTGAAAGTCGATGGGATAAAAAAACTAGTAACGGTTTTTATTGTATTATTTATTATATATTTTGAGATTATATTTTTAATTTGAACTTATATTTTGTACAATTTGAATATTTTTACTTTAATATATTATAATTTGTAATTTTGTATAATTTTTAGAAATCATTTTTTTATTTTTTAAAAAATTAGTTTTAATTTTTCGATTAACCAAACCGCCCAAAAAATTCGGCTCGGTTATTTAATTACTTCGGTTCAATTAGTTAAATTTTTTAAATTTTGGTTTTTGGTTATTTGGGTTCGATTATTAAACCGAATCGATCATTGCACACCCTTAGTGGATTGCTTGGAAAAGTGGAGTCGATGCCAATCAGGGTATCATTGGTGTAACCTGTAAAAAAGGTGTTTAGCCGATTGTCCTGAATTTTGACACTCCTATGCCTAAGTTAGTGAAGGGCAAGAAAGCTATTTAGAGAGAGAAAGAGTATTCGAATTATTTAGAGAGAGAAGGTGTGTCCTTCTTAGAAATAAACCTGCTATTCATAAAGCTAGAGAGATTTTGGACAATGTGTCAAACAGTTGTTCTACTCTACGGCAGGTATGATCTACTCTTGTAGCTAATGGCGATTGGATGGTGGTGTGTGTGAGTCGCTAATGGATTGGATTATAAATTGTTCAAAAAATATGAATCATAAATGAATCAATGTCCAAATAGGTTGGATTGATTTGGATCGATCCATAGGTTCAAGTTATACAAGATGAAGAAGCTTATTTAAAGAGCAACAATAAACAAACTTCAAATTCTGTCATTTCTGTACTAAAAATGGTCATCAAAATAACAGAAATTCATCAAAACCACTGGTTTTTTCCAAAATTTATGATAAAAATGATTTTAAGTAGCATAATGCCATTTCTATACTAGTGTTGAAGGACATACAAGGGTTCCATGCTTAAGATAGCTTGGTCGAATAATCAGTTTGAAGAATGGATGCAGTGAAGTAAATTTGTTGAAAGCTTCCATGTCTTTAATTTTAATTCTATTAAATTTCATATAGTTTAGTCTCGTTATCATCTAATTTGCTAAGATTAATTGAATATTCGAGGATAAAAGAGCAATTTATATATACCAGCAATACTCAGAACAATTGAAATTGGGAGACTGTAAATGTAAGAAATCGATACTAATTAAATTAGTCTTAAAATAAAAAGAAAAATCTCATATTCTTTTTTAAAATTTATTGACATTAAAATAAATAAAAATATAAAAATCTCTATAATCTAGAAATAGCGGTGGAAAGTAGCTAGCTACTACAGTATAGAAGGAATGCCAATCCAAAAACAACCAAAAAAAAGATTTTAGATATATTTATTGGGTAATGATCTAATGGGTTAAAAAATATAATGGATCAATTTTGGGTTGATTCAATTGATATTGGGTTGAATTGGATTGGATTGGATTGGAAAATAAAATGAGTTAATTTTGAGTTGACCCAATGAGAATTTATTTAGATTGAATTAAATTTAAATTAATTTTTTTAAATGAATTTAGATCGATCCATAAATTTGGATTAATTTTACAAGATCTATATGTGATAGTGTTTGATTATACGCATTATCGATCGAATGGTAAATTTTATGGTTTAAATTTACGCATACCACCACATGTCTGTGTGCATGTGACTCACTTTCAAATTAGTTGATCCCGCATTGTTTTCCTCCTGAAGTTGGTCGTTATAGTTAATCCAGTTCCTTTTCGTTTGGCCGATGCAATTAATTTCAATGGTGCAGTTGGGAGCAGCCTGGGAGTCACGAGATTCATCTTTGACCCCCGCATTCCTCTCTTCTTTATTTTATCCTTTTCTTTTGTCTTCTATAATTATACTAGTTTATGGATTTAATTTATTGCCTAGCTCAAAGCTCAAAAGTTCCAATTTTATTGGAAACATAGTTATTTAAAAAAAAAATGATACGAATGATTTTTTGTATACTTTTTAATTTCTGGAGAATGAGGAGTGAGGGAAATTTTGGGGAGACAAAATTTTAAAGTCAATAAAATACTCTTGAATTCTTAAGATGATATTTTTTATTTTTATTTTTTGCAAAATTAACTAGAATGTTTACGGAATGTAATTTCGTGTGCGAGTATTCGACGGTTTGAATGCACGCATATTACATGCATATATATACCGAATTACTACTCGATATTTACAGATCTAGATATAAACTGTTAAATCGACAGCATGCGTATGATTCAACAGTTTAAATGCGCGCGTATTATATGCATATGTACACTAAATTATCACTCTATATTTATAGATTTAGATATTTTAAAGGGCATTCCAATTTGAAGTCCATAGGATGTAAAAAATTTTACAAAAATAGAATGTTTTCGCCTTCTCTCATAGCATTCCAGTTTGGAAAACGTGATTAGCAAGTTTATTTTAGCAGCTCAAGTTTAATCCCATATCCATGAGTTATCAATATAGGGACAGAACTAAATAAAATTTATAAGTTTTCTTAATAACACGTGTGAAAAATGTGTAATTAATAATTTTTAATAAATATTATAATTATATATTTTTATTCACGATTTTAAAGAATTTACTTATACTTTCCATTCTGCTTTTGGATAAAGTGTATAAATTATCGATCCGTTTGTATCCTTCTCTTCATTAAGCACTTTTCATTAAAAAACCAAGTTTGGAGTGATATTTTTTTAAGAAAAGACTTAATTATTCCGATTATGTTGATGAAAAGTTTATGGACTAAACTGATAATAAAATATCATACATATTATTTTAAAATATTTCAAATTATAATAGTATTTTGGTGTTATACTTATGGTTTTTTGGTCAAAATCATTTTACGTATGATAATTTAAAAGGGTGATTTAGTTTCGTAGGATTTTTTTTATTTGATTTTTATTAGAGTATAAGATTTAGATGTAATTAATTGCAAGAAATTCATTCTATTTTTTTTATAAAAATTTTAATTTTAAATTATTTATTTTTTTAATTGGGAGAGGGGTGGAAAGAGCATCACCAACGGGAAAAAAGACATCGTCCCGATCCGTTGATCGTCCCACTTCCTATGGTTTCATCGGAGAGAGCCGATATGGGGTATATTTAAAAAAAGTAGTTTACAATAAAACATCATAATTAAGAATAATAAAGTTGCATAACTAAAAATAATTATATCGAATATATTTTTATTCAACCTAAAAATAAAATTGCATAATTATAAACAAATAGAATTTTCATTGGAGGAGGAAATTTTACTTTTTTCAAAAGTTTGACTCTGTATAATGTGACATCCATATGACACTAAAGTAAGCCTCAAAAATGGAATTTGAAACTTACCATTGGGCCATTGGTGGTGCTATAAGGTGGGAGTGTTGATGGACATTGCTGCATTTGAGTACAAAAGTCTTTTTACCATCGCTCAAACATTTTGGTGACTGGAGGACAAAGTGTCACTAATCTCCCACTCGCTACAAATTGGCAAGTATTTTTCACGCTGTCGATCTCTGACCTGGCAAAAGCCTGTGTCCATTGCTAATATTTGAAATCCATCGCCCATTTATCTGCCCAGTCTGTCGCCACAAGAAATTTCGTCGTAAAACTATTTTAATACTTTCATTTCTGTTCTATATTGTAATTGTTGGACAATGATTTAAAATTAATTTAAAATTTTGATTTTATTTCATTGCACGTTTTTAAATTTGTATTTATCATTTACTAAATCAATAATTAGTTGTTGATATTTTTTGGCAATTCAAATTTCAGTTTGTTAGTATCTTTTTTTATTTTTTTGTTCATTATTATAAATATAAGTTTAAAAATTAATAATAGCATTCCCTTTTGCTGCATATTTTACCTCTTTTTTCCACAAAAAAAAATTTTGGTCTCTTCTATTAAAAAAACCACATGGCATCAAAGCACTTTATGATCGTTAGGGGCCTGTGAATGTTCAAAAGAATGCAGCAGCATGGCTTCCAGCAATACATCAACTCTTTCAAATTAGAGCTCATGAAGATAAAGAAGCCAAAGCTCCAACAACCTTATTTCAAATTCATGTTGCTGTCTCTAAATCAGTTTTTCCAAAAATTATGGCTTATAAATTGCCAAGGAAGCTTGAGATACACTGAAAGAACTCTATCATGACACAACGACAGAACAAGGTGGATGCAAGTGTTAAATTTCAAAAGAGATTTTGCAATTTTAAGGATGGAAAAAAAAAGCAGACTCTATAAGAGTTTTTTAATAGGCTAATGATGATGGTAAATAAAATTAGACTGATGGAAGAAAAGCTCCCGATAGCAAGATTGTAAGAAGGTGTTTGTAAACTTGCTCGAAAGATTTGAGGCAAAAATTTCATCTCTAAGAGATTCAAGAGATATCAATCAAATTATCTTGACTAAATTAATCAATGCCCTTCATGCTCGGGAGCAAAGAAAAATGTTGAGAAAAGAAAGAGCTCAACAAGTAGTTGAGAGAGCTTATCTAGCAAAGGCCTCGTCTTCAAAAGGAAAAACTCAATCTCAATGTGGTACTTGCCAAAAGCTTGGTCATGATGAAGACAATTGTTGGCACAAGAGAAAGGCTTAGTGTTTCAAGTGCAAGAAGTTCGAGCACATACAAATTAAGGAATTACAAAACTAAGATTGAAGGGAATGTCAAATTGACACATGTTGCTGTAAAAGATGAAAAATTATTTTAATATTGGTGAGAAGTGCACCAAGAAGCGGTTTTTGGAGAGAAGTGCTCCAATCATTGAAAGGAAATTCTTACAACTTTGAATTAAGAGGAAATGTTGGAGAACGATTCAAAGTTAGTTTAAAATTTTGGTCCTATTTTATTGCACGTTTTTAGGTTTATATTTATCATTTACCAAGTCAATTATTAGTTATTGATTTTTTTTGCAATTCAAGTTTTAGTGAATTTCTATCTCTGTTAGTAGATCAGTTTATTAGTATTTTTTTTTTCAAAGTTTTTGTTATTTTTATTATTATAAATGTAAGTTTGAGAATTAATAATATTATTCCCGTTTGCTGCATATTCTACCTCCTTTCTTTATAAATTTTTTTGTCTCTTCTGTTAAAAAAACCAACAGTAATATCACATTTTTGTAATTCGTTGATCCTGTCACTAAAAATTTAGCAAATATTATTGAAATTTAACTTATTTTTCATACATACAAATCTTGTGTCCTCAAATTTCCAATTTAGAAAACATCCAAGCCATCCAAATGCATTATCAAACATATAATATTGTTACTTTAAAAATATATATTATTAAAGCATATTGATTAACATCTTAAATATCATCCAATAAATTGTACACTTTTCCCTGCCTCTCCCAAAGCTTCTTCCGCATAATCGCTTTGACATAATTTTCATAGCAACAACCAGAGATTGACGCAGCATAAGAATGCTGAGAAACTTTAAGAAAGTAGTTTCTTGCTTTAATGAAAGCTAGAGCCTAGATGTATTAAACTATTTCTTCTTGTAAGCAATCAAAAGTAAGACCAGTAACAAGCACAAAAGCCTTTAATTTCTCATATGCTGATTCTTACATATCTTACTCTGCTTATCTACGGGACATACACACCATTCTGTCGTGGATGCAAGTCATTTTAAGCCCCCTTTTAAAATCTTGGGTCCCTGCAATTTTTTCCAAAAAGTCCTTAAAAGTTTTTTATTTTACAGTTCGGCTCTCCTAAATTTTTTGGTCCCATACATATTTTTATTCTAACCCCTGACGGCAGTCACTCACACATGTTTGTACGCATATATTGTTTAAGCTACATTTCTCGGGATTTTTGTTATTTTGGCATTTATTTAAAAAAAAAAAGATTTTTAGTGTCACAGTAAAACAATTTAGCAAATTGGTGTGTTAAAAAACAGCATCTAAGTTGCCATTTTACGTCAGCATGGACTTCACAAGAGAAATACAAAATTTTGTACAAAAAGCGGTAATTTAATGTGCCATTTTTTACTATTTACAAAATTGTATCGTTTTGCTTAATGTGCCATTTTTTACTATTTACAAAACTGTATTGTTTTGCTTCGTACATAGAGAAAAACGTAAAACCTTTTTATGGGATCCGCATGTTGAAAAACGGCAACTTTTGTTTCAGTTTTTCATACATTTTTTTTAAAGAATAGTATACACTACACGGCCCGCATGCTCAGTCCAAGTTGGACTTGAGAATTATCTTTAAAACAACAAAAATAACTGGTGCATACAATAAAAACCAACGTCAGCTAGTTTGAGTTTAAGGAACTCTGATCACTTATACAAGTGATTTTAGGTTTGAATTTTTATGAATGTAATAAATTTTATTGAAAAAAAATTTTATAATTATGTCTGATAGTATCTCGAACAGAAATTAATTTGAGTATAATATAATTTAAAAATTTTAGTACGAATCTGCTTAAAATACCATATTAAAAACAAAACAAAAAATAAAATAAAATAAAAAATTACTCTTGTAAAAAAAATAAATAAATGAAATAAAATGGTTGATATTATACAGTATTATGCAGTTTAAAAATATTTTCGTCATTCACAAATAACTGAACCAATTAATGTTTGGAAAACAAGTAAACTTTAATTTGGCTATAAAAAGAATATTTTCACAACCTTTCCATCATCAAAATTCAAAAATAATCTTAAAAAAAAACTTTTTTAACACATAATTTGAAAGCAAGCTTTCTTCTACTCTATTTTTTTTCCCACTATATATTTTGTACTCTTAAACCACGTACCCAAAAAAACTCACGGAGGAATGCTTGGAAGAGAATAGCCTTTGTAAGTTTAGGCCGGTTATTCTTGTCAGGAAATCAAATTAGATATAATTAGTATTTAAAAAAATAACCTTAAATAATATATTTAACATTAAAGAGAAATCTCCAATAAAGTTCAAGAAAAATAAGAATTTATAATTCTGATTGAACTATTTTGAAATAATAATGAACCCGAAATTATTAGCTTTGTATCTAAATTCTCAAGTCCATCTTGAAAATAATGCATTTTCTAAAAGAATAGTATACACTATAGTGTGGAGGTCATCAACCTATTGAGCAGCTTTAATGAGTAGCTATAGTTGTGGTTTTGAATAATGAATAGCTAGTTGATGACGCATGCACTGTATACTATTTTTAAAACGACAACATGGGTGTCATTTTTAAACACTCTAATTTGCTAAATTGTTTTACTGTGACACCAAAAATTTAAATTTTTTTTTTTAAATAAACACCAAAAAAAACCCCACATTTCTCCAGCTATGAAATGGCCAAATAAGCAATTGCAAAGCCCAAGTCATACAAGCACCGCAAATTTATGAAGTATTTTCACTTTTCAATGTAACAATTTGTTGCAGATAAGTGAAAAATATAGATATATTCCAGAAATTCGGAGTACATGCTTAGTTTCACGCCGCAATAGAACAGGGTACATATAATTCTTCAGTGGAGGAATGCTGGAAACAATTCCAAAGCTGCTTGCCGAACCAATAACACAAGCCAAGCAAAAGCAGTAGTACTACACTCAAGAAAGTTATTTCGAGGGATCTAAAATCAAAAAATTCTTCAATGAAAACAGCAAGCAAGAAAAAATTCTCCTTACAGTTATTTTAAGGAATTTGCTCTTCTATTAACTTTTCACAAAAGATTTACAAAGGAATCGGTTTGTAACTACTTTTTTCATTTTTTTTTATAAGTCATTTTTATTATTTTCATCATAATTAAAAAATAATAAATATACTTAAATTTAATAGTAAATTACGTGATTAAAATAATAATTGAATCAAATTATTTCAAAAAAATCAGTCATCTTGATATTTTTTTTATCCGATAACATTTAATTTTAAAAAAATTTAACTGTTTTTATTAAATGCTTGAACTGTTAGTTAACGTGTGCACATATCCAGCCATGAGTCTGGCCTAATTGAACTTTTAATTTTTTTTTCTATCTAAATCTGATCCGAATGAAACAGTTTGTAAGTTGGGTTTGGATTTGGCTCATATTAGCCTAAGAAAAAAAAAAAATTTAAATAAGAATTTTTAATTTATAAAATGAGGAACAAAAATTTCCTCGCAATAATGGGAGGCAAAAATAATTGGAAGTTTCATTACAAGTGAGGTTCAAGGTGGTGCAATGATTAATGGCATTAGGAATCGAATCATGTCATTCGAGCATTTGTACAAAATATTGTTTGGATATTATCATAATATCCCCCTAAATTTGTTAAAAATATCATATTAATCAATTAAAATTATTTAAAATATTAAAAATATATTTTATACTATTAAAAATATTAAATTATCCTTTTAAAAATTATTAAAAATATTAAATTATTCTTCTGAAACTGTATGTGCTCTTTGTGAATGAACATGTGTCCTATAGGGATGATTAATCTGATATTTTTAATAAATTTAAAGGGATAATCTGACATACAATTAGTTTAGGAAGAAAATATAATAAATGGTGATAGTTTAGAAGGAAATGTATATATTAACCCTAAATATAAATGAATATCTTCATATGAGATAGTAAAAATTTAGGGTCTATGCGGTATGGTTGCTGATTGTGGATTTTGGATTTTTTTTTTTTTTAACAGTGGTGACGGTGAGAATTTCCATACTCATCGGTCACGAAAGAAAGCAATGGTAGAGAGCTCCACTTTAGCATTCATTTGGCCTGGGTGTTTTTCTTCTTTACTTACGGACATTTATGTTAATTAGATAGCTTATCTTTTCTTTTTGAATTTTTAACTGAATAATTGAAATTTGTGGTGACAATTAATGGAAGTTTTAGATATATAATATTTTAAAATATTTGAAATTCTGTATTTTCTCTCTTTTGTGATGTTCTGCTGTGCGCATTTATAAGTAATTGAATTTCGGCCCTAAATTATAGCTCATTGGGCTTTGTAAGTGTAGCCCAATGAAATAAACTGGTTAGTATTGTGAAATTGTTCTTCATGCCCAAAAAACCTAATAAATGAAGAAAATTAACTGAAAATAAAATTTCTGTCTAGTTTGTATGAATGTTGAAATGATATTTTAATAAAATTTATATTCATTTTACGATTTCCTTTTGTTTTCCACTAATTCAGATAGAAATTAAAAAAAATGAGCATAGGATAAATTTGAAAAACTATTTTCTTAAATTCCACTTTTTTCTTTTTTTTTTTTAAATAAAAATTCTCCCCTTTCAAGATTTCTCGAGTGTCAATTTAGTGCACGAAATTTGACCGAAACACATTCAATAATAATAATAATAACCCTTCTTATGGTATTATGGATAACGAAAATCAATATTTAAAGAGTTTAACTCTGCAGTTGACTAAATGGATTCGAATGAAATAATATCGATAATTATAAAAAAAAATAATAACAACAATAACGTAAAATAAATTTGGACTTTGAAATTGGCAAATCCAATTAGGCATTATTGCAAAAGTCTTTATATATTTATACGTACAAACACACGGTGCAGAAAATAAAAAGAAAAGAAGAAATCTATAAACCCCTGGAACCAGGAATATCAATCCATTGCAACTGAATGTGAATTTCACCAGATTCGACATTTTTGAGACGAAGAAACATTTCTTGAACAACCTTACCATCAGCCCATTCAACGTGCGACTCTTCTGCTAAGCAGTTTTGTCTGTTGGGTTGAATTCTGGTAATTATGGTTCCACTTGGCACCCCTTCAAGCTTCATCCTTTGAGCTTCGAGAAATGGTTGAATATCAATGTCTGCGTCTCCCATTTTGTCATCTCTGCTGAATGTGTCTCTGTCGTACACTCCCTGTCATTGAATTCAACACATCGAATACAGACGTATAAGATAAAAGGATTAAATTGAAATAATGTTGAAGTTTATGTGCCCAAAGAAAAAAATTTAAAGTACTCACAATCTTGATGGGAAGGTCTGGATTATCAATAGAAAGAGTCAGGTCTTCATTCCACTCGGGATTGATATTTTTATTCACCACTTTGGTCTTCAATTTCTGATATAAATAAATAAATAAATTCAAGGTTTTGTTCATATCAATTAAGATAATAAATAATGTTAAAGTCAAACACATTTTGTTTTTATTTATTTATTTAGTATTTTTAGGAACATAAAAATACAAATTAATGTCAGGTCTATGGATGCAAAAGTCTCTGATGATTAACCTAAATCAAATAAATAATACATAATTTTTTTTTTTGCTAAACTATGACTGCGTCTAAATTAATTAGAGTGTTTTAGATTACATCTAGATTTATTATACTATGTAAGTAAGGTCTTCAATGCTATTATAAAAAATATCTATTTAATTTGTTAAAAATATCAAATTATGATGCTTAAGTAATTATTGTGTGCCATGTATTCATATGTATTTTAATATTTTTAATAAATTTAAATATAATTTAACACAGATTTAGGAGGATATATATATATTATTTATAAACTAAAAAGCAAATCGTTTCGTACATAAGATGAAATAAACACATGGAAAATCAAAATGATAAGAAAAAAAAACCCAAGAGAAGGCAAAAAGATGGGATCTTATTAAAGGCTTGAAATAGCAGTAGATAATTAGTACTAGAAATCCACAAGAGGAGTTACAGTGACGACGACGACGAAGAAGCAGAAGAAGAAGAAAACCCCCAAAAACCCAGATATGCAGATGAAATTACCTGTTTGCCCATCCTCACAACAACATAAGGATCGCTACTGCAAACATCTCTGACGGCAAGATCAACTCCTTTGTAGACATGAATTCTGAGCAAACCCATCAAGTGTTCCATTTCAAGGGATCAAAGAAAAGAAAGGATTGGTGTTGAAGTGTTGATGAAGTTGAAAATCAGCTAAAGAACTTATGAAGAGAGAGTAACCCTTTGTTGGGTGGTTGGGGTCGTTACAAATGAAGACGAGTTCCCCATTTTATTTCTCCCACTTCCCCTCCACCAATTCAACTCAAATTTGAAGGGTTTTACTGCCAATTCCTAATTTAGTATTACGTCATCCTTTCTCATATAATTACCATTTTAACCCTCAAACCTCTTCTCTTTTTTTTTTTTTTTTTAAATTTCTTAATTCTTTATATGTTAGATGAACTTTTATTTTTATCAGATAAAATTTAATACACCAATGAAATATTTGAATAAAAATTCATAATCAATTTTACTTAATTTTAATGACATTATCTATTTTTTCAAATTAAGAAAAAATTCAATTCAACCCTTAAAATTTTTGTTACATTCAATTTATTTAAAAATCAGCTTTTGAACTAAATTAGTAAATGACTATTTTCGTTTTTTTATCAATTATTTTTATTATTTTTATTAAAATTAAAAAATAATAAATATATTTAAATTTAATATTAAATTACGTAATTAAAATTAAATTATCAAATCTGATTAGTTCTGAATTTATTAAAAAAATAAATTAAATTATATTAAAAATTTAAAAATAATAGATAAATAAAATTTATATTTTATTTAAGAATAATAAATAAAAAGTATTAAAATAAAAAAATATATGATTAATTTGATGAGCGAGCAATTTCATAGCTCTGATTTCGAAATTAGATACGAAGCTTCTTATGTGCATTAGAATTAGAAATATTAACACAGGGATTTGCGCTTATTTGGTAGTTGTGTTTACAACAACGTCGGCGAGAAGACCAAAGGGCTGCCGGATTTGTTTGACTCCTCCTTTTCTGCAATAGAAAATACACCTACCCTATCAACTTAAACACTTCTCTTTCTAATTAATCAATTAATTAATAAACATTTTAAGAATGTGCTTTTCTTTGAAAAGAGAATCACAAAAAGTTCGTGTAAAGTCGGCTTGTGTATGGTTCGAGTATACTTTAAAGTTCTGCGAGTAAATGAAAGAAAAAAAAAAAAAAAGAATTGAAACTGTCGGAATCAAGAAAAGGGTAGATGACGATCATTTTCAGATGAGTTGTAGAAATTTGAGATTATATCCTTTGATTGCATAAAATTCAAGCTTGAGCAAATCCTTTTTCAATTGAATTCTACTTGTCATACTGAACTTATTGAAATAAATCGACTCAAAAAAATACTCTAATTATAATATAAGAATCAAAATTACTTTTAAAGTTATCGACTATGATTAAAAAGGTCCAGCAGGATGCAAAAAAAATTGCACAAGCACATTGAGTCAATGTATAATGACCAAGCCGCCATCCAATCATAAAATACGTATGCATGGGTGATAAATTTTAATTTTTAATTTCTCCTTAAAAAGTTTTTTGATTGGTTGAAAAATTTCACACGACAGCTTAAATTGTTAGATAATTTGACAATTAACACTTCATTTAAATGAGGTAGGTCATGGTATAACATGGTACGACATGACGTGATAAAAATATCAGAAAAAGATGAGACTGAAAGGGAGAATCCGAGTCCATTGAGAATAATGGAACATGCAACAAGACAAAGTCAATTGAACCAAATCAAATATTTTTAGAGAGAATGTCTTAAAGATTCTGGGACTCTACTGATTTAGGCTATTTATAGTACATGTCACGGGATAGATCACTTAGGCGCTCGAGTGCCTGTGGAGATAGCCTGGCATAAGGTGGACTAACTTAGCTGAATGTGACGTGTGTTGGAGGATTTGACAGGTTTCGGTATTATCAGATTAATTAAACGTGCCAGCGGGCGTGATAGAAGCAATCTTGTCAATTCGATTAATTCGCCACCAGAGCAATCTTGTCAATCCGATTAATTCACCCATGGTGGCGGTAGGCTAAGTTGTATTCCGACTGCATGATGGGCCTAAAGTCGGGATTGGGCCTTAATAAATTTAAAAATTTAATCAAAAGTGAATTATAAGTTAATTATTAAATATCATCCTCATAAATTGAAATCTTCCCAAACAACAACTCCAATAAAACATGATATTATATTATTCCTAAAAGATGCAAAAAGGGTTGTACAAAGCAGCTCATGTGCCTCGTCCTAAGGGCACCCCAAGGATTGTACCTGTCCTATGCCTTATGAAACAACCCAGTCAACTAGTGATGTGATCTTGACGATTATCGTGAACATATCGATTGAACGGCATGTGGTGCTTAATGCATGAATTTATGATCTCATATATTTGATTCACAAAGTGACTATCTAATTCAGCATTTTATATAATTATAATCCAAACTATTTATGATCAGTTTGTGACTAGTTCATATTATTTGTGGTAATATATTTATATTACGTTAATATAAAATAATTATTTTTATAGGTTATTCATGCTAGGAGCGAGCAAATTTTGATTTAAATCAAAAAATTAAATTCAACCGATTGAATTTTTTAATTTAATTTCGTAGAAAAATCGAACTGATCAAAGTTCTGCCTAAACTATATTATTTTATATTTTGAATTGCAAATTACATGAATACATTTATAAATTATTAATATCTATTTTTTAGGTAATAATTTGAAATTTTGACGGTTAAATTGGAGGTCGATGGAATGAAAAAATTTATTTAACGGTTTTTGTTGTATTATTTATTATGTATTTTGGGATTGTATATTTAATTTGGACTTGTATTTTGTACAATTTGGATATTATTACTTTAATATATTATAATTTATAATTTTATATAATTTTTAGATATAATTTTTTATGTTTTTAAGAAATAGTTTTAATTTTCGGTTAACCAAATCGAAAATTTTGATTATTTTATTAGTTCGGTTCGGTTGGTCAAATTTTTAAAAGATCGATTTTTAGTTATTTCGATTTAGTTATTGAATGAAATCAACCGTTGTACACCCCTAATTCATGCATATATAATTTTATTTTTAAAGATTTAAAAAAAATAAAAAAAATAAAGTCATAAATCTAATTAATTTATAATTCAATCCATTTGAGTCATGATTTAATGCAATTTAATTCGATTATTTATGATGCATATAACTTTTTATATATTTTTTTATAATTTGAGTTATTTATAGATTCGGAATGATTCATTTGCCATATATAATTGTATTGTAAAGAAATAAATGATGGCACATGGGTTGTACAAGAAAAACATAGACAAAATTTGTCATAAATTTATATTAATCAATAATCTTTATTTAAAGAAGCATATGCCATATGACATTTCGATCTCCCAAAAGTTAACAAACATTTTCGGAATTATCAGTATTCCAATAAAAGATGAAGGCCTAAATTTTGAGTATGTTAAGGCTTTAAAAATCATTTATACCAAATTTAAGTTTTATTTTCGAAAATATAAATTGATTCATATTTTCAATAACCTTTTTTTTTTTTTAAACATAGAAAACAATTTCATTAAGAAACATTCCCATCAGGAAGGTTACAAGGCCACTTGGGGAAATAGGGGATCAATTTTATTGGCAGACCTTTTGACAAAAACATAAATAGCAGAAGAAAAAGTAGACGACTTCTGGATGATGCTATCAGCAACTGCATGATTTCTCTGGAAGCCTGGCTAGTGTTTTTGATGCCTCTTTGAATCATGATTTCCAGAAGACAAAGCGGGTTCCTCTTTGAATCAAATTCCCTATGCAGCTAATACTGTTCGTCATGATTTTCCATAGAAAAGAGTTTATTTTTGAAGGTGTTTTCAAGGACAGAATAGACTCCCAAAGTTACTTTCACGGGTTTGGAAGAAGAAGCCGCTCTGGAATGAGATCCATTGCTTCGATTGATAGCCATACAGCATGATTTGACCGTGGAGCAAACAATTGTATAAATGTATGTATATAAATGGGTGTGTGTAATAGTGTTTCAGAAGAAGAAGAAATTTGATAATGTGTATTAAGTCACATCCCTCATATTCCAATTTCCAAATGGACCAGTCATAAGTAATGTCCTCAACTTGTACGCTAGGGTGGGAATCACTTCTCTAATACAGCTTTCAGTCCATTTAATTCGTTTCCATTAAACTATTGGATGTTAAAAATCAAAAGAATCGGAAGTTTTAAAAACACCACCTTTTTTTTTCATGTTATATGTATGAATATAGGGATGATTTTTTTAATAATGTGTTTTAAAAAAATATTTACAGAAATAGGATATTTCAAAAATTATATATCAAATTGAGATTTTATTATGAAATCGCTACATGTGACAGTGGTTTCAGTATCACTGTCAGACCTGAAACTGCTGCCTATCAGAGCGGTTTCAGAGTTAATATCTTGTCTGAAATTGCTATGACAGGCAGCGATTTCAGGTCTGACAGTGACACCAAAACTAATGCTACGTGTAGCGATTTCATGACAAATTTAATTACTGATTGTCAAATATAATAAGTCAATATGTCAAAAATGTTTAAACAGGGTGATACATTAAAATGTTTATGAATAATTAACTAATGATTAGTGAAGGTTTACTAACACTTAAGTTAATGATATCAGTGCTAACAAAGTTAGATTATAATTCACTCAATTTCTTTTTCTTAGGTAGGTTAATTTATGTCTGCCCAACACTGCAGAATGAGTTGGAGTTATTCAACAACTGATTTTTTTTGTTAATTAATTTATCACTTGGTTCTCTAATTTGACAGTCTTTACTCTTAAAATATCCCATTAATCGACTTCAATTCAGTAACTGCAACCTTCTCTTTTTATGGGATATTAAATTATTGAATGAATTTGACAGCCGGATATTAAAATTCACCATAGCTATTCAATATGCCACAAATACCGTATGCCGGTGAAAATGTACTATTGGATTTTTTTTTTTAATTTTCTATCTATACATTTGATATATATCTATCCCTATGTATCAAATTATCTTCCATTTTAACTTGCAAATATTTAAACAGTGAAATTAAACTTATAATTGAGAAATTAACGAGTTTGTGATTGTAATTAATGTGTTGATGATGATAAAAGGAAAAATATAAAAGCAGTTGAAGTCTGACAGAGAAGTAAGGGAAATTGAAGGCCGAGCATAAACATGGACACTGTATACTTGTGTCGTTTTGTTTGTTTGGACCAAAACAAACGCCTAGAATTCTTGAAATAAAATAATCCTTCAATTTGGCTACTTCCAATAACCTATCTGTGAGTAGGAATGATCACGGAGTGAAAATTCTTTAGCTCCGAAAATTTTCAAAATTTTCTTCCTTGTGAACGGGGGCAGGGAAAAAAATTCCTGATCCTAGAATCGGGGACGGGAATGAGAAATGAGATATCCGCCCTGCGAGGATCCCTGTCTCGCAAAAAAAAATTTTTTTAATATAATATTTTATAAATAATTAAAATAAAAATATAACTTAATTTTATAATTATTAAAATTTAAATTATACTTAATTTTAAATTATTATTGATTATAAATTTTTTATTTATTAAATATTATATTTTAATTTTAATTATTTATAAAATATTATATTTTAAAATTAAAAAAAAGGGAAACGGGGGACAGGGATTCCTGCAGAATGGGGACGGAGGAAATTTCCTCCCCGATATTGATGGCGGGGGCGGGACAGGGAATCCCGGCCACTGGCGGGGGAGTGACTGGGGAAGAATTTTTCGGCCCCGCCCCGTCCCGTGATCATCCCTATTTGTGAGTAGTTACTTTTCATCTCCAACATGAAAAAGGATTTTACTTCATTAATATAATGCTGAAAAATATTTAATAATAATATGCACTACTGAATATTTTTTTACATGTAAAACAACCACTTGATCAATTGTTAAAAAAATTTAATAAAAAAAATTATCTAATGCTCAAAAATACTTAATAATGATATACGAGTCCTCGTAAATTTTTTTTTTACACAAACTATGGGTGTATTAAATTTGTTATGAAATCGCTATACGTGGCATCGGTTTCAGTATTACTATTAGACCTGAAATCGTCGCCTGTCATAGCGATTTCAGACAGAATATTGACTCTGAAATCGTTGTGACAGGCAACAGTTTCAGGTCTGACAATAATAATGAAATCGTTGCCACATGTAGCAATTTCATGATAAGACCCCAATTTGATATATAATTTTTGACTCATCGTATTTCTGTAAATATTTTTTTAAAATACATTATTAAAAAAATTATCCCTGAATATATTATATTAATTAAAAATATATAAATCTTGAACTTTCAAATTCGTAAATTGAATTGAATGAATAAAAATAATTTAATTTAATTCGATTTAGTTAAATTTTTTTAGAATTTATAAGTTCAATTTTGGATTGACTTAACATTTGCACAACCCTACTTCATAGAGCGAATCATGCTAAAAGTCATCTTTGCTTAATATTTACATAAATTTAGTTGTAAAACTTTTTATTATTTTCCAAAAGATTCTTCATAGAAGAAAATTGGGACTTTTACAAAACTACCCAAAAAACGGAAGCCCCTTTTAAAAATGCAATTTTTTTTCCTTTCAAAATTACCTTTTTTTAATTTTTTATTTTTAAAAATATCACTTTTTCAATTTAGCTCAAATACTCTTTCATTCCTTCTTCTTCGTTAGATTTTTCGTCTTCCTCTTCCTTTCTTCTGAGTTTTTTTTCTTTTTTATCTTCTTTTCTTCTGCATTTTTTTCATCTTCTTTTCTTCGTTAGATTTCTTCAGTTTTATATTCTTTATTTGACAATTTCATTTCCATCTTCTTAATTTTGTTATTTTATTTTCCAACATCTTCTTCATTTGACAATTTCATCTTCTGCATGTTCTTCAATTGACGATTTCATCTTCTTCATTTGACAATTTCATTCCATCTTCCTCATTTGGCGATTTCATCTCCCTGCCTCTCCTTCATTTGATTTCATCTCCCTGAATTTCTTTTGTTTGAGATATTGAAGATATTAAAGCTACAATTTCATCTCATTTCATTTTCCTCTCCTCCTCTTCGGTCAATCTACCTATCCCATTTGATTAGTTTGTTTAATTCTCTAATTTGAATGCATGCAATTAGTTTGTTTAATTTTATTTTTTTTTCATTCCATTGAATTCAAAATTATGCTATTGAATTTTTTTTTTGTTAATTCTGTTTTTCGAAAACCTTATATTGACTTGTATTGTTCAATGAATTTATTGATGGTTATGATGTAAATTTTGATGACTTATCAGGGTGTAAAATTTGATATCTTAATTACTGCATACAAAGTATTTGCCGAAATGCCAATATAATTTTTTTTTTTTATGAACAAATGTTCTATAAAGTGTTGTAATTTTTAATGCAGAGACAGACAACATTTCGATTTTGATAAAATATAAAGTAGAATGGACCTATGATAACCATTTTGAAGGATATAAAGCATTACCAACATTCACAATACTTACATCAAATTATTATGAAGATAAACTGAGAAAAAGCTACATTTTATCTCATAAAATGAAGGTTATATCTCAAAACTCAAATATATTTGTTATATATGTTTAAACATATAATGTTTTGTACAAGTATACCTTGGTACCAAAGTCTAGATGAAAAATTTTAAAACTTGAGTTTGGTATAATGAGGTACACCAAAAATTGAAAATCACAAATATCTTCTTCATAAAATTCTAAACATGTTCTCTTATTATTTTTTTCAAGTGAAAACTTCAAGTAATGATACATTTACTATCCAAGAATGTGACAAGAGTTATATAATCAACATGAAAGAAAAACTTGTGGCTGTAATCATTTCCAAATGGATGAATTTTCATGTCAACATGCTTTGGCAGTAGTGAATGGATATCACTTGAACCTGTATGAATATTGTTCAGTTTACTACACTAAAGATGCAATGCTAGCAACTTATGAATGAATAGTGTATCCAATACCTGAAAAGAAAATTTGAAAAATACGTACTGAAGTTGATGAATAATTTGTGTTACCATCAATTGAAAGAGTTAAAGCAGGAAGACCTAAAAAAAAGAATAAATTCAGGCTGAAAATTTAAAGGGAAAGTGAGGTGCGAAAAATGTAAAGAGTTTGGACATAATCGAAAGACCTCCAAAAATGCTGCAAAATAGTCAATATTTTTTCTTTTTTTTTTTAAATACATAATCGGTGTACAAGGTATACCATCAATTAGATAATATTGTTATCTTACACATAAAGTGAAATACATACCATTAAAAAAATAAAAATTTCCTTTTTTATTCATTTATCATAAATTGTAATCCATTTTTTGTTTTAATTAATAATTAAAAAATGTCTATTAATATTCAATTTAATATTTTCAAATCGATAATATAATTTTAATTTTTTAAAATTGATATACCCGATGATATGCCTAGTATACCAGGTGGTATATGAAAAAAAATATAAAAATTTCAATTCTAAATTTTGGTATATCAGATGGTATACTGTTAGTATACCAAAATCCAAAATTAAAATTATCAATTTTGAATTTTGGTATACCCGACAATATACCAAGAAAATATAAGAATTTCAATTCTGAATTTTGGTATACTCGATGATATACCTAGTATACCATCAAGTATACCAAATTTCACAATTCAAAAAATTAAAAATATTAAAATAATTTTTTGCTCATATGCAATCTTGATATTTCTATCTATCAACCTCCCCTAATAAGACTGTTTATTAAAATATATGTTATACATTTAAAAAAAAATTAAATTAAAAGCCAATATTTAGTATACCCGATGGTATACCAAGATACCATCGGGTTTACCAAAAAATAGAAAAAAAAATCAATTATGATCAATCCATAAATTTGATATTTCCTTTGTGCATTTGGTGTATAAGTCCAACCTTGGTTTTTCACTTTAGTATGCTTAAGTAATTAACAAGAAAATTGTCCAAAATATAGGTAATTGTATAGCAACATTAATTGTAACTTGTAAATATAAAAAATTACAGATGCTGCACCCTCTAGCATCTTCCTGAAATGCAGTAATTTTATATGGACAATGACACCATTACATAAACTTGGGCATTGGACAATGCCACCATTACACAAACTTTGGCATTTATTTCTCATAGTAGAAACCACAAGTTCTTTGATTATTTTAGAATACAAGAAATTGAAATTTCATTTAACAAAAATTTTTCATCCCTATATATCATGCGATAGTTTCCTCTTTTCTGTGGCTCCATTCACCATATATATTTATGTTTGTATATGGCTTCATCTTTATATGTTTGGCCTCATATTGAAACGAGAGGCTAGCTTCTGATACATAGATTTTTCACACTACAACACAATAACCAAAGTCATATCCAATTATGAATTTAAAAAATAAAAAAAGTTCGAGAAATTTGATATCTTATTAGAAGCTAGTTACATCATTAAATAAAAACTATACCAAAATTATGAATACATTACTTCAAAAATAAATGAAAACCAGTAAAAAAAGAGTTATAACTATTATATTTGCATAGCATTAGTTGATTCAGAGTTGTAATAATGAAAAAGAAAAAAAAGAAAATAGGTGAGGACGGTGATGTCCGCTGGCTACTTTCAATACATAATTAGACCATAATTCTCTTAACAATTTTCCCAAAAATATGCAGTTAAGCAGCTTCTTCTGCATATATATATATGATGGATTTGTCTAGTTTGAGTGGCCTTATTGTACAGTAATAATTTTAATTTAACATTCAACTCCTGAAAAAAAAGAAAGATATAGATATATATATATGATGTCTGTTCATAATAAGCAAATTTCTATCTAAATAACAACGTTAAAAATTATTTGTCACAAATAACGAGTCAATGGGAAAAACATATCAATGAGTTAAGCCTGAAGAAGTAGACAAATTACACTAATTCAAAAGCCATAAAACAGAGTAAGCAGTTGAATGGCATCATCATAAAACAAAGTTCATAAGAATTTTGATCTATTATTTCACCCTTCTAATTCTTTCTCCTCTAAAAAACATATGCTTCTCTAGTTTCTTATTCCAAAAGTCCCATTGGTTAACTTACACTAGTATAAATAACTTCAACTATATTCCTGACTTTCACATTTACTCAAAAACCTAAAAAATCACACAGCATCTAGCTCATAAATATTTCCTGGATGAAAAATGCAAGCAACAACATTCTTTTTCAAAGAGCATCAACAAAGTATGGATATCACAGCAACTCCAAAGAGAAAAATATATAACAAAATCAGAAATCCTCTAGCACATATCATCTAGCCTCTCTTCATTTACATTGAAGTAAAGAGAGTTAACTCAAAATCAACCAAATCAAAATGCACCATCCTTTTTTTCAAAGAAATCAAGAAAATTAACTAGAACATCATCTTTGAAAAATCAGTAGCAGCCTCAAAGCAAAAAAATATAGAAAATCGAAATGCAAAATATAGGAATCTACAAAATCCACTAGAAATTCAAGGAATATAAAATACAAATTCATCAACAAATCTGCCAAGAAACAAAAATAACAAAAGAAGAATAAAAAAGATGAGAATAAAATCACACCTTAAGAGAATCGCTCCATGAAAATAGCTTGAGGAATTTGTAGACGATAGCTCAACGAGTGATGAACAGAGATGAAACGGATGATGCAGAGGAAGAACAGAGGAAATGGCTGATGCACATGGATATATTTGTAGAAGAATAAGAGAGGAAATGGGAGATGGATAATGGTATTTAGGGTTAAAATAAAAGGGGTATTTTTAAAACAAAAAATTTAAAAAAGGTATTTTTAAATTTAAAACAAGAATGATTGCATTTTTAAAAAATAGAGTAGAAAATGGGGTAAACAGTGCAATTTTCTCAAGAAAAATTGTATTGAGGGCCCAATTTTTGGTAGAGAAATACAATTTTCTACTCAATAATATTAGTTTACTAAAGATAAAGCTATGCACAATGCATATTCTTGGTTGAAAAATTATGCTGCAAAATACAGTTGCCTTAAAATTTGGGATTGGTGGTTGTCTTCTTTGAGCTATGTTGTTCTCTGAGGAATTGATGTCGAATGGGATGGATGCATGTCGTCTAAGTCTTAAAATGACGTCTAAATGTGATGTATTGTTGGTTGCATCAAATTAATTAGAGAGTACACTTAGGATTTATGAATTATCTGTTAATGCTTCATTTTGTGAAAAGAACGTTCCCGCTGTAACAGCGAGGTAGCATGGCTAAGCAAAAAAGAGTTGGACAAGTTATTATAAAGAAATCATGTTCAGATTAGTCATAGAACACAAGATTCTTGTAAGTCAGTTTCTTTTATGAGTGAAGCAATGGAATTTTATTTGTTTATGTACGGGAGACTTTTTCCTCATTTGAATTGTCTGATTATTTTTACTTATATTCTGCTTATGCTATTGGTAAGTGAGGCCCCTAACATTGTTTACTTATATTTCATTATTTTAACGACAGGGCCGCCGTCAGTATGGGTATTGGTACCACAAGGTAAGCATCCCCAACGCATTTATTTTTCTAGAAAGCAATGTCATATGCGTAACCTGATCTTGTGATGGTGTTAGGACTATTATTACTTGATGTTATACCATCTTCCATGCTTCCTTAGTTAAGAACTTATTAAGCTGATGTGAATTATAATCTAATTGAAATAAGCTCTTGCAGTTCAATGGCTAAGTGGAAACATGGATTCAACTTGTTTCTTAGACTTACTGATATTTTTCCCCTTTATCTCCATCTCCTTTTCTGCTCGAGTTGTCACCCCATTCAGTATCTCTCATAAGATTAGTTAAGGCCATCACTTCCTTATCATGATTACTTTTTTATCATCATTCTCGGTGCTGTATTGGCAGACAAATACCATGGTTTTCTTGGAGCTGTAGGATATCAGATTGGAAAACTACACATAAACTATCTTGCAATATAAAGACATGCAGCCTAAGGTTGTCTCTTCAAGGTAGTGTAACAAATTGTTGCATGAACCAGGAATCCTGGAGAATACATACAATTCCAGTTAGTTTGGAGGAGTCTTTTCCAATACAATCAGAAGATGAAGACAATGCATCTGATGATTCTCAAAAAGACCCTGCCCAACCATTGAGCAGTGATGACGTGAGCTTATTTCTGGATTCTGTCTTACTTTTTCATTAATATCAATTACATAATGTCTTATACTATATCATGTAGCTGCAAATTGAGATGGAGTATCTTAAAAATGTCAACCTTTGATAAGAGAAAACTATAGTCCTAATGAAAAGACATTTTCATGTGTACTGTAAGAGTGAGAAATAATTTTTATATTTTCCATTGAAAATATACAGGTATTTATATTGTTTACAAGAGTTGAATTAGGAAATAAATCCCTGACAATTTTCCTATAATTAAGCTAACAATCAATCCCTATAATTAAGCTAACAGCTGTACATATCATAACACTCACTTTCAAGCTGGAGCATAGATATTGATTATGCCCAGCTTGTTACAAATGTAGTCGATCCGATTTCCAGGTAACGCTTTAGTGAATACATCAGCTAATTGGCTTCCTGTTCTGACATGTGAAGTTGAGATTGATCTATCTTCTAGTTTCTCTCGAGTAAAATGACAGTCAATTTCTATATGTTTGGTTCTCTCATGAAACACAGGATTATTTGCAATATAGATAGCTGTTTGATTGTCACACTATAAGTTCATTGGTTTAGACTGAACAAATCCAATTTCTCCAAGCAAATGACGTAGCCATATAAGTTCACAGGTAGTCTGTGCCATAGCTCTATATTCAGACTCTGCACTCAATCGAGACACCACATTCTGTTTCTTACTCTTCCAAGAAACAAGATTACCCCCAACAAAGACACAATAACCGGTGGTAGAATGTCTGTCTGAAAGATCTCCTGCATAGTCTACATCCGTGAAACCTTCTATAGTATGGTGACCATGATTTCGATATAAGATGCCATGTCCTGGTGCACCTTTTAAATATCTCAGAATATGTACAACAGCTTCCCAGTGTGAGGTTCTAGGAGATGACATGAACTGACTAACAACACTTACTGGAAAAGCAATGTCAGGACGAGTGATAGTAAGGTAGTTTAATTTTCCCACAACCTTCCTATATTTTTCAGGATTCCTAAACAAGTCTCCATCTTTAGCTTTCAGCTTTACATTTGGTATCATAGGCGCATCACATGCTTTTGCCTCAATAAAACCAGCACGATCTAATAAATCTAAGCAATATTTCCTTTGAGATAGATAGATCCCTTTCTAACTGCAAGAAACTTCAATCCCTAAGAAATATTTCAATGATCCTAAATCCTTGGTTTGAAAGTGAGTCCCAAGGAATACTTTCAACCTCGTAATTCCAGCTTCATCACTTCCAGTTATCACTATATCATCCACATATACAACCAACAAAATGCACCCAGAAATAGATGATGTAAAGAATATTGAGTGATCATATGCACTTCTCCGTAGGCCAAACTCAATCACATCTGTACTAAATCTCCCAAACCAGGCACGAGGGGACTGTTTTAACCCGTATAAAAACTTTCTTAATTTGCACACCTTCCCTGACTCCCCCTGAGCAACAAAACTAGGTGATTGCTCCATGTAAACCTCTTCACTCAAATCCCCATGCAAGAATGCATTCTTCACATCAAGTTGATGAAGTGGCCAACTGTAATTAGCAGCTAAGGAAATAAACAATCGAACAGATGAAAGTTTTGCAACTGGAGAAAAGGTCTCCGAATAATCCACTTCATATGTTTGTGCATATTCTTTAGCAACCAATCGAGCTTTCAATCTAGCAACAAAGCCATCAGGATTCATCTTAACAGTAAACACCCACTTACAACCAATAGCCTTTTTCTGAGAGGGCAAAGGTAGAAGATCCCAAGTATGATTCTGCTCTAAGGCTATCATCTCTTCTTTCATTGCGGCTCGCCAACCATCATGAGCTAATGCTTCAGTAAGGGATGTTGGAACAACAATAGAGTCTAAGGAAGCTACAAAAGACTTGAAGGAAGGTGATAAAACATGATAAGACACAAAAGACTTGGAGGAAGGTGATAAAATATGATAAGACACATACCCCTGCATATGTTTCTTCTATGACTTTCTTTGCCTTCTATTCGTCTAGCCATCTTAGCCGAATGTCATAAACTTGTCTTTTATACAGGACCCCATATATACTTATGAATTGACTAGACAATTTTTGGATTATCCTCTAGTATTTTTCCATAGTTTTCTCGGGAAACTTAGAAATTTCCAAGTAGTTTTGAACATCGTAATACCAGGGCTTGCCATCGTATCCATCTAAGCTCATAAGATTTTCTCCTTCGAAGTAGGGCTTAGTCAAACTTGTGACTATCACACGTCTCATGATCACCCCTTCAGGATTGTCCCACGTAAACACCAAGGTCACCAGGGCATCTGCTAACTGATTCTCATCTCAGGGCACATGTTGGAAGGTGCATGTCTCAAATTGTCTGCTCAGTCTTCTCAGGTATTCTACACAGGGTACCAATCTCTCCTCTTTAATAGACCATTTACCTCTCTCTTAATGAATCACCAAGGATGAGTGCCCAAAAACCTCGACTGTTCTGGTCCCCTACTCTATCAAGGCTTCCATTCCGTATAGACAAGCCTCATATTCTACTTCATTATTGGTTACCTTGAATCCCAGTTTCTTGGCTATTGGAAGTTTCTCACCATCAGGTGTGATGAGAAGGACCCCTACTCCAGCTCCTTTGTTATTGGTAGACCCGTCGAAATACATATGCTAACGTTGAACTATAATGGCACCGATGCCTTCGTTTGGAAATTCATACTCAACTCGGTCTCCTTCTAATGGGTGATCGAATAGGAATTTTACAACTGCCCTTCCTTTGATCATCTTCCTGGTTACATATTCTACCTTCAACTCCTGCAAGTGCAATAGCCATCTTCCTATTTTTTTGAGTAAGGATGGTGCTGAATGGAGTTATCTGAGTGGGTTGTGCTTGCCACTGCTTGGATCTTATAGGAGTGAAAATAATGCCTTAGCTTCTTTAAGGCCCATATTACTTCCAAACAAATATTTTCCATGTCTGTATACTTGGTTTCATATGGTAGGAATTTCTTATTGAGGTAGTACACAATGAACTTAGCTTTGGCATAATCTTCTTGAGACAGCATGACCCCTATTGAACTTTGCTCCACTGCAATGTACAAGATTAAAGGCTTCGATGGACTAAGAGGCTAGAGGACTGGAGGGTGCAACAAGTACTGCTTGATGGTATCAAAGGCCTTTTGATAGTCATCGTTCCACTTGTTCGGCTAATCCTTTCTTAGAAGTTTGAAAATTGGCTCACATATTGAAGTGAGTCTGGCGATGAACTGACTGATGTACTGAATCCACCCAAGAACCCTTGGATCACCTTTTCCTTCTTCGGTATTGGCATCTCTTGAATGGATTTCACCTTATTTGGGTCCACCTTTATCCCTTTTTGACTGACAACATGCCCTAGTAGCTTGCCAGAGGTCACCTTAAACACATACTTCTTTGGGTTGAGGCAAAGGTTGTACCTGTCGAGCCGTTGGAAAAACTTCTCCAAGGCCTTGAAATCTCCTTCACTTGTAGCTGAATTGATCATCATATCATTGACGTATACCTCGACTTCTTTGTGTATCAAATCGCCAAGAATCTTGGTAGCCATTCATTGGTAGGTGGCCCCCCTATTTTTCAATCCAAATGGCATGACTTTGTATGTGTAGGTTCCCCATTCAGTAATAAAAGGGGTCTTTAACCTATCCACCATCTTATTTAGGATCTGATTATATCCTGCATATTCGTCAACAAAATTGTACATCATGCACTTTGCTGCACTGTCGACCAACAGATCTATATGGGGGAGCGAGAAATTGTCTTTCGGATACGCTTTATTTAGATCTCTATAATCCGCGCACATTCGCACTTTTCCATCCTTCTTAGCAACATGGACAACATTGGCTAGCCAGGTAGGGTACTGGACTTCAACTAGGAATTTTGCTTCAATCTGCCTTTTCACTTCTTTCTTCACTTTTTCTGCCCATTCTGGCCTAAGTTTTTGAAGCTTCTGCTTTACTGGCTTACTCTTCGGATAAGTCAGAATGGCATATTCTGCAATATTTCTATTAATCCCAGACATATATTTGTAGGTCCAGGCAAATAATTTTTCGTATTTTTTCAATATTCTCTTGAATTTTATTATCTCTTTAGGAGTTACATCGGATGCAATCAAGATCTCTTTAGGGTCATCTTGCATTTCGAGATTAAATAAAGTAATGTTTGTTGAATTAATGGCAAATATGAATGAGTCATGATTATGATCATGCATGATGCAATTGGATGAGACATCACACAAATAAGCAAAGTTTCATCTTATTAACTTGAGCTGGAAAGTGTACATCATTACAAAAAAACTCAGGAACATAAATTACATCAGCAAATGAATCATCTTCTAATTTAAGGACGGCCGATGCAGCAGTGGATGCCTCTCCTTTCTTTGGTGGCACCTTCTTTTCAAGGACCATATCTTCACCTCCAACCTTCTCTTTACCTTTAGCCTTGGTGGCTAATAACTCTAGTTTTAGTACCTCATCGGGGCAACCCAAATCCAAATCAGTAAGCTTGGCCATAACCTCTTCATCTCAAAACCCCAATATAGGCTTGATGGTTCCAACTGACCAGTCAAAGATTTCATCAAAGATTTCAAATCCAGGAATAATCTTCCCCTAAACTATTATAGGTTTAGCTTCACCACAATACTTGTATTCCTTGGATGCAGGCACAAAGCTTTTAAATAAATCAGGAATCTTTTCTAACTGTACCTCACATTGCTTCTTGACGTCATTCTTACAATAGCCCAAGCCTTTCCTTTCTTTCTGATCAGTGGGAGCAAGAGGCATAGGAATCCCCTGAGAAATCTTCCCCAATTTAGCACCTAGCAAATAATTCATTTTCTTCATCATGTTAACGGCCTGTGAGCTTACCGAGTCTGTCTCCTCCCTTTCAACACTAACTCCAGCCATATGAAACCCGTTAAACGGTTGATTAGCTATACTCAAAGCAGAAATAAAATTCTCCTTTTCCGCTTTAATAGTAACCATGCCTCCTTCATATGGGACTCAAACCATTTGGTGTAGGGTGGAAAGAACCCCTCTTAACTTGTGGAATCAAGGTCATCCTAACAATAAAGAAAAATTAATAGGTATCTGTTGCACTACGGATTTTACCTCAGTCTCAATAGGCCACATCTTCACTACTGCCCTAAAGGTGCCAGCAACCTGCCTTTTGAGTTATTGTAAGCCATTATAGTAAGTCGAGATTGAGTGAGCATGGTCTCATCAATACTATATGCTGCCATTACCGAAAAAGGACACACATTGATGGAAGAACCATCATCCACCATCACACACACAGTGTGTTTGCCATTTACCTCAGCCCTAATGTAGAAATGGCGGTTGTGCTCACGTCCTTCCATCGGGAGATCTGCATTAGTGAACACAATCTTTTCTTCAAAATCCCTTTTCATCATTTTCAGCAACTCAGAAGGAGATATGGTGGTAGCAATAGTGGATTCACATAAGGCCTCAACCAACTTCTAGCAGTGGGAAGGTGATTGCCTGAGCAAGTCCCAGATTAAAATCTAAGCAGGAGTTTTCTTGAGTTGCTTCAGGACTAAATTATCCTCTGGGATTCTTTCCTCTATGGGAGGAGCGGTTTCCTGCGGCCTCTGGACTTCTGGCATGACTCTCCCACTTTTGGTGATTGCTTAAATCATCTTACCATCTGTTACTTCCTTCTCATCTTCATCAGTTTCCCATAGGTCTTCCAGTTCCCCTTCAGCCTTAACTAAACCCTTCTCACTGTCTGTATCCCAGATGTCTACTAGTTGTACTATTTTTCCCATTTCTAACGACTTTTTTACACTTGCATTTGGACCCTTGCTGCCTTCCTGAGCCTGGCGCATGATAGCCAAGTACTCATTCCCGTACAGATCCCTTAAGACATACCATTCCGACAACTCAGACCCGACCATGAAGACTAGCGGTGCCACAACATTATAAGCTTCTTTCTTCTTGGCTTTCTTTTCTGGATCAGGGATCTATCGAGAATCAATCAAATCCTAGATACATCCCTCAAAGTGCGATAGTAATCGGTCTCATACCCCCTATGTTGGTGAAAGACACAATACCAATCAAATCTATGTACAGTCTGGCCCTAACTTCTTGCAGGCTTAGATGGCATTGGTTGTAACTTGCCTTCCTTCACCAAGCGGCTAAGACACCAGGATAATGACTTCTTGCAGGCTTAGATGGCATCAGTTGTAATTCAGAGTAACGACGTTGATTGACTTTCGTAGCTGATACCTCGACATTTCTTCCATTGTTTCCTCCACTACTATTACTGTTACTAGTACTCTTACCAAATCCCGAGTTTCCAAAACCCCTCTTGTTATTGCTGTATCCCCCACTATTCGAACTCGCAACACTGGTCTTCTTTGCTAGATATTCCCCTTTGGCTTCAATTGCTATGTCCTTCAAAGACTTTCAATCCTTTAATCCTTTCATCTTGAGACACTTCTTCAAATAAGGACCGACGTTCTTAATAAATAGGCGGATCTGATCCTATGTGTTAGGCTTCATTTTCATCTCTATTACTTTATTCCTCCATCGAGTGAGGTACTCGTGGAAGGAGTCTCTAGGTTTCTATTACAACAACTCCAAATCTTTTAGAGTAACTTCCATACGTGTGCTACATCATACTACCTAAAGAATTCCTCTATCAATATCTTCCAATCCTCGTTTGTCTTTCTAACTAAACTATAATACTAGTCAACAGCGGGACCCACCAGGCCAAGGCTAAGAGATATACCTTTTGCCTCTTAGTAAGCACAATCTTTTTCATAACAGGACATACTACTTTATATGTGCCAGGGGATCAGAGGTTCCATCAAACTTCACCAAGTCGGGCATTTTAAATTGACTGGGTAAAGCATCTTTTCCATTCAAGTCGATATCCTCAGGACTGACTCCTTTTCCTACAGACAACATCCTAGTTAAAGCCTCCAACTTTTCTTCCATCTTTTTCACAGCATGACTTTCCTCCTTTGGTATGAGGTTCTTCGACATTTTAGGGGCCCACAACTCATCTTCCTCATCAGTTATGAAATCATATTTGGGCCTAACATCCTTCTCTGTCCCTCGCAACATAGCATTCCCGACATCCATTACAGGTGGGGGTATCATGAAAAGAGCTGCTGGAGTCTTCTCGATAGGGGTCGATTCGACTCGAGCAGTAGCCACTGTGATAGGCTGAGTAGCTATGAGAGAAGCTACATTGGCTGTAAGACTGGAAAACATCAACATCAAAATTCTTTGAAGAGGCTATCTAATCCTAACTCAGACCCCAATTCTGAACTTTGCCCTGACACCAACTCCTCTGTCTGTTCTGCGAACCATTTCTTAACTAGATGACCGTTCGAAACCTAAAACTACCTGGGAAATGACGGCTATATTATGGCTTTGAAAATGGGTTTGTCAGTGTAATGCATAAGCGAATACGGATGCATGATCGTGAGATACAGCATCGAGAACCACATACAAGGATCCTCTCCACCTTATTTCTCCCACACATGTGGTCAAAGTCTTTTTTTCTAGGTGGGCTTAATTCACGGGTCAACAGAGGACCTCGGTGAATATGCATATGGTGCACAGAGAAAATCTGGCATCATAGTGTCTCTCACTAAAGGCACATAAAAAGGTGTTGATCGGCATATATTCGAGCGATCTAAATAAATCAGAATGGGCTTACCGGGACATGGCAGCCTTTGATAAGCGAACACTCAAATTTGTTTAGGCATGCCTAATACACAAGGATCCATATCATAAACAATGCAAAATTATTACGAAAGTCCTAATGGTTTCAGAGTGAAATCTTAAACCTCTCCAGTGGAGTCGCCACTGTGATGCGCACTTTCTTCGGGCCGGAGCAGCTATCTTGGGGCTATTCCTTTCTTCGAATCACCAACACCCGATTTTACCCCCGAAACCAAGGGATTATCGAGTTTGAGTGAGGAAACTTCTTACCTTGAAGGGTTCGATCCCACTTTTAGGGCTAGAACTAGGTTAAAGTTTCCCGTCCAGGCTGACGATTGCTTCGCAATAGGAGAGAGACTCAACTTAACTTGCCATAATCATAAACCTCAAAAGGTGTGACATGGCATATCAAGGTGTCCCTATCTCATCGCTAGCAGCCGATGACCAGGAGGCATCCACAAGGCTGAATAATAAGGAGTCGCCACCTAATAAGACATTGGGAAAGAAAGGTATTCCGACCTTGTGAGGCCAAAAACCTAGAGATGGTTCGGAATTCCACTCTTATTTTAATCCTTGACAAATGTGACATAACGACTTTCAAATTAATTATGTTATCCCTTTTCTTTCATGTAAGAATAGAGCAAATATAAAAATTAAAGGCGCACCCAACCACGTAAGAAAGCGATAAATTAGGGCATATAATAAAGCGATAGGAACATCCATAAATCGGGTGATTTATTATGACCTTTTTAGGTAAGAACTTTGGTCCTCGCATGTGGATTATTGAAAAAATATTTCATTGCGAGATCTTAAAGACAGGGACCTGCCAATCCAAGTTTTATTTAAAAAATATTTTGTATTATTTAATTATATACACAAATTATTTACATTGTTAAAAGCTGATTTTTGTTTCACATATGAATTTTCTAGGCAAAAAGGTGGACATTGGTTTGATTTTATTAATGAAATAACCCCAATTATTTACTATAAATATTTTTAGTGACATTTTCCATGTGTGGTCGAAAAAGTATTTTTACAATAAAGAGAAAGGATAGTAGACTTACCTGGAGCGCTTTTCTGGTCATGTCCATAAGAGACTTTATTCCTTAGGAGCAATAATAATAACAATAACAATAACAACAAAAATGACAATGATAATAAAAAGCGAAAAGAAAACATTTGTAAAATTAATTAAAGTAAAAAGGGGTAAAAAAGGTAAAGATCTAGAGCGTATGTTGAAAAATGCGCAAGAGCGTATTTGATGACACGCGATCGACTCATCTACCTTAAAAAGCAAGAAAACACATTTTGGGTCATTCATCGTTTGATGCGCGGTGTGAACATCAAACAATACAAGGCCGTATCAACCTGGTAACGGTGAGTTTTCTTTCCTTTTAAGACAAAGTCCTCGTCAATAGCAGATCTAAAAGGGAGTAAAAAGAAAAAAAAGCTAAACATAAAGATGAGTTTTTAAATCGGGTCTTATTTTGATAAAAAATAATTTTAAAAGAAATAGATACAACAGAAATTAAAGGAAACGACCTAATAATTTCTATCACACAACAATATACCCTTTTTACAGGGTTTCACAACCTAAATCTAATAGAAATTAACGAATAATAGAAACTAACAGATGAGAAGGATGATAAAACTATTATAGCTATAAAAATACCAAGAGAGGCCTTTTATATTACCTTCAGTATACTTACCTGATTTATACTGTAGGATTTCGAATTTATAAACCCTTCATGGTATTGAAAACACCCAGAAAAATAAACAAAGATCGAAAAAGGCTAAGTGCCAAAAGTCCACTTTTTATCTTAAAAAGTTTCTTTTGAAAGTTTCTTTCTAACTGACACCAATATACCAATCAAAAGGGCTAACCCCTAGAAAAGGATCGGAGTGGGCTTTATAAGGGAAGAGTGTACGACCGTGCCATAGGTTTGTATGGCTATACACTTCAATGGTGCCGCCCACCTGCCCACTTGCCTCCTAGGGAAGCCAACCACCTTTTTGAGTGTACAGTTGTGCCTTTGGTTTGCACGGCTATACACCTCAAAAGTTGGCCAACTTTCCTAAAAAGGCAAGATTCTTTGGAGTGCATGGTTGTACACTCCCTTGTGCAAGGCCGTGCATTCCAAAAAAGGCGAGGTTCTTACTTTAAAATCAAATGATGCATATTCTTTGACTGTATGGGCACACAGGCCGTAAATGCGTAATTCCTTAAGGCCTTTACGCATTCCTAATACGACTTTCGAGTTTTCTATTAGGTATACTCATCATTTGCCTGCCTTGGGCGACTTAACCGCACAGGCCAGGCTCGAGATATTTTCGAAAAAAGCTTTAAAAATAATTTTAATACCACCAAGAGTCCGTCATCCTTAATTCGTTGGTCTTTTAGACGAGTAATTTTTCTCATCAGGTAACCCTGACAAAGGCCTCCTTAAGACCCTATGCTTACACCTCCCTTTTCAAAACTTTAAATTTTTAGGTTTTATACCTAGGTTAGAGTTAGAGTTGGATTCCAATTCCAACTTCCCAAATTTGGAGATAAATCTCTAAAAAATTCGGATAAAATCTCTTTAAAACCATTATCTCCTTTTTTGCATTCCAGAAACATTGGAATTTTGGGATTCAAGCCATGGACGAGCGTCCCTCAATGAGAGGAAACCGTCCCTCAATCTAAAATCCTAGAATTCCCAAAATGCCTTTTGATTGGCTTATGCAAGAGAGAATGAGCCACGGATGGATGCCCCTCAGGTGACAGATGATTGTCTGTCACCTCTGAATGTTTAAATCAAGGTTTTTATGCATCTTTTGTTAAAAACACTTGGAAATCATTTGGAAAATCATAAAAAATATTTGAGAAAGTGTGAAAATTCTCAATCGATGCTTCGAGATTCGAACCTGCTATCGGTAATATACTATTTCCTCATCATCGAGTAAATCTAATCTAAGATACTTTGAGTCACGGTGTCTATAGCTGATTTTTTGTTTGATGTTTTATTTAGCAGTCTTTACCATTTGTCTTTAGATCATCCATCCAGCCCAAACCAGGAAGAATTTTTTATCTCAAATCCTGCTTTCGTTTGGCAAATTTGTACAAATAAAAATACATAATAATAGTAGGCTCTGCAAATTCCAATATCAAAAGAGGTTAACTACCAAGTATTGAGTGTATGATATCGATTCTTCCTTCAATAAATTCAAAAAATGACATTAATGAAAGACCAATTATGGATGGAGTTTTCACATGAATTGTTTCATTGGCATTTGAATAATACTGCAAATAATATACAGTATAAACAAACTCTAGTGAAATCATTTTGAAATTAACTCAAGTTACTGATAATGAGTGATAAAAGAACAAATAGGCATTTCTCATGCCACTGCCAGTTTGCATAACTCAATTCCATTGCTAGCTAGACATTAATTATTTTTTTTAGCCGTAGATACAAGTAAGGTAACTCTGTTCTTTTATTCTTAATGATTTTAGCTTAATAAATTATTAAATCTAGATATTGACAGATAAATATTCAAGTATGATGACTCAGTTTTTTTTTTTTTAAATCACAATGTCCTCTTATTTGTTCATAGTTAATTTCTTATTGATTTATTGCAGCAAACTATAAAGATATTACAATTTAATTTAACAAAATCAGAAGGCACTTAAGTGAAAAGAAGATTTTAAAGTTGGGGATTGAACCTGATTTTGTCTTACTTACCAGTTGGATGGGTATCACCTCTGAGCATCTCACTAAATATATCATGTCACTACTAGTTCACGTTTATTGAGAATGGATTGCCTGCTGTTGTATTCATGTTCATCAATACGGAATAGAGAAAAGCTTAAAACTATCAACGGTGTATGTATATGATTAAGACCTAAATTGCTTCAAATATCCAACTGCAAGATGATCTGTAATAATGAATTAAAAACTCAAAATAAAGTGGATCTCTAATATAACCTCATTATCAGTTATTGGAGAAGCTAATTCCAGCCTCAACCGTTAAAGCATTACTGGCTGCTACATTTTTTTATTATCTCTTGGGGATATCTTATTTCCAAGGATATATGGGCTATTCACTAGGGATTTGCACAGATCTGAGCACATAAAGTATATGCTGAAGTGCTTTTTTTGATCTTTATTATGTTGCTATACTAATCATTAGAATTTTACGACAAGGGGCTTCATTTAATGAGCATTTCGAAATAGAGCATTCACCTATAGGATTATCAGTTTACAATTAAATCCACATATAATTCGTATCATATAGTTGTAGTGCTTGACATACTGCTTGTTTAAACTGGGAGTATGTGATGTAACCTCTTGCTCTATGAAATTTCTTCAATGCGAGATCTCAGTTTCTCTCCTAGTTCATGGTTTTTTTTTACAAAGGAGCTTCCTTCGCTCAACTTCAGAATTGGAGTTCAAAGCATATATCATAGCAATAGTGTGCACATGCAGTGGGTCGAACCCTTTACTCTTGTCTATCATTTGTTAACTTAGATTCCTGAAGCTTGGCTGTATGGTTACATGAACTTTTCACTAAATTACAGTTTCTTTACTCTTTTAGCCATAACTTTAAAACATTAGCAAGAAAATTTTGGTCCAGATAAATTATCAAGAATAATAAGGATATAGGAAGTTGAACATACCGCAAAAGGGCATAACTATTGGAAAATTTTTTTTAGTATTGCCTTTGGTATGTTATACATAATTGTAAAAGAAAATGTTCTTACCTTTGCACTTTCAACAATCTCATCAGCATGCCAACTTTCTACAATCTTTCTTACTTCAACAAGTGTTTCTTTTGATGTCATATACTCTCAGTGAAAAGTAATAAATTCTTGAATGGCCTCTACCCTCAAAATAAATCAACCAAATAGCGATCCTTAAGTCCACTGCATCTGAGTAGTCACTGGTGGCCGGAGCCTCATCAGACATCTCTGATCTACTCGTATTAGGTGGAGTGCTTGATCACTGAAATTTCGGTGGCAGAGCTCGTGTCACTATTTGATGCCTAATTACTGAGGAGAAAAATTTTTTTTTTTTAGTTTTAAAGGAGAGAAACTACAATTATAAAAAGAGAAAAATAGGGCAATTAGAGAGATGGCAGGGGGAAATGTTGTGATGTGATAGCGACAGTTACACCGGCCTTGACTAGTCAAAGCCGCTAGTCGGGCGTAATTGTTTCCCCTCACTGAGAACTCCTAGCGTGCAATGCGCTACCCATGATTGATTTTTTTTGCTGCTAGTGATGGATGCAACGATGGCAGTAGTGGTGCTACGACGGTGGTTGGCCCCTGATGGTGGATCTGATGGTAATGGGTTTTGATGAACAACGTCGAAATCCTAAGTTTATCTTCCTCTAAAAGAGATGTGATTTCCACCTTCGAGAGCACCCATTGATTTTGAATCTTCAACTATACCCTTCTAGGAACTTTTCTCGAATTTAGCTCAAACTCCATCATTGATTTACAGAGGAGCGAGAACAAATCTAGGATTTGAAGTTGAAAGCTTTTGTGAGAAATGGCTATGGAATGAATGTCTTTCATTTGGGTTTAGGTTGAATAACTTAGCTTCGGCATCGTTTCTCAACGAAAGCACCAAATGATAAATATCAAAATTTTATAGAATAAGAAGAGACTATTAACTGGAAAAGGAAAGAGTTCACCTGAATAGGATATGTGATATCTAATAGGATGGGAGGCTTTGAGAACCTGTAAAAAGGAGACTAGCCTAGTTAGACCGGACGTTAGCACTATGATGCTAAAGTTAGCGGTTAGGATAGCTAGAGAAAATATGTAGAGAGAGAGCTAGAGAGAGAGACCAAATGTGTGCATTATGAAGTAACTTGCCATATTTATAGAGCTAAAGTCTTGATCTCTAGTCTCTTGTTACTAGGCTTTTAGTCTTTTGATACTGGGCCTTTTCAAGAGGCCCTTAATGGGTTGGTCTTAGCTTATATTTTATATTTTATATTTTTGTGTATTACCAATTATCTTCCAAATATGTTCTCTATACAATAAATATTAGTTCAATTTTCAAACACAATTAATAAATTAATTTTCTTTTTAACAAGGCAAATTAGTTAAAACATAAAATAATAAATACATTTCTTAATTTTTTCTCAATTATTTCTTAATTACCAACTCAATTATTTCTTCAAAGCAAAAGATAGCTCAATTATCTTATATATATCAAATACTTTAGCGTGAGAACAAACCTAAGTAATGTAGAAAATTAAAGGAGATAAGACATCATCCCACAAGTCAGTGGGTTATTTTTTTCGCTTTGTTTAGACTTAATCTATTTTCGAGTTAAATGTTTGATTAATAATATCCTTGTAGAAAATGTAACACCCTTATCACTTCGATTATACGGAACAGTACATGTATATTGTAAATTTTTTTTCTTTTAATTAACATTTAAATAACACCAAAATTCGATATTACTAATTACTTAGGTATTCAATGACCTATAACTGTCCCGGTTTACTATTCACATAATAAAATTTCGGCAGTATAACGGCTGTAATTGCCTAGCCTCCTGAAAAATCAGACAACACACAGCCTCTCAGAGGCACAATACTTCTATAACAATCATTCCCTTTTCTCCAAAATCTCCATCAAACATCCAATACTTCAAACAGATCATCATCACAATCATACACATATATGTTTACATATCTTTACATATCCAAATATTTATACATATTAGTCATTTATATACATGCCAAAGTCTACATAATGTACTAAATAACAAAATTTCTTGTCCTTCATTCTGTGCATCACCGCTCCTCCAACGCTGTACCTGCATGCAGTAGAACTACATGCTGAGCATAAACTATGCCCAGTGGTGTCTAACAATCCTAATACTTTCTTTGCAATATTTATTTCTTTAATATACTTTATTTAATCAATTAATTTCAAAATAAGTACATTTTAACATTTTCAGCACATTTTAGTGAAAACAGTGGTTTTTCACATTATTTACATTTTTTTCTCCTTTATTTCATAACGGTTGACTAATTCCCTTTTTAGTCCTCAAAATTTTGCTAAATTCCAAAAATGTCCTTTTTCCTTAATATTTACGATTTTGCCATTATAGTCATTTACTTTCATTTCCTTTACATTAGTTTCATCATTATTCATCATTTATTCCTTATTTCACTACTTTTGGGTAAAATTACAGTTTAGTCCCTATACTATAAAATCTTATCTTATTGACCTTATTAGGTCTCCAAAATTACTATTTTGCCCTTGTTAATCATTTCTCATTTATTTTTACTTATTAATTACCCAATTTGGCAAAATTACCATTTTGCCCCTAAACTTTCATTTTCTTTCATTTAAGCCCTTTTTCCATTTTAAACTTCGTTTTTATCATTCTTTTCATTTCTTTTAACTTATTATCACTTCCATTTCATTTCATGCCCCTAGTACAGTGCCGACAGAAATTCTCATACTGGATACTCGGGACGTGGACCTTCATGGGCCACATATAGACTGAAAAATGATTTCAGCGACCATTTTTCCACGTAGCAGATACCAGGTACAAACAGAAGCTATGGCGATCAGTGATCCTACCATAACTAAGCAAGTCGTCGTGACTTGCACCGCGGTACAGATGTCCCTATGGCTAGCCAATTATATCCTGAGCTAGGCTTTTACTGCCAGACTAATTCTAAGGGCACAATTTCATCAAAATTTCAATCAAACTTAATTTTTTTCATTATTTTATTACTCGAAAATACTTGTATTCATTTCTTTTCATTCTTTCGCATAGATTGTGAATTATTCTACCATAATTCACCAAAATCATTCACTTTCTCATCAAATTGCATTTTATTTCATATAAATGCCATATTTTCATTACTTACATAATTGAAAATATTCTTTAAAATATTCATTTAATTTCAATAAATTCCATAAAAATTCCTAGGCATGTTATTTCATTTATAGTATCATTTAAAAGCTTAAATTCATCAAAATTCACAAAATACTCTTAGGTTTTCTTTAGGGTTCAATTCGGCCATCAAGGTAAGTATACTATATAAATATTCAATAATTCATTTAGACATTTAAACATGCTTATTCAAGGTCTAGTTACACTAATTCATCATTAATTTCAATTAAATCATCATTTTATCACATAAACCCTAACTTACATAAAGGGTACTTAATTGAAATCAAAGAAATTACTAAGATTTATTAGCCACTAACCTTTCTTTCTTGTTCTAGGATGCCTAAGCTTCCTTTTCCTTGCCTTTAGCCTTGGAAGCTTGCAAGTCTCCTTGATTCCCTATGGAAGCCGAATTTTCAAGCCATTAGAATTCTAATTTTTCAACCTCAAATGCTAAAAATAACATCATAAATGAAGTCTAGGCACCCAAAAACATAAGTAGGCACCTTAGAAAAATTTTTAACCCATTGGTTTCACTTACCTCAAATGAAACCCTAAACTCTCTCTCCTTATTTTTCTTGATTTCCTTCCTTGATTTGAAGAGAGAAGGTCAAAAAACTTAACTAGAGAGGCAGAAATTACTATTAGGTGGTTTGATTTGGTGTGAAATGGAGAGAGAAATGAAGAAAAATTCAACAAAAATGGTGGAGAGCTATTCGGCCAAGAGGAAGAGAGGAGGAAGAAGATGATTTGCTGGCTGATTCCAGAGATTTCCCTCTTTATATAGGCTGGGTTTTGGGCTTTGTGGGCTTGAATTAGGTTAATGGGCTTAGTTAATTAGTTAAAGCCCATTAACACCTAATTTAAAGCCCAAAATTATTTCTCCCGTTTCCTCACTCCAAATCACTCCAATTTCAATTCCATAATTCTTATCACATCAAAATTAGATAGTACACAAAATTTTGGCTCAATCGGAGTCCGTTACTGGTCCGATTCAACTGAACTGGTTCGATTCGACAACTGTCAACATCGCCGAAAAATTCATTTCTTTATACCAAAATATTCTACATGAAATTTCATGAAGATCTGCAAAATATGACAATTTTTGGAGTTCATTTGCTATCTTTAAAAATTTATGCAAAATCAAGTCACATTCCCTACCAGGGAAATTGACTCGCTACCTTTTTCGTATTTTCGACTTTCGGAGGTCTATTTGACCTCGATTTTACTTCAAATTTCAACCCCGGACTCACCATGACCAATACTTTCCGATAGTCAAATAAAATATTTTTCACTTTCGGGTCCGTTTTACGGTCCGGGTGCACTATTCACCATCGGAATTTACTGTTCCAGACCGGTGTTGAGGCCATTACAGAAAAGGTTTTCATCTTTATTGAACTAAACCTACAAAACAAGAATGGTGATTATAAGGCCCCAAAACATACCCTAATAGGATTAGTGTATAGTGAAGAGAGAGATTGAAAAGGGTTCGGTGTAAAAGAATTGTTAATTATGCAATCAGGACGTAACTGTTATTAATAGAAAAGTAAAGGGCAATTTCTTAAATTATCAATTTGGGGGTAAATGTGCATTATTATTATTAAAGTAGGGAGGAATGTATTAAAAGAAGTTAATAAGGTGTGTAGTTGGTAACTAAGATTAACAAGAGGTAGTTAAGTGTAATTTTAAGTTGGTCAAACATTAGACCAATGAAGGAGTGACACTTAGCAACTCTAGAAGAATAAGGAAGAAGCAAGAAAAAGGGAAAATTTTCCCTTTTTGAGTGGGTTGGCCCGCCACTTTTGGACAAGGAATTCCAACATTTTTTTTCTCCCTATGCCACTCTTTTGTTCATAGTTTAGCTTAAAAAATGTTTGTGTATGTATCCTAGCTTAAAGTAAGGTAAGTTTTCTGAGATTTTGGTTCGAGTTTAATCCTTTGTTTGTTCTAAACATGAGGATATGAAATCATAAATGGGATTTGGATATTGATGTGTGTTTATAACATGTTTAGTTGGAGAAACTAGCAAGAGCAAAGGAAAAGAGAATGAGGAATTCTAAAAGAGTACGCTTAAATCAATTTTGAAGGTATGGGAGTTTCTACTTTATTTGCATGCATAGAAGTTGTTCTAGGATTATAAATGTATTTTAATAAAACTATATTTGATGTTAGGGTTCATAGATGTTGAATAGATGCATGAAAAGAGTGATTTGTATCTTAAAAGATGACATAATGAAAATCTCCTTAAGGTTCACTTGAATTAGTTTTAGTGTAAAAGGCATAACTCCCTTCGTAGATGTCTAATTAAGGTGATTCTAATTTTAAATTAAATATAAGACATATATCTACAACTTTTTAGAAGAACTAACACTTGAATCTATCCCTAAAATGCTCGAAATTTAGCTTATAATTGAATGATGTTTGCTGCCATGCCATTGGGAGTAGTCTGTGATGTTTTGTGAATATCTTGAGATCTAGAAGTTAGAATTGAGTATTTATTAATTTCATTAAAACTAGAGACATAGAGGAATAGCGTCACTTTGCTTGAAAATGTTGTTTACTAAGTCTAAAATGGTATACAAATTGAACCTGGAAATCTGCCTTTAGGATTCTTAGAACATAATGGACCTCACGGTCACAACCAATTGGTAACCACCGTGAGCCCTTCCAGAACCAAATTTGCACCTATCTGACGGTCACCACAAATCATTGGCCACTGTGACACTACCATGTTTTCCCTTATAGTTGATTTTTAGGTCCCGAATTATCACCAAAGCATACCCAAACCTTCTCGAACACATTTAAAGTGTTTTAAACCTAAAAATAAGTATAATACGTGACATAAATTGAGTGTAGAGCATAATAAATTAGTGAAGTAAAGATAAAGACTAAGCTTTAAAGTATAAGAATTTGTACAAGTAATGAACGTGAGTGCACATAATAAGTGGTATGCATAGTGCTAAATGTTGCATGACAAATGATAATAAGGTTAATGTGTATTTTAAGTAATTGAAGTGTAAGAGAATACAATTGTCCAGTGACCTTGTTGCATGCTCTATTGTATGTATTATCTCTATGAATCTAAATGTATCGAATATGATATTCTTGAGTGATTAAAGACTTATTGAGCTTGAATTTCGCATAATAGCGGATAGATAGGCATGCTTACAAGGGGATAGTGATTACAGCTACTAGTGTTGACACCGAAAGGTGTCTAGTGTTTCGATACCTATTGGTATCAAGTGACCAGAGGCTATTATATCTCAAGTGTTTGATACTGCTCATCAGTATCTAGTGTTTGTATTCATTATCCACCATCAATGGGAATTTAGGCAAATGAAAATGATTAACTAATAATTATTGATAAGTGAATAATAATGGTAATACCTTGGAATTTCAATGTAATACTAATGTCTCTTAGTGATATTATTAGTGTGATTGATAAATGGTAGTGCAATACTTTTTAATGCATGGATCACTATTATAAGTATATGCATTGTGACACAAAAAAGACATGTTATTAGTTTATGCACATTAGCATATTATATTATTTATAGTTGAGACTTTGTTAAGAAGTCAATTGCATTGTTTTACTCTCTATTGAGCTATCGCTTAGCACGAGTGCTTTTTCCATGTAGGTTTATAGGTGTAGATTAGAAGTGCTAGGTTTTGAGGTGACATCTATAGGCCACTAGGAGCAAAGCTTGAAGATTATTTTGGTATATGGTCATTTTGTATTGTAAACATAAATGATATGCAATGTATGTAGTGAATAAATGTTGTAAATAATTTATAACATCATAAGTTTATATATATATATATATATATATATATATATATATATATATATATATATATATATATATATATATATGTATGTATGTATGTATGTATATGTTTCAAAATGAGGACTTGTATGTAACTGAGTAGGATAATACTACACATGAAGAAGCATGAATAAAGGTATAATGAACTTGTAATTGAAAAATAATCTAACAGGATGAGTTTATTGAGATTAGCAATGCTCTTATATTCCTTCTAAAGGATATAAGGGTGTCACAGTGATCCCCAATCTAACAAGGACTCCAATGGTTAAGTCAATGAGCAATTCCCTTTTTAAGTCATCCATGCTTTCTTTGCATATGATAAGAAAAATTATGAGAGAGTATGTTCCAGACCTGATTCCTTAAAATATTTATAATGCCTTGAGTTATGATTTACTTCCACTTCATATTGGAGTAGGACTCTTTGATATGATCAAGTAGATTGTTGAACTATTCATGTGTTGTTTGATTAAGTCCACTTAAATGGAGACCCCCGATTTGGTGTAACCTACATCACATACCCTCCATTAATACCGATCATTCATGTTCAATATTTTCTCCTTTTTTTTCGGTTTCACTATAGTTTGCTGCTAGTTCCAATCACTTGAGTTTTAGGTTATATCTTTGGTTCGAAGAGTTAGCTTTTGTTTATCTACCTTCCCATCTTCAGTCTTATTGCTTGCTGTTTGTCCTACTCTTAGCACAGTTTTTGAAATACAGCCATCATAAATGATAGGCATTTAAGAAACCCTGCTGGAATGCATCCAAACAAGAAAAAGAAATGTTTCCCCTTTGTATACTTTTCCCTTTCATTTTTTCTGAAAATTTTCCTGTTCCTTTGAAAATGATTCTTCTTTTTCCTTCTGTTTCATTTTCTTTTGACTCTAATGCTTCAAGAATTTTGTGATTTTCCTTCTTTCAAAGTAAGTATTAAGTTTCTCTTTCTTCTATTTTTGTTTTATTTTATAATCAAATTTTGAGTTTTTATAATCCTTCATTTCTCTCATTTTTTCTTCTCTCTTTTTCTTTTTTAAATTTTTTTTTCTAATCTTTCATCGATTTTTGATTTTTATTGGATTTTAGGATGGCTTCTTCTAATTCTTCTCATACCCATATAGGTCTGCTTGCCATTGTGATTGATTTAAATGTTGACAAGAGAAAGAATCTTCCAAAAATTCCTTTAGAAATTCCTATTTTAGTTGATGAGGATGATTAAGAGGAAAATGAGGAATCTTAATTAATTAGGAGAAAACGCAACCCCTAGCTAGGACAGTTGAGATGGTTTCTATGATAGACAAGCCCTACTTATTTTCTTTAAGGCGTGAGTATCTAGTATGCCACTCTTAAACCCTAATTCACCCTTATGAAAATGTTAGGGCTAAAAGATTATGACTACCTTTGATGTTTTTTCAAGTTGATGTCATAATGGAGTTTGATGTGGCTATTATTTAACTATCCCCAAATAAATGGTGTATAGTTAGTGGTTTATTCATTTTTTTGTGTTTATAATGATCTTACTTTTACTAGTATAATACTTAGGTTTTTACATAAGATTCATCTTCGCTCTAATAGTAAGGATCATATGTTCTTACAAGCTCAAGAGAGGATTTCCAAATTCCTTTTTCTATTAAAAATTAGAAAAATAAATTCTTTATTGGTCGTCAAGAGTGGCCTTTTCCTTTTTACACTTCCCGGCATATAGTTCATTTTGAGCTTTCTGACGTAGCTGAACTGTCTTCCTCCAAGCATTTATCTTTGGGCTTTACTGGCTTATAATATAAATGTTAATGAACTAACCATTCTAGCCTTTTAGGTGTAAACATTCTCCATCCTTCAAACGCAGTGCCTGAAGCTTTTGATCTTACCATTGACGGTATCTTATAGTTATTACTTAAACCTTTTTGTTTGTGCTTTGTTCATTAACATTTTTCCTTATGCATTTTTCTTGTTATTTTCTAGATATGCCTCTAAAGACAACTAACTAGATTCTTGTCAATTGTTCATGTAACCAATGTGAGAATGCTAGCGATTGGTCCTTTGGATTGCTAGATCCTACTTGCCCAGCCAAACCCTTTTCTGCCATAGCTAGTTTTTTTGGTCGTGCCTATACTATGGACGTTCCATATAAAAATGGGCTCCTCTCAATAGTAAGGGTGAAGAATCTAACCCTAAGCTAAGACTATCCTAATCATTCCACCTATTGGGTAAAGAAAAAGGGCCAATGAAGTGCTTCAATGATGGATATTGCTCATAACCTTTGTCTAAACAACTTGCTGCCCAAAGATCAAGATGCATATACCGAGCATTATTGGGACACATTCGGGGATGTTTGTATGAAAAACATGTCCAGGGAAAAATTTTATTTATTTATTTATATGTATATTTTTCTTGCATACTTTATAATGATGTCTCTATTTTCCATTGTTTTTCAAAAAATAAGTTCTTCTATCCATTTTTCGGAGAGGAGGCGACTGTAGGAAGCCAAACTTAAGAGTGTTGCCCATAACTTTGGTTTGCTCTAGAAGGATTTTGATAGCTTTAATGCCCACAATAGGGTTTTGATTAAAGATTTGGAGGAGCCCAAGAAAAAAATTTGAAGAATTGTCTTTGAAGTGGTCATTTTCGGAGGAACTCTTTTGGTTGGAAAAATAAAAAGTTGCATATTTCAAAAAAGAGATAAAAACCATAAGGGAGAAAGAAGCTGATAGCTTTGAGTCTTTTTAGGTAAAACCGAATAATGCATTAAAGTCAAAATTCCCCTACCTTAATTTTTTAATATTTTCCATAATGATCCTATGGGCAGCTTTCTCTTTCTAGCACCTATCGTTGAGGTCGATGCTACTTTGCCTTTTGATTAGTATGAAGAGGGTAGAGTAGTTTGTCACACCTTCATACCCCCTGGGAGGATAGGTTAGTGCGCACACAAGCAGAATAAACAAAGCAACATATATATGAGTAGCTCATGTATTTTTTTCAGAATTATACATATGATAACATTCCATTTCCAAGGCTAAATACAAAATCAAACTATTTACAATTAACATATACCTCTATAGCTAAAAATTTTGTTACATAACATAATTATTACATGTACATATTTAATACAAACTTTAGTTCATCCTTTTAATAACTACAACAAAATGTTTATTACAAAATCCTCATAATACAAAAAAACTTCTTTGGCCTTTGTGATTGTTCTAACTCCTAAACCTATTCTTCAAGACCTATATGGAGGAAATAACCATCGTGCTAAGCATAAAGCTTAATGGAAAATAAGAATGCTAAATGGTGACTATTCACAGTGGTCGCCTACAATTTACACAATGCGACATAAAAATTAATGAGCATAAGTAAATTTAAAAAGAATAATAATGTAAAATAACTTAATTTATAGTCGTTCCTAAATATGCAATCTAACACCTGTTCAGCAAGTGTACTGAATCGTGAAGTAATAAAGTGGGGTATAGTTACGATCCTCGAATATCGTACCTAAGGGATTGAGGATACAAAAGATGAAAATAAATTTTATGCTAAAGAATTTCCAAATTTGTGTGTGTGTGTAAGCTATCAACTAAATAATATGAAGAAAAATGTAAATATAATAGTTAAATGTAAATTTGGAATTAATTCTAAAAATAAACTAATAGTGATTTTTCAATGGTCAAAGTAATTAACAAATTAATAAGAATGAAAATTTATGATTAAAAATAAAAACTGTTCAGGTTCACTCATTGTCCCCTTACCCAATGTGAATTAAATTAATCTTAAAAGTATATATATATATATGAATTCGGGATAACCCTCTTAACCCAAACATCCCTTTTCGGAGCAAGCTATTCTAAAAATAAGACATCCCATTTCGGAGCCAGTCTTACATTTAGCCTAAGCACGGGTTTAAAATCTTAGGTTCGATTTGCTTTCCTATTTTGGAGCTAAACAATCCAAAACCCATTCATTTCACTCCTTACTCTAGCTTAAAAATCACAAAATCTTGCAACTTAAAGAGTCCCATTCCGGAACAGTCTAAAAATTACAACATCTGTGATAAAATAACAGAGGATTAAAGTTTCAAGGCATTCAACCATCCAAGCACAACATCCCAACAAAGATATATGATAAAATCATTCATCCAAAGCTAGAAGTTTACTAAAAATAATGAAAACCCATGAAATATCCATAAAGCAAAAGTGAAATAAACCATTCATCTATATATAGATATTCAAAATATGTTCAATATTCACATTTGGATAGGGGATTCAAAGATCCCCCAAAGAACTAGAGACTACTCACTATCCATTACAAAATAAAAAGAGAAAATGAGAGAATAAACCCATAAATTCATGAAGAAAGAAAACCCAGCTGAATCCCATGCTCCTTCAACCTTCTTCTCCAAAGCTTTAATGTAAATGAGCTCCTAGATGTGAAAAACTGAGAATCTAAGCTAAGTATGGTGTTTAATCTAAGTATTTTGCTATAAATATATCTATTTTGAAGAATAAACTATGTATCTATGTATAAAAATGAAGTAAAGAATGAAAGAAAGAAGAAAGAAAAACCCTAGATCTGAAAAAGAGGAGAACTCCTGATTCTGTAGAAAAATCTACTATATAAAGGCCAAAAAAGGTCACGGTCAATAGGAAATTCATGCTAACCGTAACCTGTTTAAAAATCCATTTTTAACTGCCATGAGTCATGGTAAACACCAAAACTTTGTTGACCGTGACATAACTCTCCTTTGCATTCTGGACTAATAGCTTGACTACCTCACGGTCAACACCAAAAATCTATTAACCGTGAGGTACTTCTTTTATTGGTTCTATATTGAAGAGCTTCCTAGGTCACAGTAAATACTCCTATAAGAACAATTGCATTACTGACTATGACACTTCATGAAACGGTGCATTTTGACATAAAGCATAGGTTATGGTCAATAAGTAAAACCTGTTGACTGTAAGGTACCTGCAAAATTTACAATTAATCACAAAATTCCATCAAAAGCTCTCCAAAACTCATAAAAGCTAGGATTAACTGAATTTAGATAAAATTTGTTAAACTAAAGCAAAAACAAAGCAAAAGACACTAAACGATACTAAAACTAGATTGAAAAGGAACTAAAAACAGACACTGAATTGGAGTTATCAAAATACCCCACACTTAGAATTTGCTTGCCCTCAAGCAAATGAATCATCCATAATCTTGAAAACTCAAACTCCAATTCAAAACAAAAAATTTTAGATGAGCCTAAATAACACACAACAGAAGACACTCAAAACAAAAAATTCAATAAAAAAGACTCAACTAATCTATATCAAACAATTCTTTATATGTGTGTGTGTTAGGCCAAAACAAGTTTATCATTTTTCAAAACCAAAACTACCAGTGAACTCCAACAATCGAGCAAAAATGAAAAGTATGACGGTTTCTCGCTTGAAACTCAGAATAGCCATAGGTCTCTCCTTTAGCACCTGAACCACAAGGGTTATCTCTATTAAACAACTCAGAGCAAAACAAGATCACTAGGCCTTACATTAAGGTTGTAATAGGGCTAAGGTATTAGCTCCAAGGAAAGGATAAAGTTAGCAATCTAAAATCAGCCACATTACCACAACTACCACCTAACTTTCTGAATATCAACAACTTTTCTTTCTAAGTTTCTGCTCTTACTAGCAAAATTAACATCTGAATCTCAAAAGACATCAGCTAGACTTACAATTGTAGAGGAAGAATGAACTTAAATTTTATCTCTTGGACTAGCTCAACATTTAATACCTTCCCTTAAATGCTAAGTATCCCACACTTATTTATTGCAGTAATAATTAAAATTTCTGCAGCATAACCTTTATATGTTTATGGTTTTTTTTTTTGAAATAAAAAGGGTACCAACAACTCTTAAAGCTTTAAAATTAACCAAGCCTTAAGATCATTAAATCATAGCTCTCACTATCCCATTTCCCACAAATTTAAAACTCTTGACTGATCAAGAACTCAATTTCATTACTCAACATGCACAATACTACCCCACCTAGAGTGTCCAATTCAAAAACAGGAAAGATAAACAACATTTAAGTTATATGGTTAAATTTATGAGTGTAATTAAGAAAAATTTAAGTAGTACACTTTCAGCATAACAATTTAGCTTAAGGGGGTTAGCAATGGTAATAATGAATTACAAGGTAGATCAAAAGTCATTCCAAAGTGATGGCCAAAGAAAGGTTGCCAAGGTCATGTACTAATTATGTCTAAGTTGAATGTTTATTTCAAAGGGTGATGAGGAAGGTTCTAGCTATTCCAAAATTTCTTTACTCAACTTCTCTCACTCACTGGTTTTTCTTACAATTTTTCACAAAAATAGCCTAACGTGCTCATTGAATTAGAAATTGGATGAAATATAACTAATTGAGAATGAATTAAGAGAAAAATTTTCACCAAACAATTCTACTGCTCCCTGGCTACCTAAAGCTCTCTAAACTAATAGTTCACAATTTAGAGTTCAAATTGATTCCACCAAGATTAACTAGGCAAACTCAGACTAATTGCAATTGGTAACAACAATAACTCAGCAACATAGACACATTATTCAAAATTTTGACTTAAAGGTAAATAAACACTAAAACAAAATAAAACTATTAAAAGTAAAGCATAAAAAGATAACTAAAAGTAGAAAATGAAATTGAACTGAGATAAACTACTTTACATTAAAACTAAAGAAAATTCCAAAATGCAACAACTTTACTAAAACATAAATGTATTTAAACAACTGACAAAATATCCAAACCTAAAAATAGAAATAAACTAAAACAAGGAGTTTGTGGTTCAAGGATTTCACAAATTTTGAGTGTTTGAAACCCAATCTTTTTCTTCCCAAAAATCTACACAAAAATCTTTACAAGCCTTCACAAAAAAGTTACCTTAAGCAATGGTTAGCACTAATTCTTCACAAAACAAAATTCCTTCACAAAATTCATCAAATTCTAACTACTATCCACAAAAATAATCAATGTTCAATTCTAAAAAATAATCCCCTACCCAACATTTTAAAAGTTGTTGTTCTCAGCAACTACTATAAAATCATCACAAAAAATGTAAAGTGAGGTAGGCAAACTCCTTGCAATCAAAGTTCAAAGGGAGGAGAAACTGGTGGTGCAACTGTGTAGATTCTAGAGATTAAAGTGGCCAAGGCTGTCATGATTTGCTCCTATTAATGCTTAAAAAAGAAAAACTCTAGATCTGAAAAAAAAAGGAGAACTCCCATTCTGCAGAAAAATATGCTATATAAAGCCCAAAAAAGGTCACGATCAATAGGAAATTCATGCTGATTGTGACCTATTAAAAATCCCCTTTTTAACTGCCATAAGTCACGGTAGACACCAAAAATCTATTGATCGTGACATAGCTTTCCTTTATATTCTGGACTGATGGCTTGACTACCTCATAGTCAACACCAAAAGACTATTAACCATGAGATCCTTCTTTTCTCGGTTATGTACTGAGGAGCTTCCTAGTTCATGGTAAACACTCCTATAAGAACAATCGCACTACTGATCGTGACACTCCTTAAAATGGTACATTTTGACAGAAAGCATAGGTCACGATCAACAGGTAAAACTTGCTGACCGTGAGATACCTGCAAAATTTACAATTAAGTGTAAAATTCCATCAAAAGCTCTCCAAAACTCATAAAAGCTAGGATTAACTGAATTTAGATAGAATTTGTTAAAATAAAGCAAAAATAAAGCAAAAGACACTAAAATTAGACTGAAAAGGAACTAAAAATAGACACTGAATTGGAGTTATCACAATCACAGAATTATAAGAAATTCAAGCTCATCATAAATCAGAACAAATAATAGACAACACAAAAGAGATTACTTTAGAATTGCCTGCTATTATCTCAAGACATGAGTAATGGGATAGAACAGAAGATACCATCGGTATCTATATAGAAGAGGCATTGCCTCTAAATTAGAAATTATCAAAATCAAAAGAGACATTGTCTCTAACAGAAGACACGAAAGTGCCTAACATAACAATAACTCCAACCCTTATAGGCATGCCTATTTACCTACTAATCAGACTCTAGCAGGCTAAGCTCATATTAAAACATAAGATATATAGAAACATAGGCATATATTGCTTCACAACCATCGCACACCAAATATACATAAAATAATATCATTGTTAGGATGTAAAATTGCATAGTTCTTTGGTATATTTATGTTCACCTTTTCTTAGTTTTGTGCTTGCATTTGTTTTATATCAACTTTGTTATATCTCATCATAGGTTGTTTTATATTTGTAGGTTTTCTTTATTCTAATGAATGCCTTTAAACACATCGGATGCCTAGGATTAAAATATTAATGTTTAAAAAGAAAAAGAGGGGAGTATGGGTCTGTGTCGAGTCATCACACCTATGCCGACTTGTGACAGAGGCTATAGGTGCAGACCTAAGCTCCAGTCGGCACAATGGTGCTAAGTCAACAACACACCCCTTCACCAGAACCCGACTTTGGTCTGCATTTTTTTACCTAGTTCTGGCAAGATTTAGCCCAAAGAATTTTATTCTCATATGTCTCTAGTTTCCATATCATAAAAAATAAATCCAATCTAACTTCTAAATCTCGAGATATGTCCATGAAAACCCAGACTGCTCATATTGATAGGGTAGCAACCAAAATCCGAGTTCAAACCAAGTTTCAAAGACCTTAAAGGCAAAATTAGACTTTAGTTCCTCAAATAAAGTTTTAGAATATGAGTTAAATTTCATTTCCAACTGAAATCGCTTTATTTGCATGTCTATAAGCAAAGATACAACCATCACAACAAAATTGGTTCAAGTGAACCGATTGGTAGAAATTTATCCAAAGTGACCCTTGCATAAATTTCCATCTTACTCAAGAAAATTCATCATTAACCAACACAATAATAACCCAATTCACAATTTCTTCAACAAAAATAGAGAATTATCACAAACATAAGATAATGTATTCCCAAACCTTGAAATTGGCCAAACAAGCTCCTTTAGTGCTTCTCCTTCTCTTTCTCTTTAACTCCACTTGATTCACCAACTAGAAAAATCGTAAATTCATATCTCAATTCCCAAATCCAATCCATAATTCCAGCTCATGCAAAAGCAAACAAAAAATGATAAAGATGAAGAGAAAAAGATTACCAAATTACCTTGATTCAACTTAGAATTTGCTTAAACTCTTTAACATGCAAATTAGGTGAATTGTGTAGAGATGAAAGTGAAAAAAATTCTAAATCTTCTCCCTGATCAACCGTTCCCCTCTCTTCTCCAAAATAGCCACTTTACGAAAGTTTCTGGAACCAAGAATTAATTAATTCACTATTGGTATAAATGTCAATATTTTGGCAAATTACACATTTAATCATTCTTTTCTCTTAATTTCTCACATTGGCAATAATAATATCAATTGCTACACTCTAATCCATATTTCATACAATTATGTATGTCCAGGCCAAAAATAATCAATTAAATTACTAATTTACTCCAACCTTTTAAATTAATTATTATTATGCCCTTAACCTTTGTATATGCACTTACTACACCTTAGACATGACATATCACTACTAGGGTGAATGTTAGGGCCTTACATAGTTCCTTCAAGAGGTCAATCGAATTTATTGAGCTCTTTCTAATCTTTGTATTTATTATTATCATTTTTGAAAAATTTAAGCTTGTTTGCTCGTCTGTTTGCGGGCTATTTTTGTATTCAGAACAAGTAAAACTAACTTTATTGATACCCAACTGTTTTTGAGTTTTTATTTCATTTTCTTTTGCTTGAACAAGAATAAAAATGGATTTTCCCAAAAATTAAATAGGAAAACTAAGACTTCTTTAATTGAAAACAATAGCATTATTGAAAGTACTTTTTCAAACTATCTAAATTCCATGATCTAAGGAGGATCTTCCCTTCATTGCTTATTCGATATGTGGTTGGTTCGAGCTCTGCAACTATCTTATATAGTCCTTCCTGATTTGGACTTAGTTTTTAAAATCCTACACTTGTTCGATAATTTGCCACCTTGTGTAGAACTAGTTCTTCCACTTTAAAGCTACAAACTTTCACCTTTTGATCATAATATTGAGCCATTCACTGATGGTATACTATTCCTTAGACACTAACCCCTTCTCATCTTTCATTAAGTACATCTAAGCAGCAATGTAAATTAATATCATTTGGTTTTCTCCCTCTATCTTCAGTGTTGGCAATCCTATTTGTATCAGTACCACAACCTCTATTCTATAAGTTGATGAAAATGATGTTTCTCTAATTGTCGATCTGGGTCTGGTGTGATATGACTATAAAATGTTGTTCAGTTCTTCCACCCAGGCTCCCTTGTTTTTTTAGGATTCTTCTTTTTAGCCTTGCTAAGATGGTTTGGTTTGTTACATTAATTAATCTATTTGTTTGAGGATGTGCCTCCGAAGTGAATTATAGCTTTATATGCAACCTTTCAGTTAACTATTTGAATGCCTTACAATCAAAATTTTATTACACTATATGTTGTAATATGAAGTGTTTTATGGTGATGAGCAAACAATTTCTCTAGTGATCTGCAATAGGAAATAGACCTAAGATATAAATACCCTATTAAGCAAATGGCTAAGGACTACTAATATATTGTTGTTTAGAGCTTAGAATATGTGTACAATTATTGTGCCTTTCACATGGTATGTATTATTTGATAATCTCTTAAGCATCTTTCTTCAGGCCTGGCTAATAATATCCCTACAATAAATCCTTTCTGACCAAGAAAGTTGCTTCTTAGTGTGCTCTACATATTCCTTTATGAATTTATGCAACATATAATTACATTGTTTTTTTTTGTTATGCATTTTAACTTAGGATGAGTAAACAACCCTTTATAGAGTTTACATTTAATTATAGCAAATTGTCTTGCTCTCCTTTGGAATTTCCCTTTTTTTTTTTTTTTTGCTTTTATTGGTTCGTTCGGTAAAATGCCTTTGGATAATAGGTCATAACTTGGCTTTTGCCATCCCGTGACTTCTTTTGAGTGAAGGATCTTCACCCATGTTCCAAGTATTCTCATATTTGCATCATGACTCTATTATCAAGAAACATTGCATTTGTTGTTGTGGCCTTAGCTAGCTCATCCCTTTCTTTGTTTTGCCCTCTTCCAACTTGCTTCTGGCTTTATGTTCCTCCTATATTTTCAGTTTTTTCAAGCAACAATTTCACTTTTTCATAATATTTTTTAATATTGAGATCTTTTACTATAAAAATACTTGTGATTTGGTTAACACCAATTGAAAGTCACTGTATATTTGTAACTGCTCGGGTTTGACTTCGTTTGCCATATACAACCCTTCTATGAGGGCTCTATATTTGACTACATTATTTAAAGATGTGAATGGTAGCCTGATGGCATTTTTGAATGTCATGTTATTTGTTCGTAAAGTAATATTACAGCTTCTGCACCTCATGCTCTCAAAGCTTCATCAGCATATAACTTTCATTCCTCTCTTGGTTTGATGCTTTTTGGAGGCCCTTCTTGACATACATTCAGTTTAATTACAAAATTTGCTAGCATCTGAGTTTTCATTACAGTTCGACTTTCATCCCTTATGTCATATTTGCCTAGTTTCCATGGTCATTCAATTAGTTGACTTATTATCTCTAGTTTATGCAGTGCTTTTCTTATTGGTAGGTTGCTCCTTACTATCACCATATAGGCAACCAAGTAATGCCTTAGCTTTTTTACCTTCGCTATCAAATCAGATATGATCTTTTCTATTTGCAAATATCTCATTTTTTCTCCTTTCACCACTTTGCTAACAAATTAAATCGAAAATTATTTTGTTCCTTCTTCTTTCATGATCACCAACCCCACTACCTTTTCTTGCTACCAATGAGTACAAATACAACATTGCTCTTGCCTTGGGTCTACTGATCAAAGGGATACTTGTTAAAAAAAAATTTAACTCATTAAATGCTTTTTGGTAGTCTTGATGAGTAACTATTAACTCTTTTAAAGAGCTAGAAGAAAAGCAAACACCTCTTAGCTGAGTAAGAGATAAACCTTCTGGTGCGGTAAACCTTCCATTTAACCTTTTCACTTTATTAATGTTTCAAAAAAGTGCTATATTAATAATTGCCTAAATTTTTTTTTAGGTTTGCCTTGGTCCCTCCCTCTGAAATCATGAGTTCCAAGAATTTCCTTGCTCTCACTCTAAATGCACACTTATTAAGATTCAGTTTTAAATTATATTTTCAAAGAACGTCAAACACTTCATGCAGATCGGCAACATAGTCCTCTTTGGCCTTACTTTTTACTATCATGTCATCTATGTATACCTCCATTTTTGCCCAATTTGTTCATCAAAACTTTTGTTGACTAATAATTGGTAAATGGTCTTCTTTCTTTAATGGGATTTAGTGGTAACCTTAAGATACATCTAAGAAAGAATTAAGTTCACCTGTTAATCTATGATAAGTCGTGGATATGCATCAAGTTTGCAAAGTCTTCCCAATTTGTTCACCAAAACTTTTGTTGACCAATAATTGGTAAATGGTCTTCTTTCTGTAATGGGATTTAGTGGTAACCTTAAGATACATCTAAGAAAGAATTAAGTTCACCTGTTAATCTATGATAAGTCGTGGATATGCATTAAGTTTGCAAAGTCGATGCATATTCACCACTTCCCATTTAATTTCTTTACCAGCACCACTTTTGTTAACCATTTCGGATATAAGACCTCTCCGAACCCTTGATGTTGCTTTCTTTTCTAGTGTATGAGTTTTCTTTTTTTATACCACTAGCTTACTTGTGGGTGCATATTTAGATGATTTTTCATGGCATTAGGATCTATTCCTAAGATGTCATTCAGAGATCAAGGAAACACATCAAGGTTAGAACTTAGAATGGTGAGTATCTCTATTCGGTGTTTAAGATTTAAGCTAGTGCCCAATCTAACTTCTTTTTCTACTCTAAATCAGTCACGATCATCTCTTATATGGGTTGTACATGCCTATTTGTTCAATCTATATTAAAACTTTCACTGCGAGTGCTTGACTAGCTTATTGCAGCATGCTCGCATATGTCTCTTTTATAGTCTTTTGGTTTTCTTTAACTATGGCTATTCTTGCTCCAATAAGGATCTTATCATTAGGTATTATACTAAGGCAAATGCTCTGATGTCTACAAGCAAAGGTCTCCCTAAGCTAATAAGAGATCTACCATCGTAAACCAGGTTTTACAAGCCTTAACTACCTCCTTATCACCTAATTCAATGTCAAGCTTGATAGATCCTTCTACCTAACTTTGCTGCTCTAATAAGCCTATTATTAGTTATGGATTATGTTTTAAATCCTTGTTCTGATGCTTCATCACTTAAAAGGCTTTTAAGGTAATTAGACTCATTGCATTTCCATTATCCACCAGGATCCTTCATAAAAGGTAATTAATTACTAAAGCTCTACGCCTAGGGCATCCAAATGTGGATATGTTACATGGTTGCCATCTTTGGCCAAAAGGTGACTCCATCAATTTGGCCTCATATCACAGACATATAGAACTCTTGTGAAGCCCATTTCCTATTAATATTCTTGCTTTGTTATGGATGAACAACTGTTATAACATGAATTATCATGCTGGTTCATATCTGGTCTTTGTTGGTGGGCCATTATCTCGTCAATTCTGGTCTTTATCTCTTTTTCTTCTTATTTCTTCCATCTTTATAAAATGTCCGAGCGACCCTTCTTTTATTACCTTTTCTATCTCCTACTTTAAATACCAGTAAGCCTTTATATCATACCCATAATCCCTATAGAAATTGTAGCACTGGTTTCAATCTTTTCTTCCAACAAAATCATCACTCATCTTTTTCAAATAATGTACCCCTTTCTCGCTCCTTTATATCGAAAGTAAAACCTCTACCCATATTGTGCTTAAGGGATGAAAGATTATGCTTATATATGGGCACCGATTTCGCTTAGTTGTTGTCTGTTGGTTTAATGTTCTTGGACACTTTTGATTGATATAGCCTTCGCATTTCATCCAGCTTCACATACTTTTGGGCCCTATCTATTAATTTTGTGAAGGTTTTTAGAGCTTTCTCATGTAGAGATGTGAACAAGTTGTTAGTTTGGGTGTTTCCATTCATTGCATTTATTACTGCCTTTTGGTTGAGATTCTTTATTTGCATTACCACTTTTTGCAATCCCTTGATGAAATACTTCAAATTTTTGCCTTTCTCTTATTTTATTTCTTATAGATCATCTGTTGTTTTTGTCTCTAGGATAGCTAAAAAGTGGTTGACAAACAACTTCTCCAAATTGTTGAAATAATTAATGGTCCCTAGTGGGAGGTCATCAAACCATTCATTAGCTATCCCCCTCAATGTCATTGGGAAGACTTTGCACAAAATGGCATCCGCGTTGGTATGCAAATGTATAGTCTTTTTAAAGCTACTTATATGCTTTTTAGGTTTAACCAACCATTGTACGTGTTTAAATTTGACAACTTCAACCAATTGTGGTTGGTGTGAGTGGTAAGGCACTCTCATCCCTTAAGTGAGGTCAGGGGTTCGATCCCCCTCACGTACGGAGCAACACATTGGCCAGCACACTACCCCTTAATTGGGCCGACACGGTGCGAACGAGGATTAGTCTGGGTGTGGTACGGGCTTAAAGGTGCCTTCCATAGTTGGAGCCCATCCAGGATACCCCGTGCATTTCGCATAAAAAAAAAAATTTGACAACTTCCATCTTGACGGGAAAGTTTCATCCAACAATGCTTTGCATATTGGGAAACTAACTGACAGTTTGCTCATCTTCTATCTTCCTTTATACTTTCTTTCTTTTGTTTGGGTTTTTTAGGGTTGTTTATGGCACTAGCCACCGAATTTACCTCGACATCATCTCTCCATTTGTGATCAGATTCTTAATTGTTCTCAATTATGGCATTGTGGACTTCAGTGTTCTAGTTCGATATATAGAGAATCTTGATTCTCCCACTATCATATCTCCCATTATTCCTCTGAGATCGTTAATGCTAGGTTGTAAGTATTATGTGACCATCATGAAATTGCTCAGTAGCTGAGCCAACATTTGAGCCATGTTCAACTCTGGAGATATCATCACATTAGCTGCCACAATAAGAGTATTTGCTACATTGCTTGTATGTGGCGACATCCCGACCATTGTAACTCCCCTTTAATTTTGTGCAGAAAACGTATCTCCATTCACATACACAAAAGTTGATCCTTGCAACAAAGTAAGTTCCATTCCTAAAAATAAAAAAAAAGGAACGTCAAGGACAACTTAAAGAAAAATTGTTTATGCTTACCGCACCAAATGATTTTCCTGTAAAAAAGTTTTTTCAAATGAAACCTACAAAATAAGAATGGTGATCCCCAATTTAAGGACTTCGATGGATAAGTCAACGATTGATTTCCTTTCTGTGTAAACCGTGCTTTCTTTGCTTGTGATAAGAAAAGTTACAAAAGAGTATATATGTTCCTAGCCTGATTTCTTAAGGTATTTTTAAGGCCATAAGTTATGATTTAGTTCCACTTTATATTAGAGTAGGACTCCTTGATACGGTTGATCAACAGATCGTGAAATTATCCACTTGTTATTTGACTAAGTCCATTTAAATGGGAATCTTTGATTTGGCGTGACTTACATCAATTAGTAATATTTTCTTTACACTACAAGAAAATTAGCAAATAGCAACAAAAATTAGCAACCAAATTTGTTGAATTTCCATTGCTAATAAAAATTAGCAAACAGAAAATAACAACGGAACATTTGGTTGCCAATTTGACGGTTGGTATTTTTTAGCAACGGAATTAGAATTTCCATTGCTATTTTTACCAGCGAAATTAGAATTTTCGTTGTTATATTTAGCAATGGAATAAAAATTTCGTTGCTATTTTTAGCAACCGAAATCAATTTTCGTTGCTATTTTTAGCAACCGAATTGAAGTTTTCATTGCTAAATTCAGAAGTATTATAAAAAAAATTGCGAAGGAATTTTAGTCACTATTCCATCACTAAATTATTGTTGATTTTTTACACCAAGAGCTAATGCTAAGCCCCATCTTACAGCAACATTTTGATTAGTCAGCTGTTCCAGGTATTTTGATGGTACCAACTGCACTTATGCTTTCTACATTAACAAAGTATGCTCGCACAAAGTGTTCCAGAGCTTTCATAGCAACATTCTGTACATTTGAGCAAATTTTAATTAACATTTCAACATGTAATTTCAAGCAAAAAAAAAAAAAAAAGAGGTTCAATAAGACAGGCTAAGACCTGTATTTGAGAATTAGGATGCCTCAAATTCTCGTTAAGTGTATCAAGTAAGACTTTCCAGTATCAACCAATATATTTCAATAAGACTTCCCAGTAGCTGTATACTGTAAATGACCACTCTATCTATGCATGACTGCATGTACTTGTCTTTACTGAATGCCATTTTGTTTGGTTAAAGGCTAGTTGTTCTAATATTCTTTTCCCACCATATTTCTAAGTATTTTAATCTCTAACAGAAAAAATTTCTTCAAATTAATAACATAAATGTTCATAGAGCTCCAAAAAGAGGAAAAACAAAATAAATAAATTAAGTGAAACACAAAAATAAACCACGTGCTACAAATGAATGGAAAATCTGAAGCGACAATCATATAACATTTATTCAACTATATACTAATCTAGCCTTGATATTTTCTATTTTGTTAGGAGAATATAAGTTTAAATACGAGAACAATATCGTTGTAATTGAAAAATCCAATCTAGACAATAAAATTCCTAGTTAATTATTAGCAATTTTGGCTGTGGCCAGGGGGCATTGCTGTCTTAGGGAAAATTAAGAACATCCCTATAAATTATTATTTTTTAAAATCAATACCACTAAAATATTTAAATGATTATATTAAAGATTTTGATTCTACTAAAATATAAAATTTAATTAAAATATTTATATATAGAAATTTTAATGTATAATTTTAATTTTATTAATTGCTATAATTTTTTACTCTACTGAATAAAATTTCTAAGTACGCCTCTGGACGTGGCCCTTTTTATTGCAATTTACAGTATAAATGTGAAACTACGTAAAGAAGTACAAAGACAAAGCTAGCCTATATTATTTTTGAAGAAGAAAAAACATTTTTCTCATACACAAAACAATATATAAATGTTACCAAAAGCAACATAATAAAAAAAAAAAACAACGAGAAGGAGGCATTCTTATTCAAAAAATGCAAAATTAATTTTTGCCAAACATCACAGTTTCACATGTGAAGTAATACTAGCAAACAAAAGGTGTATTGTGACCAATTATTTGAAATGCTTTGGAAATTAAAAATTAAAAGGTAAACTTTCAAAAATATCAATATTACAATTGCAAGTGCTTCTCTACAACCATTTAGCAGTAATCAATGGACAGCAAATGAAGAATACATAATTCACCTAATTCTTTAATTTAAATAGAAGCATATTATTAGGAGCATAATTATTAATCAAATTGATTAATATATATTAAGACTAAAATCACATTGCAACAATAGGCATATTGAAAAAGACTGTACAAAAAATGAAAATTGAAAGTTTTTTAAACAAAGATCAATAAAGCAGCATAAAGTACCTTTCATTTTTCTTCAAAAATTGTCAGTTTTGTAGCAAAAAGAAAACTAAAGACTTAACCCAGGAAAATTCAGCTTGTAAATTTTAAATAAATCAATTGATCCTGCTCTAGATTGACAAAACTAGTTGCTATTTTGTAAGAACCGTTCTCAACATTTGTTTATATATATATATATATTTGCATTCATCAAAATAAGGGAGTCTGCATTTTTAATAATCACAATTTCATACCTTTCATATCTCATTTATTTTCAGTTAACTAAGAACACAAAAAGGATTAACAGTACCCTGTAACTAGCTTCTTTAGATAACAATTAACAATAATTACAATCACCACATGCCAACATTCAAAACAATTCGACCATCATTTTATATACATAAATATAATATGCTATACAACTTAAAACACACAAAAGCAAGTCATTTAATTCAAAACAATTTAAAACTTCTAACAAAAACTCGAATTTCATTTAAATAACTTAATTGGAAGCAAATTTCGTAGTCACGTACCAATTTTCGCAAATTTTTTCTTCAATTTTCGTTCATCAATGTGCTTGCCGGGCTGGCCGCCGGAGATACACCAACACTGCCGCTGTGTAGATAAAAACCTCAGGGTCCTGCTGTCGGTATTTATGCGCTCAAGCGCCGTCCCGTTCGGTCAAAAAATGAGCTAGAAGACCATGACTTCTCCCTCTTCGATCTGCTGTCACCGGCGGTTGAAGGGGAACGGAGACCACAGAAGTCGTGAAAGCTTGTCGAGGTTGCATGTGCTACCATCAGCCGTCGTTGTTCACCGGAGAGAAGGGAGGAAGCATCCGACTAAAGGAAGAAAGAACGGAAAAGGGTGGAAAAGAAGACGAGCCGCGACGCTGATGGTGGAGGGACGATGATGCTGTAGTAGCCAACGATGAAGGGAGCACTGGCTTCGGGGAAGCCTCCGGTGGCCTACGCCGGTGAGCGATGGATGGTGACCTTCTGCCTTTCCCAATTTTCCCCCTCCTCTCTCCTCTCTTCTTTCTTTTTTTTTTTTCCCTTTTTCTTTAATTGTTCTTTTTACCTTGTAAATTGGTGGCCGTAGCCTTTTGTCCCGAAATTCTAGGGACTCTAGAATGTGTGTGCTTTTGTTGCTATTATTATTATTATTATTAGTATTATTATATGAATTGATCTATATTAATTTTTTATTTGTTATTAAAATATATTTTAATTAAAATTATTAATTTAAAAGTTTAATAATGATGCCTATAATAAATTCATTTTTATTAATTTTTAATTTTTTTATTCCTATAAATTATACTATTCACCAATTAAAATTATTTTTAATAGACTCAAATCTTGGGACATTATATGAATAAAAAAAAAGTTGGAAGAAAAAGATCAATTTATACTTAGGACAAATTAAAAATTAGCAATCGAAATAGCAATGAAATTTATTTTCAACGGAATTTATTTTTTATTGCTATTTTAACAACGAAATAGATTTCGGTTGCTATTTTCGTCACTGAAAATTTTAAAGGTTCCTAAAATAGCAATCAAATTTTATTTTTGTTGCCATTTTAGCAACGAAAAATATATTCGATTGCTATTTAGAGAACCTTAAAAATTTTCAGTAGCGAAAATAGCAACCGAAACCTATTTCGTTGCTAAAATAGCAACGAAGGAATAGATCTCGGTTGCTATTTTCGCTACTAAAAATTTTAAATGTTCCTAAAATAGTAATCAAATTTTATTTTCGTTGCTATTTTAGCAACAAAAAATATATTCGGTTGCTATTTAGGAAACCTTAAAAATTTTCAATAGCAATCGAAACATATTTCGCTGCTAAAATAGCAACGAAATTCATTTTTCAATGCTATTTTAGCAACGGAATAGGTTTCGGCTGTTATTTTCGCAATTGAAAATTTTTGCACCATCTGCTAGCGCCTTATTTAGCAACGAAATGAACGTTTTGTTGCAAAATTCTGTTGCTATATTTTGATGCTTAAACTTTCCTCCATATTTAGCAACGAAAAATAATCAATTTTATTTTCGTTGCTAAATAAAAAATTTTTAACAAATTTTAGCAACGAAATTAGATTTTTGTTGCTAATTAGCAACAAAAATTCAATTCTGTTGCTAAATTAGCAACGAAAAATTTTTCGTTGTTATTTTTTCGTTGCTAATTTTCTTGTAGTGTTATTTTCAGTTGGTTAAAATAGTTTATTATTAAAAGAAACTTTCATTTTCTTATTGTTTTGAGATTTATTTCATTAAAAATTATATTTTAAATTCACAAATTAATGTGTATTTAAAATTAAGTAGAATTTTGAAATTTGGAACTTGATTGAAACTTTTTGCAAGAGAGTAGATGAGTTTGAAATCCGCTGGAATGCAAAATAAACAACATAAGTTTATATCAATAGTCAAGTAAGTTTCTCATATTTTGATTGAGTCAATTTTATCTTTAAAAAATTAAAATTGGATCAAATTAATAAGCTATATTCTCAAGGGCACATCCCAGGGTTAATTTTACCAACGATCACTGAACTTACGTGTAATAACCTAAAAGTAACTGAATTATTTTTTATAACGAAATTGTCACTGAACTTTTTACTATTATGTACAAAAGTTATCTTGATCGGTTTTCAGTTATGACCTTTGTTGGAGTGTTGACGTGGCACGCCACGTGTGCAAAAATAAGCTAATGTGGCATGTCACGTGTGCAAAAGTAGCAGACGTGACACGTTATGTGTGCAAAAGTTGCTAACGTGGCACACCATATGTACAAAAGTTGCTGGTATGGCGTGCCATGTTATCATTTTGACGATGGTTCTTGCCAAAAATCGATTATTATGACTTTTGAGCAAAATAGTGCAAAATTCAATAATAATTTCGTTACGAAAACTAATTCAATTATTTTTAGGTTATTAAGCATAAGTTCAGTAATTATGGATGATATTAACCCGAACATTCCAGTACATAGTAAGAGCTGGTCCCAATATAGTGGAAAGTCTCAAGTCGGAACCTCCGCTCTCTTTTTCTCTTTATCAATTTTTTTTTAAAAAAAAAACAACAACTCTAATTTTAGCAGCTTATTTAGTTTTACATATAAAATGCTTTGCAGTTGAAATTATGTCAAATTGAAATTACTAACTAAAAGAAAGAAATCATGATGTCGAGATGTTAATTTGGTAAAAATAAGTAAAATATTCTATTTCAATCGAAACCTGATTAGCTTAATTTTGATTTTAAAAAGATCGAATTGGCTTGTTTTTAATTTTATAAGAATGAAATTGACTCGGTTGAAAAATAAAAATTTCATATAAATTTGAGGAGTCTATTTAACACTTTAGCTGTTTAAAATCAAAACAATTTAGTGAGTTGAAGATGGGAAGAGTTATTATACATTCTTAATTTAGGGGAGGTAGAACCATGCTGAAGCTACCTCAAATTAATGGTTGATGATTTGAAAATGAAAAAAGAAAAGAAAAGAAAAGAAAAGAAAACATAATAATAAATAAATAGTGCCTTGGAGCAGCTTCTTTCTTAGCAAAGAAAAAAAAAGTGATAAAAAATATATATACAGCCTGAACAAGTGTATAAAAAGCCCTAAAAAGGATAAAAGAAACACTTGATTTTATCATTCTCTTCTCTCCATATGCTGCAAATATAAACCTTAAAGAAATTTCCTTTTTCTGCTTATTATTCCTTGTTCAAAAGAAAAACTAATCCCTTTTGTCTCTTCTAATTTCTTTGAATGGTTGTAACAATTTTCTTCTCTTTAATGAATTTTCTTATTTTCTTTCAGTACCCAACGCCGCAGTTTCTTTATGCTCTCTCTTCTAAACAACCCTTGGGCTGGACCCTTCTTTATAAGTAATTCATTGGCATATTTTTCAAGAATCAAAGAAAACGAAGAGTGAGAAGTGGGTGCTCCATAGGCAGAAGAAGAACAATGAAAATAAGAAGAAAAGATTGCTGATTAGCGTTAATGTTGTTGGAAGTGCAGGGCCTTTGAGATTTGTAGTGAATGAAGATGATGCTGTTGGTGTCATTATTGATCCTGCTTTGAAGACTTACTCTCGCGAAGGTCGTCTTCCTCTTCTTGGTTCTGATGTCAATAACTTCCTTCTCTACTGCGCTAATGCTGCTTCTGATGGTATATATTTTGTTTTTTTCAATAATTTATATTTCTTGATATAATATTTTTTTCATATAGGGGAAGGGAAGTAGCAATTCAATGTTTTCGTACGTGGACCATTGAATCGCACCAAGGGTCTAAATGCGCTCATACATAATATATGTACGCACATGCTGAATTTTATCTCAAAATGAAATCTCAAACTCGATATTTTTTATTTTATTAAAATCAACATTTATCGCTAAAATGTGTAATGAAAAGAAAGAGTTTCTTGATATATTAATGATTCTTAAATGATGGTTTTTCTTGTTAATTTGATGTTTTGGTTTAGGTTTACAAGTTTTGGCTTCTTGCTTTTGATGGATTCAAATTTCAAATTTGGGCTTTACTATGATGATGATGATGATGATGGAGTGGCATAAAAAAATACAAATATATTATATCAAGCTCAAGAAATTAACTTTTTCAATTATTTATCTTTTATGTGAAAAAATGTGTTTTGTAGCTCTAAATCCATGGGAGGCAATAGAATCAAGAGAAGGAACAAGGAACTTTGTGCTATGCAAGAAGCAGAGGCAGCCACAAATGACAGAAGGGAGATCAGAAATGGTAGTGAACAAAGCAACAGGATGGAAAGCATGGATCAACAAGTCCTTTAGTTTCAAGATTTTGTCTGACTGATTGAGATTTTCCGTAGAATCTATATATCCTTTTGTATATCTCGTGCTGTCAATTACAATCAAATCATGGGCGCATGCTCATATGCCTATATTAACATGCGCGCATATATATATATATATATATATATGGGAAAAGCATATATGCTCAGTGTTTATGAATATTGGAATAATAAATATGCCATGATAATAAATAATACTACTTCTATTATTTAAGGTTTTGTATTCTTTTTTTGACCTATATCTATGTTATTTATTTTGTATTTCTTTTTCTAAAGAAGAAAAGCTTTTAGAGAGATCTAGATAGTGACAGATGTTTGGAATACTACAAGAAAATTAGTAAATAGCAACGAAAATTAACAACCGAATTTGTTGAATTTCCGTTGCTAATAAAAATTAGCAATGGAAAATAGCAACGGAACATTCGGTTGCAAATTTGGCGGTTGGTATTTTTATCAACGGATATTATTTTTCGTTGTTATTTTTGCCAACGGAATTAGAATTTTCGTTGCTATATTTAGCAACCGAAATAAATTTTCGTTGCTATATTTAGCAACCAAAATCAGTTTTCATTGCTATATTTAGCAACCGAATTGAAGTTTCGTCGCTGTTCCGTCACTAAATTAAGGATGAATTATTCAGTACTTTATCCTACAACAATATACTTACTCAGCATTGCAAGATGCAGTTTTCATTCAATCCAGAAAACAAATGATATAATGGATCAATGACTTCTTTTTGCTAAGTAAACAATAATGTGTTCAAAGGTATTGGTCCATTCACAATGCTTCCTAAAAGAAGATATTTGGAACCATTTAATCTAATTTGAACATCATGAGAGAACAATAGAGAGACAAAAAAAAGTCATGGAGAAAAGTACTGCTATGGTATGGGTAGAGATATAATAACCAATAGCAACTGTAAATATGTGCAAACTTGCTGAAAGCTAACACTGCTTCAAATGGAGTGATAACAGGGGCTAAAAACTCTTTACTGTCCAAGAGAGCAGTTTAGGCACAGGAAACATAGATGAAGACATCACACTGTCGCAATAGGCTGCTCTTATAATCTAATTCCAATAATTTAGCCAACAGACAACAGCAGATGAAGTGAGGCTTACCTCAGGAAAGTTAGCCAATTTAGCAGGGTTTGGTCTTCCCATAACAAGAGTGTAAGCCTTTTTCCTAGCACCAGTGACAAGTTCTTTCATCTGATGAATCATGTCGAGGTAACCAGCTGCACCAAATAAGAATGCTTTTAACAACACCAAAAAATTTATTATATGTCTTTGCCATTTGTATTTCAAGAAGAATAAGAATTTATTTTACATATGTCATCACTTTATTGAAATTGCAGGTTGAGGTCCAATTGTCCATTAATTAATAACTACAATCACTTAAAAAAAAGTATTTCGCGACGCTTTTGATTTGCATTTAGTAATGCTTTTAACAACACCAAATAATTTACTGATGCTTTCAAAAACATTGTTATTTGCTCCAGCGGACGAACAGTGATTAGTATCAAATAATATTTAGGCTGCACTGCCTTATCATTTTTTAGGTGGTGGAGGCTTCAAATAAGGGTTCTAGTAATTGGAAAGTAACAAAGTGATTGGTATCAAATGAAAAAAGAATACGATGTTATAAAATAATGAATCATCGCTTTGAAATTTCAAGACCATGCAAATTTATGAGCAACTCATTCAAGACTTAGGCAACTTCCGAAAGTCCAAAATCATAATCAAATCGCGAATCAAGAATCAAAAATCAATTATACTAAAATTTGATTTTGCATGGAGGTCCCGACCACATGGAGTTATTCATAATTGCTTGGTAAATATTGGTAATTTACAAAAATTTAAAATTTAAAGAGAGATATAATGATATTTAAAAATAAAAAATAAAAAGAAATATCCATATCTTAAATTAATTAATTACACTAAAAAAATTGATTCTAGCGATAAAATGAGGATATTACCGACGAATTAGCGATGGACAACATGTGCATAGGTAAAAAAGGGAATCTGATAAATGACGACATTTTAACCAATGGAATTAAAATCCATCGGTATAATTGTCAGGAATTATTGGTGCCATGTTTTGGCCACAGATTTAGCGATGGACAGTACATCGATAATGAAATTTGTCATTTAAGTTATATGACGACGGAACTTTCGTCGATAATATGCAGCCGCCTTTAGCAATTTATCCATCAGTATAGTCATCGGTATTCTTTTTTAAAAATTTTTTATTTAATAATAATAAAATAATTTACATTAAACAAAGCACACCCATCATCCATTGGTATCGAAATCAAGCCCAAGAGAAGAGATTTTTCTCTCAGCCGCCCTAACCTCCCTCCTCGCCATCTCGACAACGAGGTTACCCCTACCAATGATTCACCACCACTGCCATCTCTTGCTCACTCTCAATGTGTATTTATTCCTCTTTCTCAACCTTATTTGGTATCTCTCTCTCTCTCATAGTCTGTGTCTCTATGTTTTAGCCTCTCTCTCCGTTTAAGCTCATTATCTCCCTCACAGCTCCATTTTTGTCTTTATCCCTCTCTCTCCCTTACTGAATCTGTCTTTCTTTCTCTCTCGCTCAGTCTGTTTCATTGTGTCTGTCTCTCTCTTGCACTTGAAGCTCACCAATTGCTTTTTATTTTGTGTGTTTTGGGAAATAGAAAATGCAACTTAGGTATTTGTCGAGGTAAGGGATTTTTATTAGTTTTGTTAATTTGAAGTTTTATTTCTTATTGATTAAGCTTGTTTCTGATGATTATTGAATTTATGTTCTCTTGTGATGATGCTATAGGCCTATAAATTCTCTTTGTGTGGGTATGATCTCTCATTCAAGATCTTGTTGATTGGTGATTCATGGGTTGGTAAAAGCAGTGTTCAGGTCAGTTTCATTTCCAATTTTGTAATAGTACTTTTAATTCTTGTTCTTTTAAGTTTATTTCTCTTTCTGTTAAGTCTTTCTTTTTATTTAAAAAGTTTGCTTAAATTAATGTCTCCGGATCCCTATTTAATTGAAACTTTTCTAAAGTGATTATGAAAAAATGATATCTATTATGAGGTTTTTGATGGGTTTACAATTAAGTAAGCATATAAATATGTTTATTTATTATATTAATTTAACTAATTGCCTAACTAATAGAACTATCAAATTTATTAAAATAAAAATTTAACGCTCACGTTCCATATTTGCCCCAAGTAAATCCAGCAGAATCGCATCAAGCCGGACAAACGGGATGTAACCGAAGGACCGAGTTCTCAAAACCATCCAATCCCCTTTTAACAATTTTCTCAGTCAACATACACAATTTTTCTATTAAACATATGCATTCCTATGTACACACACACACACACACACACACACATATATAGATATATATATACATCCAAATATGGATCAAGCTCTTAGAGCCATCCAGTCCACGACTCAATTTAATTACATACGCCGGAAGAGCTCTCGAAGCCATCTAATTCGGTGTTATGTATCAAGGCACCGTGTTGCTAATTCCCTAATTGGCATGCCAATTTTATCAAACTTCTCCAATTCACATCTGGTTTACTAAGGGCAAACAATTAATTTAACCTTCAATTCCACCTTTCCATGCCTTTCTTAGCATTTTAAACTAATAACTCATTACTTGTCAAACATTAGAAATCCAAATGGCTTCATGTTATCTACTACAATTCAAGTGAAATTTTTCTATAATTATATTGGCTATCTCAAAGCCATATTCAATTTATGTTAATTATAAGACATAACTATTAGTCCTTAAGTTCACAACTAATTCATAAATACAACTTGTCAAATTTTAAACTCAATATTTATAACCTTGCCTATAACCAAATCAACTATAAGTTAAAAAAAATTAAGGGGTCGGGACGTTACAAAAATGTTCAATGTAATGATCAAAGATTAATAAAGTGGTAGTATAGCAAATTAAAATATTTTTAGTTATGGATTCTCCATTTGTGCTAGTAGGGGCAGAAGATTAATGAATTTTTGCTCTCCTTTGCTCGTTAATGTAGGATTGATTCTAAACCACACTAAATTCTGTATGTGTTCTATTTTTCTTAATTTTATTCTTAATTAATTATTTTATTAACCACATTAGATTATTTTATTCTTAATTAATTATTATATTGACTTTAATCCAAACAAATCAAGCTACCTTCCACGTTACCGAACAAAATATAATTTGAACATAATTTATTCATGTAGAAATGTACATATTATTTATACAGTTAGCAAAGTAGTTGTTGAGGTAGAAAGTAGTTGTTTTGGGGTTTTATTCATCTCCTAGTCTTGTATAAATAAGAGAAATGTTTGCTGTTTCAATTTATTCGAATTATTAGAAAATTCTTTCTCCCTCTGTTTTCTCTGTCAAAGCTATGCTTTGGTTTTTTCATGGGATCACAGCTCTCGGGTTTAGATCTAGATTTGAGACTAATTGTTTTACTAGTTCTTACTTCTTTTGCTATATTTATTATTTTCTTGGAATGAGGTATATATTCAAGAAATGGCAATTGATGAAGTTGGAAATGCTAGAAAGCTGATGCAGACAGTAGAGGTAGACAAAGATCCTCTGAAGCTTCACAACTCCGATCATCCAAGTATGGTTCTTGTTACAATGCCACTAACAGGAAGTAATTCTTAAGCTGGGGTATTTCAATAATGAATTGTTTTAAAGCTAAGGACAATTTAGGGTTCATTGATGGATCCCTAATTGCTCCTGAAATGAATAATCAACAATATAAAAGGTGGAGGAAGGTGGATTGTATGATTAAGCAGTGGATATTGAACTCGATGAACAAAGAATTAGCAGATACCTTCGTGTATTGTACAAGTTTAAAGGCTCTTTGGGATGAGCTTGAGGAAAGATTTGGACACAATAATTATACACCACAAATTTATCAAATCCAGAGGCATATTGATACGACTAAACAATGTAATAGTTCAATCACTACCTATTACTCAAAGATTCACAAACTTCGGGATGAAATGGCAAGATTACAACCTATGCCTATTTGCACTTGTGGAAGATGAACTTGTGATTTGAAGAAGAAGCTAGAAGAGATTGAGTCAAAAATAAAGGTTTTGCAATTCCTTATGGGACTGAATCAAGGATATGACAATATCAAAAGTCAATTATTAGCTACAAATCCTTTACCTATAGTCAATAAGGTGTATTCTATGGTTTTTAGGATTGAAAGGTAGAAACAAATACACGTGATGAATACAAAGAATCTTGAAACTTATGCAATGTTATTAAGAAATGTTGGAAGAGATAAATAAAACACTAAAAGATATGCAAACAAGAATAAAAAAATAGGAGACAGGCAAACAAGTAATGTGACTACTGCAAGAATGAAGGACATAAGAAAGAAACCTATTTCAAATTGCATGGATACCTTAAGTGGTATAAAGAACTCAAGGAGAAAAGAGGCAATGAAAAGGCAAGGCTAAACAAGTTCACTTCATAGAATCTTATTTTGATGAAGTGGATGAAGGTGTGTAGCAAAGCAATCATCAAATCTTGACTGAGTTAATTCAACAAGAATTGAATAAAATTCTCAAAGGAAACTAGATCATGGATACTCAACACAAGAACTATATTCAGGCAGAATATACAAGTATGTCTGCAGTGGCTTCCTTTTCTTTCAAAAATCAACAAAATGGTTTGAAGAACTGGATAGTTAATTCCAGAGAAACAATGCATATTTTTGTTGACAAAGATATATTTGATGAGTTAGCAAGAATAACAAGGGTTTATATGACTAACGGAGTAGTAGCAGAGTTGAATAAGAAGGGAAATATGAAATTGAGTCCTTAATTGCTGCTAAAAGATGTGCTTTACATGCCAAAGTTTAAACATAATCTATTCTTTGTGAGAGCATTAACCATATCCTCTACTGCTAAATGCACTTTTTATTCTACCTATTGCCCTTTACAGGACCTAAAGACTGATAAGATCTTGGAAAAGGGTAGAGTGTTTGATAATCTCTATTTATTTAGCAGTAACTCCTTTTATTTACCCAATTCATGTAATCTTTCTTCTTTGAATGATTAAATAGATAACTTTAGTGCTTGTTTAGTAAATAAAATTACTGCAGATCAAAATGTTTGGCATAAAAGGTTAGGTCATCCTTTAATTGTTGTATTGAAACACTTGTCTTCAGTAGAGAATATTAATAAAAGTGTCTCTTGTTTTGAATTTTATGAAGTTTTTCATTTAGCTAAACAAACAAGAATGCCATTCCCTCTTAGCAGCATTAAAACTTTAGCTCCCTTTAAGTTGATACACACAGACATTTGGGGACCCTATAGAAATTAGTCCATCTCTAATGCTTATTATTTTTTGACTATAATGGATTATTATAGCAGGACTACATGGACTTATTTGATGCAATTTAAGTCTCAAACCTATGGTATTGTGGCTAATTTTCTACTAATGATCAAGAATCAATTTGCTGCAAAGCTAAAGGTTTTGAGGTCAGACAATGGGACAAAATTTCTTACTTATAATTGTTAGAATTTGTTGCAACAACATGGCATTATACATCAGAAGAGTACACCTTACACACCATAATAGAATGGTGTGGTTAAAAGGAAGCACAGGGCAAATCTTGCAAATTACTCGGGCTTTATTGATGCAAGCATCTTTACCAAAAAAGTTCTGGTGTTATTGCATATTGCATGCTACTTATTTAAGCAATTGGTTACCTTTTGCAATTTTAAACTAGGCAACACCATACCAGGTTTTGTATGGAAAGGTTCCAATATATGATCATTTGAAAATATTTGGATGCATTTGCTATTGTACAAATGTGAAACCAATAAAGGATAAGTTTGACAAGAGAGCAGATAAATTTGTGTATCTTGGTATAGCTTATGGACAAAAAGCTTCTAGAGTTTATAGTCTATTTTCTAATCAATGTTATACCCTTAGAGATGTCACATTCTATGAAAATATATTTCCTTTCCCAACAGATGCTATAAGAGAAGATATTGCTTTTCCTTTGGTTCTATTTGGTGATAAGAGTGTTGATAAACCTGTCTCTCCACTGAATACTGATGATGTCATTGTTGTGGAACCTGCAATTAATTCAGATCTATCAAATTTTCGTTTTTTGTGATCCAGTCGCTGATGACATTGTTATTCCAATAGTAAGGAGAAGCAGTGGAGTGAAGACTACTCCTTGGCAGATCGATTTTGTGGTAAATGTTGTCCCTGTAACCACAAAAGGTTCTTTAGTTAAAAATCCTACTCAATATACCCCTTAACTTTTCATTACTTGCCATATGTTTTTCTTACTAAAGAATACCACTATTTTCTTGCCAATGTTGATCAAATTTAGGAACCTAGATGTTATACAAAAGCTAAAGGAAATTTGCATCGAGAGAAGGTTATGAGAGATGAACTATCAGCTCTAGATAAAAATCATACTTGGGATTTGGTTGCTTTTCCTCTAAGAAAAAAGGCCATAGGTTATAAGTGGGTTTACAAATTAAAGCTTAAACCGGATGGGACAATAGATAGAGATAAGCCCAGATTGGTTGCTAAAGGATATAACCAGGTTAAAGGTCTTGACTTTACTAAATGTTTTTCTCCTGTAGCTAAGATAGTTACTGTGCAAATTATCTTAGCTTTAAGTGTTGTTCAACAGTGGTCTTTACAACAATTGGAATTTGATAATGCTTTTCTACATGGTTATATTGATGAAGAATTGTATATGAAAGTTCCTGATGGTTATTCAAGAGCAACAAATGGACAAGTGTGTAAACTTAGGAAATCTTTATATGGGCTCAAGTAACTTTTAAACAGTGGAATGTGGAGTTCACTTCTAAGTTAATTTCCTATGGTTTTGTTCAATCTCAATGTGATCATTTTCTATTTGTACTTATGCATTAAAGGCATTCTCTCATCATTTTGGTGTATATTGATGATATTTTGTTGACAGGCAATTCAGACGCAGAAATTCAACGATTCAAAAATTATCTTGATGATGAGTTCACTATTAAAGATATTGGTCATGCTAAATACTTTCTAGGAGTTGAAATTGCAAGGAGTCTTGATGGCATTTTTGTTAATCAATGCAAATAGTGCTTAACATAATCAATGATGTTAGAGTGATGGGAGCCAAACCTGCTTCTACACTAATGTAAAAGGAGTTGATTTTTCAACTGATTCGGTGAGCCTTTTACTGATGTTTCCAAGTATAGATAAGTTTTTAGCCACCTTCTTTATTTTGGTTTTACTCGACTCGATATTACATTTGTTGTCCATCAGCTTTCTCAATATGTTAATTCTCCTTAAACTACTCATTGGCGCTTCCCCAGGTTTATTTTTTTCTAACCACTAGCAGTCTTCAACTTGTAGCCTACTGTGATTCTAATTGGGCTACATGTTCAAACACTTACAAATCTGTTACTGGTAATTGAGTTTACTTAGAAAATTCTTTGGTTTAATAGAAATCTAAGAAGCAGCAAATTGTCTCTAAGTAATCTGTGAAGGTTGAATATAGAAACATGGCCATGACTGTTAGTGAACTTCAATGGATCAGTTACATACTCAAGGATCTCTATATTCTTGTTTCTCAGCCTATTCCTCTTCACTGTGACAACTAGGTAGATCTATATATTGTTGCTAATCCTATCTTCCATGAAAGGACTAAACACATTAAAATTGATTGTCATGTTGATAGAGAACAATTCAAACAAGGTTTCATCTCTCCTACTCAAGTTTTTTCTTCTTTACAAGTGGTAGATTTGTTCACAAAGGCTCTCTTCTTTTTTACTAAACTTAGTTCCAAGCTAGGCATGGTTGATCTTTACCAAGCTCTAGTTTGAAAGGGGGTTGTAGAAATGTACATATTATTTATGAAGTTAGCAAAGTAGTTGCTGAGGTAGAAAGTAGTTGTTTTTGGGTTTTATTCATTCCTTAGTCTTGTACAAATAGGAGAAATGGTTACTGTTTCAATTAATGGGAATTATCAAAAAATTCCTTCTTTTTTTATTTTCTCTGTCAAAGCTGTGCTTTGATCTTTTCAATACAAAATATGTTTTTCCTTCCATGAATGATTGTTATGTTAAGGAAGTTCTTGTATTTTTGTAGATTTTATGTTTTGGTTTAAGTGTATCACAATAAATTTATGTTGAATACCTAATGTAAATTTTCAAATTTATTATATGCATGCTATTATACATAGGACAAATGGAGAATTTGGATCGTAGTTGGATGTATGATAGGTTGGATGGTCGAGAGGGAATCAAGTTAAGTTTCATCCATGGTGTCAATACATTTGTTAAGTTTTCATACGCCCAAAGTTAATTAATGAGCGTAGTGTAAATATTAAGTGCCCTTGTACAAAATGTAGAAACAATAATTATAGTGATAAGGAAACTATTACAATTCACTTTTCAAAAATGGATTTTTTTTCCCAATTATTATGTGTGGTGGTTTCAAAAGGAGAGATATAGGAACTTGGCAAATACCAATGCACATTGCAATTTTGATTCTAGTTCCAAATCAGTTAATCCAATCCGACAAATGGTTTTAGATGCTGCAAGAGGGAACTTTAAGTATGATAGTGAGTGGAATTCTCATATGGATGAGAAGCCTAGTCCTAAATCCTTAAGATTTTATAAGATGCTAGAAGCAATTGATGCACCAATGTATCCTGGATGTGCTCACTCTTTATTACCAGTACTTTCAAGGTTACTAAATATCAAAGTAAAGCACCATTTATCCCAAAGGTGCTATAACCAAATCATGGAATTATTGAAAGATATCTTACTAGATAATAACATAATGATAGACAATTACTACCAATCTAAGAAATTGGTGCACAATTTAGGCTTGCCCATGTAAAAATTTGACTATTGTAAATTGGGGTGCATGCCATTTTAGGGTAATGATGAGCATCTAACTACTTGCAGTCATTATGGCAATGAGAGGTACAATCATAAGAAGGAAAACGTGCATTTCAAAAAAATGCATTATTTTCCATTGACTCCAAGATTGCATAGATTATACAACTCTCATGCTACAGCTACTCATATGTGGGGGCATCATAAGCATAACCAAGAAGATGGGGTTATGATTCATCCTTTAGACTCTAAGGCGTGGAAGTGCTTCAATGAAGACCATCTCACATTTTCATATGAAATAAGAAATGTCAAATTAGAGTTGTGCACTGATGGGTTTCAACCATTTGGACAAACTAGTTCGAGGTAATCTTCATGGCTGGTTATTATAACCCCATACAGTTTGTCCCCTTGGATGTGCATGAAGCAATCTTACATGTTCCTTACTATAATTGTTCATGGCCTAAATAATCTCAAGATGAGAATTGATGTCTACTTGCAACCCTTGATTAAGGAATCGATTGAATTTTAGGAAATAAGTATTCCAGCATATGATATATCTATGAAGTAGAACTTTCAATTACGTGGGGCTTTGCTTTGGAAAATAAGCGAGTTTCCAGCATACTTAATGCTATCAGGGTGGAGTACCGTATGAAATTTAGCATTCCCACATTGCATGGAGGAAGGACAAGCTTTCAGGCTAGAAAATGGTGGGAAAACTTCTTGGTTTGACAACCATAGAATGTTCTTTTCCTAAAAATCATCCATTTAGAAGAGACAAGAAGAACTTCAGAAAAAACTAATGTTGGTTAATCTAATTCTTTAGTTAGTTTTGTAATTAAGTATAGAATAGTATTTTTCCATACATACCAACTGTATATATATAAAATCTATTTGTATTATTATTTTAAGTAGTGATTGAGATGATAAAAAAATCTCATTTCATAAAAATCTTCATGGTATTAAAGCTACTGCCATTTCGAAGGTCGAGTTAACTTCCTTCCGTAATTGGTTATTTTCGGTTGCCATTTTTCAGCAAGCATAAAAGGTCACATTTTAGCCTTATCTTTTGACACCGCCCCCATCGGAGGAAAGCCCAGGTCATCTTTGGTCGGTATCTAAATTTTTGGCGTCGTCCAATGCCATACGTGAGCACACGTGCCACCTGTTGCATTCATCTCCTTATCCACTCGTTGGCACTTGAGGCATGTGGCACCACCTCCGACCACTTTGTGTTGCCAATTCTTCTTTCAATCAGCTCGTTGGTCCTTTTCACCTTCAACCAGCTGATCTTTGGTAACTTCTGACATCCTTGGTTTTTGAATCCCACGTGAACAAGTTTTGTTAAATAATATTTGGGTTGTTTCTCAGCTGTCTTTTTTATTTTTTTGCCTTTCCATTTTATCTTTCCATTAAGTCAGATACTAAGCAAACTAATATGGAAGTAGAGAAATATTATCCTATTAATGATAATTCCTATTTGCAAATTAGCCCCATTAAAATAGATGGAAGCAGTACTTATTTAGCCCGATCTAGGTCTTATTTATTATCTATTAAGGCTAGAAGGTTATGGGGTTATATTAATGGAAATAAGAAACCACCACCTATTACTGATGCTACTTTTAGTCAGTGAGACTTTGATAATTCATTGGTTATGTCTTGGCTTCTTAATTCTATGCACCCTAAGATTTTTCGTCAGTATTTACTGCTTGACACTGCAAATAAGATATGAAAAGTTGCAAAAACCACCTATTCTCAAATAGAAAATAATATTCAGATCTTTGAACTTCGAAATAAAATTCATAGCAAAAAGAACGTGAGTTTACTATTTCATATTATTTTTCTGAGCTGGATAGTTTATGGCAGAAATTGGATTATTATCAATATTTTCAAGCCAAATGTGTTGATGGTGTAGTACTAATTCAAAATATGCTTAAAATGAGCAGGTTTATGATTTTTTGGCAGGTTTAAACCCTAAATTTGATCAATTAAAAGTTTAAGTTATTGGTAGATCTCCTTTTCCTTCTCTTGAAAAAGCATATTCTTTAATCCAATAGGAAGATACCAGAAGAAGTGCTATGCTTTATACTGCACCTATTGAGAAGTTGGGCTTAACTGCCAATAATCCTCTTGAGCAACCAAAAGGTATTATTTCTGACAAAGATCATTCGTACTAAGATTATTGTGGCAAGCCAAGGCATACCAAAGAGAATTACTAGAAGTTGTATGGGAAACCTACTGGGGACCGAGGGGGAAAATGAGTCATAGAATCATCTAAGGAGTCAGGTTCAATTAAAAGTCTCTCTTCTAATAAAATTTTGCATTTCAGGCATCTCCTATTTCAGCTTAATCCTTCTTGCAGTGCTACCTCTAATTTTGTGAAGTAATACTTTTCTCATCTTAACTCATGGATTATTGATTTTTGTGCCAATAGACATATGACAAGTATTTTTAAAGGCTTAACTACTCTCCTCATCTTAAAAGGGATAGTGTCAAGGTGGCTGATGGGTTTTTAACCTTTATTTCTGGGATAGGTTCTATTGTCTGTAGTCCTAAATTAAGCTATCTTCTATTCTTCATCTTTCTCAATTCCCTGTAATCTTTTATCTGTCGGTGTTATCACTAAAGCTCTTAACTATAAGGTTAAATTTTTTCCTGATTATTGTATCTTTTAGGACCTTCAAACAAGGAGGAGGATTAGTAGTGGTTGAGAGCATGATGGCTTATATATGATGGAAGACAGTAGAGACTTGGCTCTTTTTAGAGGATATCAGGATGTAAACCAGGAGATAATTCAATGGCATAGGCGATTAGGGTATCCATTATTTTTCATCCTACAAAAACTATATCATAGTTTATTTTCTAAAACTTGGTTTGATTTTTTATCTTTTGATGCTTGTGAGTATGCTAAACATACTAAAAAATCTTATCCGTCGAGTGATAATAAAGCCAATTATCAATTTATGTTGTTCATTCTGATGTTTGGGGGCCTAAACAGATTGCCTCTTTGTCTGAAAATCGATAGTTTGTTACTTTCATTTATTATTGCACTAGAATGACTTGGATGTATTTGATTAATGCAAAAAATAATATTTTCTTCTATTTCATATCTTTTCATAAAATGGTTCACATCAAGTTTGATGCTAAAATAAAATTTTTATGAACTGACAATAGGACAGAATATATGGATAGTAGGTTTGGTACTTATTTGGAGTCTCATAGGATTGTCCATCAAACTAGTTGTCCTTATACTAGTGCTCAAAATGGTGTAGCTGAAAGAAAAAATAGGCATTTATTAGAAGTTTCTAGATCCCTTATATGATGCACGCCCGCTGCTCAAAGCTTTTGTCTACTTTTTTAAGTCACTGACACCTGATTTTACCCCCAAAACCAAGGGATGGTTGAGTTTGAGTGAGGAAACCTCTTACCTTTAGTAGTTTAATCCCACTTTTAGGTTCAAAACCAGGTTAAGGTTCTTTGTTCAGGCTGACAATCACTTCGTGGTAGGAAAGAGGCTCGACTTGAATTGCTACAATTATAAACCTCGAAGGTATGACATGACACGTCAAGGTGTCCTTATCTTATCACTAACGATCGATAACCGAAAGGTATCTGGTTAAGCACCACAAGGTTTACATAGTAAGGAGTCGCCACTCAATAGAACATTGAGAAAGAAGGGTGTTCCGACCTTGTGAGGCCAAAAAACTCAGAGAGGGTCCGGAATTCCACTTTTATTTTTACCTTTGACAAATGTGACATTGCGGTTTTCAGATTAATCGTGTTATCTCTTTTCTTTTATGCAAGAGCAAAGCAAATATAGAGATCAAAGGCACACCCAATCATGTAAGAAAGCGGTAAAGCATGGCATAAAATAAAGCGATAAAGACATCCATAAATCGAGCAGTTCATTATGCCCCGTTTAGGCGAGGACTTTGGTCCTCACATGTAGATTATTAAAAAAGCATTTCATTGCGAGATCTTGAAGACAGGGACTTGTCAGCCCAAATTTTATTTAAGAAATGTCTCGTGTTATTTAATTATATACAAAAATCATTTACATTATTAAAGGCTAATTTTACATGCGAGTTTTCCAGGCAAAAATGCGAACATTGGTCGGATTTTATTAATAAAACATTCCAATTAATTACTATAAATACTTTTAGTGACATTTTCTATGTACGATCAAAAAAGCATTTTACAATAAAGGAAAGGATAATAAGCTTACCTGGAGCGCTTTCCTAGTCATGTCCACGAGAAGCTTTATTCCTCGGGAGAAATTATAATAATAATAATAACAACAAAAATGATATAAAAATGAAAAGAAAGCATCCATAAAATTTTCTTGAAGTGAAAAGGAAGTGAGAAGGCACAGATCTAGCACGCATGTCAAAAAATGCATGAGAGTGTGTTTGACGACACGCAGTTGACTCACCTACCTCAAACACCATGAAGCCTCACTCTACCAAGTCATCCTAAGGGTCAAACACCGTGAAGCCTCACTCGGTGGAGTGAATTTTCACTCTACCGAGTCAAGCTTGTTGAATTGGAATAGGACTCTAATTTCTTCTAGTTTGGGAAGTTTGGCATTCGAATTTCTTCCAGTTTTGGTCTATTTAAGCACCAAAGAACACTAGTTTTGGGAGATTTCTTGATTTTTATGAATTAAAAGTTTTAGTTTAATTTAGTTTTACTCCTAGGGTTTGGAGGCTAAAATTAAAGACTTTGCAATGACTTCAAGAGCAATTGAAGGGTTCTAAGTGTTTGTATCATTTTTATTTATTTTTCTTTAGTTTTAAGATGAACTATGAGTGGTTATTTTACTTTTGCTAAAGAATACTTGAATCCTTAAACTCTTATTTTCATGACTTAGCTATGATTCAATTCAAAGCAAGTTTAATTATTTCTTGATTTTATGCAAATTCTTATCTCAAGTTGTGTTAAGATTGATTGTTAACTTATTTGATTAATAGTTAGCGATTGATTCACATATGATCTGTAATATGCATGTTCTTGGTTTAGTTCATCAGTATTGACACATGGTTATTTTCTGAATTTGAGATAATTGTGTGCTGATAAAAGTGGATTAAAACTGAGAAAAGTTGAACTAAGAATAAATTGAAGTTAAGTTTGCTTGAAAAAGTATTTAATAGATGTCTAGGAGTTTAAAACCAGATTTTTCTGCTAGGTGTTGAATTATTCTGAACACGAAGGTTTAATACGTGGACTAATAGTCTAAATAAGTTATCTGACTTTATATCACTGGTTTTTCCATAATCACTTGTGTTTCTTTTCACTGAGTCATTGCAATATTAGGTAATGTGGATTCTTTGAGTACTATATTTAAAGTCTTAATCTTATTGCCCTATATTACTAGCCGATCTAGTATACTTGCTAGACATCGGTCAAGTTTTTGGCACCGTTGCTGGAAAAAACATTGGCATTTATTTTTATATTTTAAAGTGAATTTTATGTGTTTTTCTTCTTCCTTCTTATTCTTTATTCTTTTATTTATTTTATTCTTTTATTCTTTATAGGTGTCAATAGTTTATGGTAAGAAGCAATCCAATTTTGCCTATCGACCCTGAAATTGAAAGGGCATTTCATAGGATTAGGAGATTAAGGAAAATAAATGTGAATATAGAAGATCAGGAACTTAATAACCTTAATAACCACCCTCTCCATGATCCACCTATAAATAATTCACCTTTGATAGAAGAGCAAGGCATAAATAACTAATCTCAAGGGAATGGGTTTAGGCCTAAAACTATTAAAGACTGTGCTACTCCTAGGTGGAATAAGGAACACAGGACCATTATGCTATCTAGAAATCAACATTTTGAGTTGTAACCCACTTCCATCACCATGGTCCAAAAGAATCAATTTTCAAAATCAAAAATTGAGGATCTAACCCAACATTTGGATATCTTTCTTGAGATTAGTGATACAATGCAAAAACCAAATGTGTTTATTGATGCTATTAGGCTTAAATTATTTCCTTTTACTCTCATTAGTAAAGCAAGAGACTGGTTGCAAATGCTACGAAGTCAATCTATTAGATCATGGGACCAAATGTAAGAAAAATTTTTAGTCAGATTCTTCCTACCCATCAAGACAGCCACAATTAGGAACAATATTTACAATTTTCAGCAGTTTTATGAGGAGCCATTTTATGAGGCTTGAGAAAAGTTTAGGAGACTTCTCAAAAGCTGTCCATACTATGAAATTGATGTACATCAATTAATGTCTATTTTTTATGCAAGTGTGAATCAGACAATGAGGTCTCTCCTAGATGTAGCTTTAGATATAAGCTTCATAAACAAGGTACCTAAAAAAACTTTCCAATTACTTGATGAGATGGCTACCAATGATGCTCAATGGGTAAGCACAAGATCCACACAGAAGAAGAAAGCAACACACAGTGTAGAAGGAATAGCCATGCGAAAGGCACAAATTGAGTTATTGAAGAAGGAGGTAAGTGGTTTAAAGATTCAAAATGTGTCATCTTTATCTCAATCATGTAATACTCATATAGGGACACATATAACATCTAAAAATAAAAGTGAGGAAGGTTTAGGTACATTAGTGGAAGAAGTAAATACATTAAACCCTTATAGAAATACCTATAATCTTGGGTGGAGAAATCACCCTAATTTTTTATGAAGAGAAAGGAACCATACATCTTTATCCAATACTCAACCTAGGGCTCCCTTTAACCAAAATGAGGCTTCCCATAGCAACAACCACTTACCCTACCAAGCTCAAACCCAACCACACTACCCATCTATGTATCAAGCTCTACCATATCAACCCCCAGGTTTTCAAGCTAGACCTCAACCCCCACAGGATAGGAAATCTAACTTAGAGGAAATGTTTGCTAGCTTTATGACCACCCAATCCTCATTTATGGCTAGTCAAGATGCTAGGTGAAAATCTCAAGATATTTGGATGAGAAATCAAGATGCGTCAATTAGGAACTTAGAAAGTCAAGTAGGGAAACTTGCAAATTCTCTTTCAAATAGGAACCATGGTACTTTTCCATCTAATATGGACCAAAACCCAAAGAAAGAAGCAAAGGCAATCACCTTGAGAAGTGAAAAAGAGGTAAAAGAAGCTAAAAATGGTAAGAATTCTTTAGATTTGGTGGAACCAACAATAAAGGTAAGTATTACTAAACCTGATGTTAATAACGAAATTCCTACTATTGTTGAGAAAAGTAAAGGTAAGGAAAAGCTTGTTTCTAATGTACTTGATGAGTCTAAGTTGCCTTATCCATCTTTATCTAGGAAAGAGAAGTATAATGAACAATTAACTAGATTTTTAGATATGTTTAAAAAGTTACATGTAAATTTACCATTTGCTGAAACTTTATTACACATGCCTAAATATGTTAAGTTTATAAAAGAGCTATGTTCTAATAATAAAAAGCTAGAGAGTGTAGGAACGGTCCAATTATCTGAAAATTATAGTGTAATTTTAATGAACAAAATTCCTAAAAAAATTAGACTATCCTGGCAGTTTTACTTTTTCATGTGAATTAGGAGGAAATTTTATTGGCTATGCATTATGTGATTTGGATGCTAGTATAAACTTGATACCTTATTCAATTTGTAGGAAATTAAATTTAGGAGACATCAAAGAAACCCAAATGAAACTACAATTGGCGACTAAATCGATGAAAAAGCCAAAAGACATAATAAAGAACTTATTGGTGAAGGTTAGAAATTTTATATTTTTAGTTGATTATAGTAATGAATTTGGAGGAAGACCATAAGGTGCCATTAATAGTGGGAAGGTCATTTCTAAACACAGCAAAGGCATTGATTAATGCAAATGGACAAATAGTTACTTTAAGGTTTAATGAGAAAAAGATGGTGTTCAATGTGAATAAGGTGATGAACACCCATCCTATGACTTTGAAGTGTGTATTTTCTTCATGGATAGTGTTCAAAAATGTGTGGAGGAGAAATAAGAGGAAATTCTAATAGATGATGCACTACAAGACTGTTTGATGCATTCAAGGAAAACGAAGAAAGTTGGAAAGAAAGAAGAGGAGCTAATAAAGGAGCTAAAAAAAGAGCACAATGAGGAAGGAACAAAGAAGGATAAATCGTGTCCTCCTAAGGGAGAAAACAATTTTGAACTTAAAACTCTTCTTTCACATTTAAAATATGCATTTTTAGAAGATAAAATTATTTCTTCACTTTTGAAAGGTTTGGAAGAAAAGATGCTTGTGGAAATGTTGAAGAAGCATAAAGGAGCAATTGGTTGGCAGACATCCGACTTAAAGGGAATTAGTCCCAATTACTGTACACACCGAATTCCTATGGAGAGTGATTTCAAGCCGATGGTACAACCCTAAAGTAGACTCAATCCAGCTATACAAGAAGTAGTGAAAAAAGAGGTACTTAAACTACTAGATGTAGGTATTATTTATCCCATTTCTAATAGTAGTTGGGTGAGTCCAATATAATGTGTGCCTAAAAAGAAAGATATGAATGTGGTAACTAATGAAAAAAATGAACTTATCCCAACACGCACCACGACGAGATGGACAGTGTGTATAGATTATAGGAGGTTGAATAATGCCACTAAGAAATATCATTTTCTTTGCCTTTTATTGACCAAATGTTAGAGAGGTTGTCCAGGAATAGATTTTATTGCTTTTTAAATTGTTATTCGAGATATATGCAAATACATATAGCTCTGGGAAGACAAAAAAAAACCAAATTTACATGCCCTTATGGCACATTTGCATATAAGAGAATGCCATTTGATCATTGTAATGCCCCAGCTACCTTTCAAAGGTGTATGATGGCCATATTTCATGATTTCATTGAAAAGTTCATGGAGGTTTTCATGGATGACTTTACTTTGTATGGTTGTGATTTTGAGTCTTGTTTGGATAACCTTGCATTGGTCTTAAAAAGGTGTAAAGAAACTAACTTTGTCCTTAATTGGGAAAAATGTCACTTCATGGTGAGGGAAGGTATAGTTCTAGGGCATAAGATCTCTGAAAAAGGAATTGAAATAAATAAGGTTAAAATATATATGATTGTGAAATTACCTCCCTCTACTAGTGTTAAGGGCATGAGGAGTTTCCTTGGTCATGCGGGCTTTTATTGTCAGTTTGTTAAAAAATTTTCTAAAATTGCTAAAACACTTTCTAATTTATTGCTTAAAGATGTTGCATTTAATCAGTGTTTTTAAGCTTTCAATTTACTGAAGCAAAAGTTAATTATAGCACCGATCATAGCATTATCGAATTGGACTTTACCATTTGAGATAATGTGTGATACTAGTGATTACACAGTAGGAGCACTTTTAGGCCATAGAAGGGAGAAGATTTTTCATATCATCTAATATGCCAGTCATACACTCACTGGAGCTCAAGTGAATTATACTATCATGGAAAATGAGTTATTGGCAATAGTATTTTCTTTTAAATAATTTAGGCTATATATTTTAGGATCAAAGTCACAGTATGGTCAGATCATGCGGCTCTTCGACTCATTTTTGCTAAGAATGATTCTAAACCAAGCCTTATTAGATGGGTTTTGCTACTACATGAGTTTGATGTAGAAATCAAGGATAAAAAGGGAGCTGGAAATTTTGTAGCTGACCATCTATCTATATTGGATCATGCTCATATAGAAAAGGGAGAAATTTCTAATTTATTTTCTGATGAACATATTTGTACTATTTATGCTTATGTAAGTTCAGTTCCTTGGTACAGTAATATTGCTAATTATCTTGCAAGAGGTTACCTTCCAAAGGATTTCACTTGGCAACAGAAGAAAAAGCTAAAAGAGGATGCAAGGCATTATCTATGGGATGACCTTTATTTGATCAAGATATGTCCAGATCAATTGCTTAGGAGATGTGTTCTAAAGGAGGAACAAGAGGATATAATGAGACAATGTCATGAAGGAGAGGTTGGAGGTCACCATGGACCAAACTGTATAGTGCAAAAAATTTTACAGTCAGGTTTCTTTTGGCCTTCTATTTTTGCTGATGTTAAATCTTTTATAGAATTATGTGATATGTGCCAATAGCTAAGAAATATATCTAAGAGGGATGAGATGCCTATGAATAATATGTTAGAAGTTGAAATTTTTGATGTTTGGGGTATTGACTTTATGGGGGCCATTTCCAAACTCATGTGGATTTGAGTATTTCCTAATTGCTAGGACATGTGTTGCTAGAGTTGTGCTTAAATTCCTTAGGAGGAATATTTTCACTAGGTTCAGGGCACCAAGAGCGCTATTATAAGTGATGGAGGCAAGTATTTTGTCAACATCAATTCAAAACATTACTTAGAAAATTTGGTGTCGAAGCATAAAATAACAACCTATATCATCCTCAAGCAAATAGGCAAGTGAAAGTGTCTAATAGGAAGCTAAAATCAATCTTAGAGAAAATAGTAAATAGCACTAGAAAAGATTGGCCTCAAAAGTTAGATGAGGCTCTTTGCGCCTATAGAACTACATATAAGACCCCTATAGGCATGTCCCTATTTAGGTTGATTTTTGAAAAAGCATGTCATTTGCGTTGAATTAGAGCATAAGGCATATTGGGCGACAAAACTACTTAACTTTGATTTAAGATGTGCAGGAGAGAAAAGAAGTTTGCAGCTTAATGAACTCACTGAGTTTCGATAGTGGTCATATGACAATGCAACTCTCTACAAGGAGAGGCAAAGCATTGGCATGATAAGAGGTTTAAATATGAAGGAATTTATTCCCGAGATGCTGGTCTTATTATACAATAATCGATTGCGATTGTTCCTAGGTAAGCTAAAATCAAGATGGCTTGGGTCATATGAAGTATTGTCAAGCAATGAATTTGGAGTGGTGACCATCAAGATTCTGAAGGATGGCATGAATATAAAGTCAATAGTCATAGACTAAAGCCTTATCGCTTTGGGCAAGTGAAGGTTGCTGAAGTAATCATGGTTTTTTGGGACTATTAATTGGGCTCTAAAAGTCTAGCTGAGGACTTTCTAAACTCAAAACTAAACTCCTTCCTTACCTTTGTTTGTGTTATTGGTTTTGTTCTGTTAGTTCTTGTTCTGTGCTGTTAGTTTGTGTTATTTGGTTTTGTTTTGTTGGTTTTATTCTGTGTTGTTTTGTTGATTGTTGTGTGAGTTAGTTTGCTTATGTTTAGTGCTTAAGTGTTTCATGAATTAAATATGACAAATTCATACTTAGAGTTAGGAAAATAGCTCATTTTGTCATATCTGCAGTCTAAACATATTTAGTGTTAGAGGCATTTTCAGTTGATTATGCACAGAAGAGAAACTTTTGCTAAGTGTTTAAGATTCTTTGGTAGAATTGTTATTTGTTAAAGAGGAATTAATCAAGGGAGTAATGCAAATCAAATGAACATCAAGTTAAAAATTCAATTTGAGGTTTTTTATGCATAAAGAACAACAAAGCATTTTTGGGTTTTAACTGTGAACTAAGAGCATTCACTTGGTACAATGAAAATATCCTCCACCAACTACCACACAACTCGGTAGAGTGGATTTTTTACTCTACTGAGTTCATCAACATGCCACACTTACAACTTTTTTCACAATTGTTTTTAGTAGCTCACCACTCAGTAGAGTGGATTTTCACTCCACCGTGTGCTACACCACTCGGTAGAGTGAGAATTCACTCAACCGTGTGTTACATCACTTAGTAGAGTGAGATTCACTCCATCGAGTCCTTTAAAAAAAACCCCACACACTGGATATTTTTTGCACTTTATGATATAGCATCTTGCCACTCGATTGAGTGAAAAACTCACTCCACCGAGCCACCCATTATAAAAACCCCTAATTTGCTTTTACTCCACCGTGAACTCTCTCTTTTGTCTGAAAAAAGTTTGCTTTCACTCTCTCACTCGTCCAACTCACCTCCACCAAGGCACTTAAATTTTTTATTTTCTTGGTTGATCATCTTTGCATCCTCAATTAATTAAGTCATCTACATTTTCTTTACTTCTTTCAATTTGATTTTGTAAGTGACAATTTACTTGGGTTTTTATTCTTAAATGTGTACATTTTGCCTCACTCATTTTGACCTTTATATGTTAATATTCTTGCCCCTATTGATTATATTTGCATTGATTGTTGGAATTGCTCTTGAAATTTTACATTTTGGTTTTAAATGGTTCAGATTACATGTAATTTAGCTTAGTTAAGTTGTGCACACAACAATGTTCGATAAAATTCCTCAAAGAATAATTTCATGCTTTGTGCTTAAATTTTCTTACTCTTAATCATTATAAATCATTCTCATATGTTGACATAATAAATCATTCATTAACATGTGAAGAATGTGGGCTAAATATTGAGTGTTTCTCTTAAGTGAGATTATTGACCCTTACATATTGTGGCATTGATATTTGCTATTATTGTTTCGTATAGTGGTACCCTAAAAGATCAAAGAAGAGTGAAGCATCAAGTTCATCTAGAAATCATGTTTTGGCATACATCGATGAAGATGATAGACAGTTGTACGAATACTTTAGGGAGATCACTTTTGTCAAGCTGGTTTATATTAAGCAATTTTATCTGGGTATAACGGATGGAAATTTATGGGATGAGATTTTTCCTTTGATTAGAAATATTGGTTGGGAGAAGTTCATTAAAAAGCAACCAAAGTATACCTGTATCTAGCACGAAACTTCTTCACATCATTTAAGCTTTATTTTTAAGATGAACAAAAAGAAGACACAATCAATTTTAAATTTGGCGAAAAAACTCACCATATGCTTTTTCGTAGTTTGCACAGAAATTAGGATTTTTCATAAATGGTATAGGTGAATTACCTAATGCCACCCCATAGGAGAATTGGGAATTCATTAAAGATCCCATAAATCTAGTGCCCTATCAATCAAACAAGCTAAAAGCCCGTGCTTTATGCAATCATACACTTTGAGTTCTTCATCGATTCTTATCCCTCACCTTCTTTAGCTGCCTTGGCAACCGGTGCAATTAATGCTAAGGAATGCATGCTTTTAAAATGTATGATTGAGGGTATACAGATTAATGGTGCAGTCCTTTTGTGCCAAAAATAAAAGAGCTGCAGAGAATAAAGAGTACCATTAAAGAGACATCTCTGGGGTGGATTACAACCATTATGCCAAAAGCAGTAGGTCATATGGACATAAGGGAATCCTTGGAAAGGCAACATTCATAGACTATGAGATTTTGATGCGAATGAAGGTGTTAGTTAAGAAGCCACATAAACATTGTCCGATAGGGATGAATATTTACGGCTAGTCACCGTGGGTAGAAACAAAGAAGAAGAGCATGATCCTGTTGCACATGATCTCGCTGCTCATGCACTAGCTATGCAATAACCCACAACACAGGAACTTTTGCCCCTAAATGATTGCATTTATGAATCAAGTGATTGGTCGGTTGGATAATATACAAGATAGCATTAATAAAGTGAAGCAGAATCTTGAGTGGTTTGTCACCAATTTTTGGGTAAGATTTCCACCACCACCATCCAAATGAGCTTAATTTCAGTTTGTTGTGGATAGCAAATTTTTGAAAGGGGGGTAGAGCTTTTTTAAGCTTAATGTTGCTTAGGTTCAGGAAGTAGAATCTAATTCTCCCCTTTTATTCATGAAAACACTTATATTTTTGTGTTTGTGTTTGTGTTTGTGTTTGTGTTTGTCTTCTTTTAAAATTTTAGTTGCTTTGTCTGTAAGGTTAACTCTAGGAGCAACTTTGTATTTTGTTTTAAGTAATAATACTATTAAATGTTGTTAGGCATTGTTAGTTGTTTGTTTTCCTATTTTAGTTACTATAGTCAAATAGTTAGCTCAAAATTGTCACTTAGCTTACACTAGACTTAGTTTGTCCCAGTTTTACGCTCAAAAGTTGAACTAGTTAAACTTGAACTTAGACTGTGCAGTTTTAAAATCTTTGTTTAGCATTAAGATAAGCATGTTGTTTAATGAGTTTTAGCTAGTTTAGCATTCAACTTGACTTATATTTGTTAGTTTTCACTTTTTGGCACCAAGACCAGTTTTGAAATAAGAGAAAAACTAATGTATTATAGTAGTTGAGCAAGGAATTTTAAGATACTAGAATCTTTCTCATTATCCTTCGAAGCATAAAAATAACTCAAACAACTTAGAAAGTGATCTAGGCATATTTTTTCTTGTTGAGACTATTTAGTTATCCTATGTGTATAATTATCCCTTGTTAGCTATTTGGAGCTTAATGAGATATGCTTAATGCGTGCCATATTTATTTTTCTTGTTACACTCACTGATTAACCATATAGCCTAAAAAGCCTTTATCTTTCTCTCTAGAATTGGCCACTCTAGAATTAGATAGATTAACTTTTGTTTGGTATTGTAAAAGGTGTAGTAAGATAGCTTTGGGGTTTTTAGCAAAGGTTATGAATGAAATCAAGAGAATAGTGAAAAATTTTACCCTGTAACTACCCATTTTTATCATTATATTGCCAGTAATGAAGCTAGTATAAAAAAATGATTCTAGTGTGAAAGAAATAAATAAAGGTAGCATATATGGCAAAATTTTAAGTGTGGGTGGTTACAAGAAAAAACAATTGTGACTTCTAAAAGGAGATGAATTATGAATTTGAGAGAGTTGCAATAGTTCTTTCTCTCAAGGGTATTTTGATTATAAAAGGATAAGTAAGTCTTGCTTAGTACTATAATTTTTAAGTTGGTGGGTGAAATTTTAGAAATGGTAGTCTATCTTGTCATAAAGTGGCTATTCTTTTTTATTATCTATTGTCCATTCTTTGATAGCCAACACCTTAACCCTATTACAACCTTTTAAGGCTTAAGTGATTCTAAGTTCTATTTTGAGTTGTTCAGCGGAGATGACCTTTGGATTCCGATGCTAAAGGAGAGGCTTATGGTATTTCTAGAGTTTCGAGTACAAAACCATTTGTACACTTAGGTGTACATTCATTCTAAGCTTAATTATGAATGTGCATCGATGTTTTGATTTTAATAATGCTTGAATTGTTTTGGTCTTACACACACATATAGAAACTAGCTCATATTATCTTACTTGAATTTATTCTAGTTAGAATTTCATTAAGTGCTCTTGTTAATTGCTAAGCTTGGTTTTGGAATGCATAATTCTTAGTTAAAGTTTGGTTATTTTGAGAAGTTGGCATGTTCTAATTTGCTCGAGGGCGAGAAAAGACTAAGTGTGGGGTATTTGATAATTGTGAATTATACTATGTTTTAATATGTGTTTAGTGTGTTTATTGTGTCATTTTGGTGTTTATTTATTTAATTTAGTGTTTAATTGTTAAGTTTATCATATTATGTACCTAATTGCATAAATTGGTGTTTTTTAGTTATGAAATTGAAGAAAAAGAAAGATTTAAGGGCAAAAGAGGAAATTCACCTTTTGAGGGATTTTTGAAGATAAGGATTCATGTATTTAGTCCAGAAGCTAGCCACTTGATTGAGTGAATTCTTACTCTACCAAGTCATCCTAAGGGTCAAACACAGTGAATCCTCACTCGATGGAGTGAATTTTCACTCTACCGAGTTAAGCTTGTTGAATTAGAATAGGACTCCAATTTCTTCTAGTTTAGGAAGTTTGGCAGCCAAATTTCTTCCAATTTGGATCTATTTAAGCAATAAAGAACACCGATTTTAGGAGATTTCTTGATTTTTAGGAATTAAAAGTTTTAGTTTAATTTATTTTTACTCTTAGGGTTTAAAGGCTACAATTGAAGACTCTGCAAAGACTTCAAGAGTAATTGAAGGGTTCTAAGTGCTTGTATCATTTTTATTTATTTTTCTTCAGTTTTTAAATGAACTATGAGTAGTTCTTTTACTTTGGCTAAAGGATACTTGAATCATTAAACTCTTATTATAATGACTTAGTTGTGCTTTAATTCAATTCAAGTTTGATTATTTCTTAGTTTTGTGCAATTCTTATCTCAGGTTGTGTTAAGATTGATTGTTAACTTATTTGATTAATAGTTGGTGATTGATTCACATATGATCTGGGATATGCATGTTCTTAGTTTATTTCATTAGTATTGATTCATGATTATTTTCTGAATTTGAGGTAATTGTGTGTTGATAAAAGTGAATTAAAACAGAGAAAAGTTGAACTAAGAATAGATTGAAGTTAAGTTTGCTTGAAAAAGAGTTTAAAGTATGTCTAGGGGTTTAAAACAATATTTTTATGCTAGGTGTTGAATTGTTCTAAATATGAAGGTTTAATACATAAACTGATAGTCTGAATAAGCTATCTGGATTTATATCACTGGTTTTTTCATAATCACTTGTGTTTTTTTACTGAGTCATTGTAATATTAATTAAAGTGGATAGTCCTTTAGCATAAGTTATCTTTATTATTGATTTTTTACCAACTTACATTATTTGCTTTGTAAAGTTTAAAATTCTCTGCTTACTTGTATTGACTTCATTATGTTAGTTATTTAAGTTCCTATTTTTAGTTCATTAAATCTTCATCATTACAAAACTTGGGATTTCTCTTACTCTTTGCACACAGTGTTCATTTTAAAATTTGAAACAAGTTTTCACTTACACAGTTTCCCTTGGGTATGATATTTACGGTCTTAATCTTATTTTTCGATATTACTTCCAACCTAGTACACTTGCTAAACACCAGTCAACCTAATTTGTTGAGATACTCAAGGAAGAATAGGTTTGAAGAAGCCATCATGCATTCTACACTACCAAAATCGTCGGCTGAGTTATCTTATGACCTTGATTTAAATTTGCCTATTGCTCAAAGCAAAGGAGTTAAGTCATGTATAAAACATTTTATTTCTAACTTTGTCTCTTATAATTTTTTATCTCCCTCTTACAAAGCCTTTGTCTTGTCTCTTTCCTCTATGTCTATTCCACAATATTAGAGGGAGGTAATCACAGATCCAAAATTGGAAGAAGCTATGGTAGAATAAATGAAAGCTCTCTCTAAAAATGAAACCTGAGAACTTGTTAACTCTCCAAACAAGAAGTTAGTTTGTTGTAAGTTAGTGTTCATAATAAAACACAAAGCTGATGGTTTGATTGAAAGATTCAAAGTCAGATTAGTGGCAAAGGGATTTACTCAAACTTATGGAGTTGACTATTAGGAGACATTTGCACCCGTTGCCAAAATGAATACAATTAGAATCTTGTTATACTATGCAGCTAACTTAGATTGGGATTTACATATATTTGATGTGAAGAATTCATTCCTCTATGGGTACCTAGAAGGAAAGATTTATATGGAGATTCCTCTTGGTTTTGATGGTGAAAGAACTAAAAGAAAGGTGTGCAGATTGAAGAAAGCTTTATATGGGTTGAAACAATTTTTGAGAGCTTGGTTTGACAGATTCAGTAAAGCCATGTTCTCTTTTGTTTATCAACAGAGCAATGTTGATCGTACCCTCTTTATAAGACACTCCAAGGTAAGATCACTCTTCTCATTATTTATGTTGATGAAATAGTGATAACAGGAGATGATAAAAAAGAAATGGTTCAGTTAAAAAAGCTCTTAGCTCAAGAGTTTGAGATCAAAGATCTTGAAACTTACAATATTTCTTAGGAATTGAAGTTGCTAGATCAACCAAAGGAATCTTTATTTCTCAGAGAAAATACATCCTGAATCTTTTGAATGAAACTGGTATGCTAGGATGCAAACCAGCAGACACACCCATTGAAAGTAACCATAAGTAACAAGTAGGTACTAAAAACTCAGTTAATAAAGGCATATATCAAAGATCGGTTGGTAGACTTATCTATCTATCTTATACTAGACTAAATATTGCTTAAGCAGTTATTTTGGTGAGTCGGTTTATACATAATTCTAGAGAATCTCATCAACAAGTTATTTTTTGTATTTTGCAGTATTTAAAATTAGCCCTAGGAAAAGTTCTTCTTTTTTCAAAAAAATGATATTCGAATTGAAGCCTTCACAAATGCAGATTGGACTAGATCTCTAGATGATAGAAGATCCACCTCTGGTTATTATACATTTGTAGGAGGTAACTTAATCACTTGAAAAAGCAAGAAATAGAGTGTAGTTGCAAGATCAAGTGCAGAAGCATAATACAGAGCTATGGCTCAAGGTGTTTGTGAGTTGTTGTGGTTGCAGAGTTGAAGTGGGTTGAAAAAGATAGGCTATTTTTGTATTGTGATAACAAAGCTACAATCAGTATTGCTTATAATCTTGTTCAACATGACAAGATGAAGCACATCGAAATTAATCCACACTACATCAAAGAGAAATTATCTGATTGTATCTTAAGCTTACTTTATATAATGTTAGACAAGCAATTGGCTGACATTTTCACAAAAAGACTCAGTAGTCGAGCCTTCCATACCATAGTCTATAAGCTGGGCATACGTAATCTGTTTGCACCAATTTAAGGGGGAGTATTGGTTGATCTATTTCTTTAGTTAGTTTTATAATTAAGGTTAGAATAGTGTTTTTTCATATATACTAGTTGTATATATATAAAACCTATTTGTATTATTATTTTAAGTAGTGATTGAAATAATTAAAAAAACCTCATTTCAAAAAAATCTTCAAATAGATAGAAAGAAAACATCCACCTCCTATACAAATTGGTTGGGTTTGATGAAATTGACCGAGTTAAGGGCATAAGAGCATAATAAGAAAATATGCAAACAAACAGGTTACGGTTGGAAGAAACAACGCATATTTTTGGATCTTCTATATTGGAGAACAAATATGATTCGTACTAGTGCAGGTTGTGGTAGAGGCAGGTCTACATTTAATAGAATAGGTACAGTTCCTAATTGTGCATAAATGCCTAGTATTCCTGGATCTTCAACAAGTATGGAAAGAAAGAATGAAGAATCAAATTATGCAACCCTTAAATATTCAGGTTCGGATGTCTCACATGATCAACCTATTGCAAATTCAATTTTTAACAGCACGATGTCTGATAAGGAACAACATAAAGCTATTCCTATGGAAAATATTATTTATGTCAATGGAAAAATGTAAGTTCTCAAAAATTAGTGTACTATGATTTTAAATTAATACTTGTAATACAACATGAATTGTTTTGTGTGATTATTTGTAGGTTAGAACCTTCTAAAAAATGTTCCGAGAAGCTGAATGAAATATCCAGGCTTGAACTTGATCCCAACGGGATCAACTGGAGGTCATTGAGCTAAAATTTAAAGGATTTTTATTGGGGAGAACCTAAGGTAACTAAAATCTAATGCAACACTAAAAAATAAGAGGAAATATATATTTTAAACTTAAATAATGTCTAAATTTACAAATGTATTTAAATTGTGGCTACAGAAAAAATTTATTTGTGTTGGTTTTTTATTTATGTAGGAGAAAAATGTAGAAATGTAAAATCTTAGAACTCAAAAACTTAGCCTCTCTCATTTTATTTATTCATAAAACTTATATATTTATAGTAGAATTTATAACAAAAATAATCAAAAATATTTCTAAAAATATGAATATGAAACAATAAAATCAAACTCAAATTTAAATGTAAAAAATCCTAACTCTCCTACTTCTCTTACTCCAATCTTTGACTCAATCTTTTATTGATTCCAATTGATTCATTCTTAACACTTCTCCTTGAGTCAATTGCTGCAAAAAGACATGACTTGAAATGCATATAGGCTTTATTTTTTCATGGTTATGGGGCATAGACATGGGATATAGTTCATAATTATGGGAACATGGGCATTGTATATTTTTGTTGATGTAAGGCATAGGCATGGCACATTTTTTGTTGTTATAGGGTATAAGCATGTCATATATATACATGTATCTTTCATTTTATGGGCATTTTTTTTAAAATAAGAAATCCTTCTCCTATTTTTCATTCACTACAATTGACTTTATTTTCTTGTTTATTTTTGCATACTCTCTCTATATGACCCATTTGGCCACATTTGTTGCATTTGATATCTGGTCTCCACCAACACTTATATTATGGATGATTTTTCTTCTTACAGTGAAAATAAGGTGTATTGTTTCCCTCGTTATTTTTTTTCTTCATTAACGTTGCTTGAAAAGCTCCTTCTATGTGCAAATTTTTGTATGTGTATTTTTTGATCCTCAAGAAAGAAGGTTATAATACCACTTTGTTTTTTTTTAATGGAGGAGAGAAATGTAGAAATGTAAAACCTTGGAACTCAAAAACTTGGCCTCTCTCATTTCATTTATTCATAAAACTTACATATTTATAGTAGAATTTCTAACAAACATAATAAAAAATATTCCTAAAAATATGAATATAAAATAATAAAATCAAACTCAAATTTAAATATAAAAAATCATAACTCTCCTACTTCTCCTACTTCAATCTTTGACTCAATTTTTATTGATTCCACTTGACTCATTCTCAACAATTTGGAATCTTGCCACAGAAAATTATGTTAAACAATTTGGAATAACTATATTTAGATTACATTACATATTATAAAATACATTACCTCCATCTATTCACCTATTAGGATCAGAAGATCATCTAGAATTGTGGTTTATGTGATTTAGTTGTTATCTTTTAGGATGTGCTGACCCTTGGCAAGGTTTGAATTGTGGGTAGAAATTTTATTTGTTTATTTTTTAAAATTTTTATTGTTTCAAATTATGTGCAGGCTAAAAAATTAAGCCAAGAGCCTACACCAACAGATTGCATTTACACATGCATACACATAAGAATGATTGGTTTCCTTTTTTGATACTAAAGCCAAAGTTATGCTTATAAGTCACTTCTTGAACTTATTTTATGAAATTGATGTTTAATCATTAGTTTGTTCTTCAACGGATTAAATTTATTGCCTATTTGCCTTTGATTATGATGGAAATTATTAGTTGTGATTTAATATTTTTTGGACTTCAAGATAAGGTTGTTAAATTAAAAGAACAATATTTGTCTCAACGAAACCCAGTTAATGAGGTTCAAATTTATTATGAGGCTGTTGGAGGCAAGAAGAGGAATAGGATTTATGGTCTCGGATATGTAGGAATGCATTACTTTGGTCCTAATTTTCGTGACTCGCATGGGTTGAATGCACGACCAGGTTCATCGTTGCATGCACATCATGCAACAACAAAAGATATTCAAAATATTGTGCATGAGGCAATTAACGCATATATGCCTAGCTTGGCGGATGTCCTCACAGATAAACTGACGGAAAAATTGAGTGAGAAATTGGTACCGGTGTTAACAAGTAAAGTACGCCAGCAATTAGCAAATGAGGATCAGCAGCTGTCTACAAATCCTAGTGGAGACTTGAACAATTATTGTTTATTTAATCGAACATAGATTTTTTGTTTTTGCTGTTATAATTTTGTAACTAAAATAAAATTTTAGATATTTTTTTGTACAGCACTGCAAAACTTTGTATATGATACTGATATTAGTATTGCTTACATAGCAGTGAGAATTAGATTAATTATTTGTATAGTACTACAAAACATTGGGCATAATACTGATAGTATTTGCATAGCAGTTATGATATATATATATTGATTGTATTGGATTTTAAAATTGTTAATTAATATATATCATTAATTTACAATTTAGACTTTTTGCATTGAATTTATCACGTTTACTTTTTTTTTTGTAAACAGAAAATATTTTATTTTTGCAAAAAAAAAATAAATAATGTAATTTTATATTACCAACAAAATACAGCGAAAATTCCGTCGCTGTTATTAATGACAAATTACCAATTTTTATCAGATAAATTTACAGACGAAATATTGATGGATAAGCCCGTCAATGTATTTTCTAAAATAATTTTTATTAAATAAATTAACCCAAAATACTGACAGATTTTCCGTCGGTAAGAAGCTGAAAATGACCAAACATCTGGCGGATTTTGGAACAAAATTACCAACGGTCTTTTTTAATAATTCCGTCGGTAAATTTACAGACAAAAAATTTATCAGTGCCTAGGCATGTTTTACCGACGGAAATGGAAGCTTTCCATCGGTAAGACCTTTTCCGTCAATGAAATGCAAAATTTTGTCTATAAAATAAATTTTTTGTAGTGTTAATTAGCAATAAATATATGCTCTAGGTTTTTGAAAAATTTTTGTCTAGATTCGGTTTGGACAATATTTTATGAATAATAATTATAGCAATTTTTTAAACAATTTTACATAATTTGCAATGTATTATTATTTTGATTCTTGAAAATTGCTTAAATTGAGTGTAGGCAAGAAGGACCCAAGGATTTGTAGTTATTCAACTACTTTTTATAAAATTAAATTAATTATTCGGCAATGATAGATTTATAAGAGTTTGTAGTGATTCAGTTATTATATAAGGCCGCACGTTTGTTATACATACAAAAAATAAATAAATAAAAGAAAAAAATAACACAAATAAACTAATTTTATATTTAAATAGAGTAAAAAAATAAAAAAAATAAATTAAAAAATGTAAGAAGATAAAAAAAATAAATTTTGATCGAATTATAGTAACAATATGCATGGCTAAGCATGTATTTATAGAAAACAATGAATAAACTTTTTTGAAATTATAATTATATTAATTTATTATTTTTAAAGAAACTATGATTATCTTATTATAATTGTAATTGTATATTGGTAATGATAATTTTATTAATATTTTTTATTAAATTTCAAATTCTTATCTAAAAGAAGTATTGCTGAAATGTGAGAACATTCGTTTTGATAAATACTAAACCCTAGTGGAATAGGGACACCGAAATCAACAATTAAGATTTATTAGGAAAGTAATTTATCTTAAACCATTAAATAAATTGTAGATAAAATAAATGTGAATAATTTCAAGAAAATAGATAAAATATATGATGGCTATCAACAATAGGTTGTTCTTTAATACTATTTTAAATTTTAAATTTCAAATTAAATTGGATAGTGTCTACAAATTACTATGGAAAAAACAATAGATTTTTTTAATCCTATTTTAAATTTCAAATTAACCTGCAAAAAACATTCCAAATTAAAATGTTCATTGTGCAGTGTCAATAAATTACAACAAATGTTAGATTTTTGGGTTTATTAGGGAGAGACTTTGCAATGGGCCTTGTAATTGGAGCAATAAAGGAGATTGCAATCAAGACAATTGCTCAAGCAATTCCAACTTTCTGCATGAGTATGTTTCAATTGCCTTCAAGTTTGTGTGACCGTTCGCAAAAGATGATGAACTCCTGATCAAAATCTTTATTGTTGCAACCTTGCCATGCTATGCAAACAAGGGTAGATGGTCATTTTTAATCCAAATTCTCTACCTAGCAAAGTGTTTGAAGCTAAATACTCCCGGGGTTTTTTAGAAGCTAATTTTGGAGTTAATCCCAGTTTTGCTTGGAAAAGTATTTGTGCAGCTAAGACCATTCTCATGCAAGGAGTGCAGTGGAGATTCGGAGACAGAAAGTCTATTCAAATTTTAAGGAACCATGGCTGTGGATATGATGACAATTTCAGAATTTCTTCTACTCCGTTGGAGGGCATGGAGAATTTAAAAGCCTGTGACTTATTAACGGAGGATGGCAAAAGCTGGGATCAGAATTTTATCAATGGTATTCTTGAACCAACTGATGCTAATAGAATTTTGGAGTATTTGGTCTCACAGGAACCTCTTTGTTTGGCAAAACAGAAATTAATCCTCCTCATGTTTATCTTATGCTGATTCTTTCTTGCAGGACCGGGAAAAAGCTAAAGATAGTTTTGGGGAGATTGATTCAGACCCAGCTCCTCCTTTAGCTAGCTCAGGGCATTGGAAAAAGCCAAGGGTGGGATGGATTAAATGCAATTTCGATGCTGCAAACATTGCAGCAGCAAATGTATCTTCTTTCGGCGCTATTTGCAGAGATCACTTGGGCGCTTTTGTTGCTGGTTTTTCAGGGTCACATCAGCAGCGTTTTAATCACATTTGGCGGAGGCTATCTCTCTCCGAGAGGTCCGCTTTTGGCTAAAGAAAAAGAACTTTTCAAGGATTGTGGTGGAGATGGACTGTCTGGTTCTCTTTAAAGCTCTTAGTAGTTCAGATTGTGTCGTTTGATTCTGAAGAATTCTTTTTCTCATGGTTTCCAAGGGAAGCCAATAAGACTGCTCACTGCCTTGCTCGAGCAGCTTTACCTATCCGGCCGGAGTTAGATTTGCTTTTGCTTTGGCTTTAGCTCACTAAAACCATCATCAAGCTGCCTCTTTGAAATCCTTTTCCAATTTCCTAAAAAGCAAGCCTTCTTTTGAATCAAAATTCTTATTGATATAAGCTGTTATATCTTGACAAAATCGTATTCTTTTTTAGTATTAAATTACAGATAATTAATAATTAATATATTAAAATACTATTTTTGAATATTTTAATTCATCAAGCTCATAGTATAAAAGATTATTAATTTATCGAACTCATTATTAAATAAAGAATAATAATTAATTCATGCAAATTTCATTTAGAATTAAAAGGAATTATTATTAATTAATAATAACTATACATTACTTCAATACTTAATTAAATCAAATTTTATCCATATAGAAAAGGAAAAGACTTAATTATTGAATGATACTTCATTCGTTCAAATTCCATTTGGAATGAAAATTTTTATTATTAATTAATAATAATTACACATTAATTAATCGAATTAAATAAGACCTTTATAAATAAAATTTATTGAATCCAATAATTTGACATTTGGGTTGGATCCGAACCGGAAGGAAGTCAGTCCGGTAGGAAAAGAAATCGCAGAGGAATCGGTCCGGGAGGGAGCCAACACTTCTTCATCTTTTGACTTCGTATTTCTTGCTGAACCATCTATGGTATGTAGTTGTGTTTGTCAATTCCTATTTCTCTTTCGACACTTCTGTTGCAGTGGATTCTTAATTTTGCTACCAGCACTTTGTGGATTTGCTTCCGGATTATGATTGATACTATAAGCCACATTGGGGTCAACTTGCATTCGCTCTGATGAAAGACAAAGAAAGAGATCAGGGGACTTTATGATCGGAGAAAGGAAAGAAGCGTGATGGGTGTATCACTTATTGCACACCATCACTTAGCTATTGCAGTTATCTTTCTCATTGTCGGTCATATGTATAAAACTAAATTCGAAATTGGATACAACATAAAAAAATTTTCAGAAGTACATAATCCTCGAGGGAAGCTATTAGGGCATATTCCTCAGGATGAGCCATTGGGATATAGATATAAGGGTCTTCATGTTTATGATACAATCAACAATTTGCTCATTTCCAATTAGGCTTTACTTGGCCTGTTTAGGGATTATTATTTTCTTAGTAGCTCAACACATGTATTCATTAGCTGTTTATGCATTTATAATGCAAGACTTTACTGCTCAAGCTACGTTATATACGCACGAGCAATACATAGCAGGATTTATCATGATTGGGGCTTTTGCTTATATGCACATCATCTTCGAATAATTTCACTTAGCAAGAAACTTTCATTGTTAATCACTGCTAAACCAACGCTTTAATCTGTCACACAAATTTTCATTCATTTTATCATTTTATATAGAGGAAATTGAGTTGGGCCTCGTAACTTGGCATTTTCCTTCTAGCATATCAAATCAACATGAATAGAATAGTGCAAATAAAATATTGTACGAATTGATTTAACACCTTATGACATTAAAGATAAGAGGAACAAGCAAGATTGATTACGAATGTGGGAATCAAATTTTAAAGGATATAATTAAATAGTTATAATAAAATAATTTATAAGATAAAAACTATTAAAATTTTATTTTATTTTAAATAAAATAAAATAAAATTAAAATTATTTAAAAATTAATTTTATATATCATTAAAGTAGTAGTTAATCACATCCTATATGATTATCATACCATTTTAAAACAGTCAACTTTCCAAATATATTCTAACTAGTTATTTGAATTTTTTTATCTCCTGTGCATGTCTTTTTTTTTATATTTACATGATGATTTTACATTATTTTCATCTAATAATTTAATTTATAAAATTAATTGATTTCAAAATAATATGATAATCATACTCGGTATACTTAATTATTTATATAAATTTGATTTTTAAGTTATTTTTACTTTAATTGAAATAAAATAAAATTTTTATAACTTTTATATTATAAATTGTTGAATTATTACCATTTAAATATAAATCTCAAAATTTAATGATTACTGATAAAATATAAAATTTCACCGTAGAAGGAAAGATCGCCGGTTATGGTGAATGAGGCTTTAAGACCTGTAAAAAAGAAAATTAATCCGGTCTTGCCGGATTTTTGTGCTCCGATACCTAAGTTAGCTATCAAAATGTGAAAAGAAAACTTAATGGAGAGAGAGAGGGAGAGAGTATAAAGAGTTTTCAGAGAGAGAGCTCCCTATTATGGGTATACCTGTAAAATTTATAACTTTGAGTGTTGGATTTTTTGGGCTTCTGGTCTTAGGCCTCTTCGTGGACCTTTAATGGGCCGGCCTTATAGTTAATTTTATTTTGGGTACTATCACTAGTCTCTCTCCACGCAATTCAATCTTTGAGATCGAAGGCTCGATAATTTTTGGAGTTACCCGCTTATGGGGAGTTATCCGTTTGGAGAACCTTGTCTTTGGGAGTTACTCGCTTATGGAGAGTTACTCGTTTGGAGAATACCTTGCCTTTGAGAGTTACCTGCTTATGAGGAGTTACCCGTTTGGAGAATACCTTGTCTTTGGGAGTTACCCGCTTATGGGGAGTTACTCGTTTGGAGAAACTTGTCTTTGGGAGTTACCCGCTTTTAGAGAGTTACCCATTTAGAGAATACCTTGATCGAGAGTTACCCGCTTATGGGGAGTTACCCGTTTATGATTTTTATCCTGCAAATAATTTTTTGCAATTTTATTATGCAAATAATTTTATAAATATTTACTAACCTGCTTTACGGTTGCTTATGTTGTCTGAGAGATAACCACATCCGATCCGTTTTTGACGGTGAAAAAATCACATCCGATCCGCTCTTGGCGATGGATGGTCTTCCGATCCGATCCACTCTTGGCGATGAAAAAAATCACATTCGATCCGATCCGCTCTTGACGATGGATAGTCTTCCGATCCGCTCTTGGCAGAGAGATATTATCCATCCGATTCGCTCTTGACGATGGATGGTCTTCCGATCTGATCCGCTCTTGGCAGAGAGATATTATCCATCTGATCCTCTCTTGACGATAGATGGTCTTCCGATCCAATCCGCTCTTGGCGGAGAGATATTTTTCATCCGATCCGCTCTTGGTAATGAATGGTCCTTCGATCCGATCCGCTCTTAGCAGAGATATATTTTTCATTCGATCCGCTCTTAGCAATGAATGGTCTTTCGATCCGCTCCGCTTTTGGCGGATAGATAACCATATCCGACTGATCGGAATAATCCGACCAATCAAAATTTTTCCATTCGATTCACTCTTGGCGATGGATAGATATTATCCATCCGATCCGCTCTTGGCGATGGATGGTCTTTCGATCCGATTCGCTATTGGCGGAGAGATATTTTTCATTCGATCCGCTCTTAGCGATGGATGATCTTTCGATACGATCCGCTCTTGGCGAATAGATATTTTTCATCCGATCCGCTCTTGGCAATGGATGGTCTTCCTATCCGTTCCGCTCTTGATGGAGAGATAACCATATCCGACTGATCAAAATTTTTCCATCCGAGAAACTTAAAAGAACAATTAAATAAATTATTAATATACATACCTGGTGTTGGGCCAAAAAATCTTTCGACATATATCTTTTCAGATCTTTAAAGGTGTGATAGGTAATCACATGCTTTTTTGTTATAGAGACGGGACCCATCCATCATATTTTTCAAGAGATAGAGATGGGTTTGCTGCCAATGCTAGTCATCTATGAAATTTGAGTGCATGTACCCACTGAAAATTGCTTTTTGATTTTCACTTTTCAGTTTTGTTTGTTCTTCCTACTATTTCTTCACCATCACTTTTGTCTGATTGGGGCCTCTCTGGTGAGTTTGGTTGTCACCTTACTTTATTTTTCTTGGAGCATAGCACCCGTATCACTTCTCTCTTTGCCTTTTTTGCAAAATCAAATTCAGGATCTTTAGATCTAGGCCTTTCCTTTAAAAAGAAACTCAAATTCTTTCATATTTAAGCTTTTATTGTGAGATCAAGCTTAAGATTTTTCAAATCTAGACTTTTTCTGTGAAATAAAGTTCAAGATCTTTTCATAAATTTTTCTTTTACAGATGGGCGATAGTAGATTTGAAGTTTGACGTTGAAACTCCTTTAAAAAGCAGCCATGAGACGAACATCATTTTTCTTTGATTTCAGGCTGAGTAGCTTAGACCCGACGTCAACTCTCAACGAAAGTATCAAATGATAAAATACAAAATTTTACAGTAGAAGGAGAGATTGCCGGCCATAGTGAAGAAGGCTTTAATGACCTGTAAAAAAGGAAACTAACCCGGTCTTGTCGGGCTTTTGTGCTCCGATGATTAAGTTAGCTATCGAAATGTGGAGAGAAAGCTTAATAGAAAGAGAGAGAGTATAAAGAGTTTTCAGAGAGATAGCTCCTCTGTTATGGGTGTACCTGTTAAATTTATAGTTTTGAGTGTTAGATTTTTTGAATTTCTGATCTTAGGCTTCTTTGTGAACCTTTAATAAACCGATTTTATAATTAATTTTATTTTCGATATTATCAATTACCGATGTAATTAACGCGAAAAAGTGGGACTATAAATCATAATATATCAATGGGATGCTAGGAAAAATAACCATAGATAGAAAGACACTAAAGAGATAAACGTGTCATATTTTATAATTTTGTAGCTGATGTGGCATTTAATGTATAACTATACAGTACTAGTTAATTAATCTCAGAAATAATGGCTCCATGTGGAGTGTTGTCAAATCATGATCTCGTTGGTGGAAAGAAAAAGCAGCCACAACCCAATCAATTAAACATCATGTAGAATTAGATTAGACTAAAAAAATTCTAATTTTGTAAAAGAAATTTGAAAAAAAAGTACACTAATTGATGGTTAGCTGTTGTTTTGAGAATGGCAATTTTTTGGAAGTATAGCAAGTCAAATTCTCACAATTTTCTTATTAAATCAATCATACTGTATTATATAAGAATACGATACAATGGATAAAAATAAAAAAAATACTCGGTAGGGTGAATATTAAATTAAATTTTCAGTATAAAATACAAGTGAAATTAACAAAATTTGAGGGGTTAGAGCGAATTTTGATTAGATTAATCTAATAATAAATTAGTGAAAAGCACAAATCAATCAATTCCACTAATCTCATGTTTGACTTGGCTTGTTCTATAAAATCAACAAATTATGAAAGCTCTATTCACATCTTTTACTAGAACTCTCTCTCTCTCTCTTTCTATGTAAAGGCTATATTTATGTATGTGAAAATAAATAAATCATTACTTATCATTTTCAAAAGAATTTGAATTGGCAAAGCGAAATGGGTTGATTGCAAGTATTTTGTGCCACAAAATATATATTTAATTTTTAATATAAAGATAATTCAATTTCATTTTCATTTACTATCTGTTTACTCATTTTTTTGGACTGTTGTCTTAGGCATTAATACATTTTCAGAAGTTTTTTCTGTTCTTAAAATGAGTAATTTAGCTAAATAAATTGAATTTTAACACAGTAATTTAGAATATATATATATATATATATATAGAACCTTCAACAAATTATAACATTCTTAGAGCTCAAATCACCAAAACAAACAGGATTTGTATGGATTATGCATGTGATGACATGACATTATATTATATTGAAAAAAAGATGATGATGATGATGATGATGATAGTAATAATAATAATAACAACAACAACATTTAACATTTAACAGGCTCTATTATTTGAGAGTTTTATTATTTCACTGTCATGCACGTATAAATGGTTGAACAAGCGTTAGAGAAAGATGGCTAATCTCTTTCCTTCATCTCTTTAATTAAAAGAGAATTGACCAAATTTTAACCTTATCTACGTCCTGTTTAATCTAAGATTTTCCTAATCCATGGTAATTATTACTAATAAACAAATAAAATTAACTTTGAACTTTTCTTACTCTTCATTATGAAGCCAGAAATCATTTCAACATCTAATCAAATTTGGATTGACGAGTATATCAAACAAAATGGATGAACTTTTCTTTGGCTAATAAATGGGTGGAAATGCAGAGAATATATAGTATATACTGCAAAGAAAAACACCAATATTGGTTTCGCAATTTAGGTTCATTTCAAGTTAAAATTTTCCTACTATTTCAAGAAAAAAACCAAGAATACACTTATTATTATTATTATTATTATTATTATTATTATTATTATTATTATTATTATTATTATTATTATTATTACGGGATCAAAATTTTTTCTATTATATATATATATATATATAAAAGAGGCGCTTACTTGACAAATAACTTATGCAACTAGCTAGTGATACTTTGAGAGACCATCGAATATATATTTGTTAGGAGTACATAACTTTTCAAGTGGAACCTTTAGAGTATATTACTATTCAATATCCTAGATCATCTTATAACACATGCATGTATCTCTTCTATGATCTAATTTGCGCAATAATTTATGTATATTCGTAATTATATCATATCACTGAGATAAAATATAATTGGTCAACTTATGAATATAAATCCATGTGATCACCAATGAATGATGAAATTTCCTTTTCTTGATTCTTGAAATTTCATTTTAATTTGTTTTTCTAGAAATGCCCTTGTTTTTCTGAATCACTCATTATTCTTAATTTGGCAACATCCTAAAATACCAATCATCAAATTCAAGTTTTGAACAACAGCTAAAGTTCTTGAGAGCACAAATTATGATTACTTATAATCTTTAAGGGTTTCACAAAATATTAAAAGTCAAGATCATTAATTTTGTAAGTACTCTTATTAGTCAGAATCTGCACATATGGTATGGAACACATGCTACAACATATATTCTTCTCCTTTCTACATCAACCGTATGTCTTTTTTCTCATAAAATTTCGTATAAGTGATGATTCAAAAATATGCTCGAGATTACTAAAAGAATATATCTTTATTACTAAAAATAAGTTACAATCTATGCACACCAAGAGATCTAGCATGTTCTTGAAATAAATCTCTAGAATTCTCAACCATCTTTTGCGTAGGTATATATTGCACTTTTTGACTTATGTGCAACCATGTATCTTACAACATTGTATTCGGTATCTATATGATTGGTCTTAGAATGATACTTGAAATCTTTTGTGAATGCAATTTCAACTTAATTATCACAATTCACTAACACTGAGTTTAATGCATCTTTGTTTACTTCCAAGTGATTCAAAAATCTTTTGAGCCAAACTGTATCTTGTAATATTATTGATAAATCTGAAATTTTCATAGAAAAAAGAATCTTGATTAGGGAGGAATAGGATTTGATGTGCACTTGAGAACTTGATGCCGAACGGATCAAGGTGTGTAAGCCCTGCAAAAGGTTCTTGTCCGGTTAGACCGACCGTTAGCACTCCGATGCCAAAATTAGCAATTGGGAGAAAGTATTTTAGAGAGAAAATATAGATAAAATTAGAGGGAGGGTAGTTTGTTTTAGAATGAACATGCTATTTATAGAACCGAGAAACTTAAACAGTATTTGTGAATAGTAAACCTACTCTGAATCAAGTATAGCCTAGCTTGGAAGTGATAGTAATTTGATAGAGTTGTGTGTTAGACGGCATTATTATGGCAGGAATGGATTACATTCGATTGGACTGTCTCGTTTCCTGTGTCTTAGCCAATTGGCTAGATAGGCCTGATATCTTTGGGCCTTTTTTAGTGATGGACTTCCGATGACTCTTAATGGATTGGACTTAGTTTTGATTTTTGAAGTATTATCAGTATTTGAAAGTGATAAGAATTTAGCTTCCATTATGGACAAAACTATACACATAATGCTTAAGTTCCTTTAAGATACTTCGATATCCTTTTGACGTCTTTCTAATATGTTTTACCTAAATTTTAGTTGGTATCTGCTCACCATTTCTCACAGTGAAATATGTATTTGATCTTGTGCACATCACTGCATGCATAAACTGCATTGGAATAAGAAACTCTTTTCATTTGTTCCTTCTCTTTTGGAGCCTTGGGGCAGAACCTTTGACTCGGAGCATCATTTTTAGCTATAGGAGTATTTATAGGCCTGCAGTCTTGCATATGAAATCGTTCAAGAATTTCCTTGATATATTGCTCTTGTGATAAAGCTAATAATTTCTTTGAATAACTTCGAATTATTTGTACTCCAAGTATATCAGTTGCTTCAACCATATTCGTAATTTCAAATTTTGAGGACAACCAATTTTTTATTTTGAGTAGATGATCTTTATCCTTTTCGACCAATAGTATGCCATCCGTATAAAATGATAAGCATACAAATTTATTCTTGGATTTCTTGACATACACATAGTTATCTTCATCTATCATCTCAAAATCATGTGAAATTATTGCTTGATGAAATTTGGTGTACCACTGTCTAGAAGATTGTTTGAGACCATAAATTGATTTAACAGTGATTCAATGAAAATAATTCTTCATGTATGACTATTTTTTTTTTAAGAATATGTGTGATTTTTTTTTTTTTGTGAGTGTTATTTTTGGAATCTTGAAAAATAGATTTTATTGAATTTAATTATTAATTAAATCTAATGGCACTACGATTGGTAATTAGACATATGAAAAAAAAATCTTAATGTTAAACATATTAATTTGATAGAAATAAGTAAATTTTTTCTATTTAAACTAGGGTGTAAACAGTTTCAATTTTAATTTTTTAAAAGTGAAATTAATCGAATGAAAAAGTTTAATTTAATATCGAAACAAATTTAGGATCGGGCTTATTTAAGCCTTAAACCCTTGTTCCATTACCGTTTTGTTAATTTTGTGGCTTCATCTTTATTCTGATTTTTGAGAAAATAAGTTAAAAATTAAAATACATCTTTAAAAAAATGTAAGTTGTTGAATTGGGACAATTTTTATTCTGACTTGACGGGTCTCCCATGGCAGCGAGTGAAGGCCAGCATTTGAAAAAGAATCCACATTTTTGGCACAATTGAATTAAATAAATAAACGTCCACATAACTGAAAAGTTTTTTTTTTTTTATCAATTATAATATTCAATCACTATCATTCTTATCAATTATCATCCCTCTAGTTGGAAGTAATTTTCATGTTAATATAATGTTCATTAAAAAATAAGAGGCATTCACTTTCATTTTAGACCAAATAATGCAAAGTCGATATCACTGTTTTTCTTTTGTTTTTTTTTTTTATTGTTTTTAATTTAAAAACTCTACACGTATGTTAATATGGAAAAAAATGAAGTGGACACATGAATATCGTTATCATGTGCGAGGAATAATATTGTTATTTATGTAATATAGGTGTACCACCCATATCTAAGTATAAAAAGTATAATATTATCCGTAACTCTTAATTGTTTTAATTACAAGACTTTCAACCGATTAAAATACGAATATAGTAACTCTTAATCATTCGAATTACGAGTTACCATTTGAATTACAAGACTTTCAATTAACTGTTTGAATTACAAGACTTTCCACCGATTAAGAATTACGAGACTTTCAACCGATTAAAATCAAATACAGTAACTCTTAACCATTTGAATTATGAGTTACCATTTGAATTACAAGACTTTCAACAAATTAAAGCACGAATATAGTAACTCTTAACCATTTGAACTACGAGATTTTCAACTCATCAAAATTCGAATATATGAGAATGATGACTATAAGATTGAAACATAATATTTTTCATGCTTGAAACATGAAAGTATATTAAATTAATTACGTGCTCCATCTTAATTAATTATTTTAGGTTTTACACTAGTTTTTTTAAGTCCATCAAAGTACAAAATTTGCAGGCCACATAAACAAATAGACACGAAAAATGACAAAAAAAAATGAAATGAAAATAAAGTTTCAAATTTTATTTTCTTCTAATATAGAGAAGGAGCTCAAACTTATTTTTTTTTTTAACATATAGATACAGATCCTCATTGACCCAAGGGAAAAAAAAAATCTAAGATTACAACAAATTTAAAAAAAAAATGCAAGAGGTGTTAAAAACACTGGAGGAATTACACACTTAAATTGCCTTTTTACTTTTTACTTTTACCCTCGTCGTTTGCCTTTTAATTCACTGACTCGCTAACACCAACTCAGTAACTGAGTTGATTTTAACTCATTCGGAACCCCCGAGTTGCCAAGCTGAGGTAGCAATAAGCGGCCTAGTATGCCATCCAAGCATAAGACACCCATTATTTTCCTCTACTCTGTACCCATCACCACCTGCAAACAGGGCTAACAACATACTAGCTTGTTTAAATGCGTTAGACCCGAGATGAACCGGGTCCAACCCAGCTGATTCAAACCGATTCCGCCACTGAGCCAAGTTCTCATGCCGCTCAACTCGGTCAGTCCCTTCGCAAGCCACAACGTTGCAAATCTGTCTCCCCAAGTACAACTCGGACATAACCAAGTCCTCACTCGGCACGACCAACCCAGATCCTTCCAACGAGTCGAACAAACTCGAGTAATAATGCAAAGCTTCCGTGAACCGGTCTACAAAAACCGGACCGTTATGGTTCGCTTCTTGCTCAACAATAGTCACAATCTTAGGCTTCATGGCCTTAATAGAAGACAGAACCTTATCAATTCCACCCGGTCGAGACAGCAGTCGGTGGAGCTCAAAAACCGAGTTAACCGCCACCGTCTCAACCTCCGGCGAGCGGAGGTCAAGCATCTCCGGCTGAAGATCGGCCAAACTATTAGCGACAAATCCGCGAAATTCGAATTCGACCCCAATAGTTTCAGCTAACAGAGCCAATTTCAACCCAACCTGCTGCAAATTATCGGTGTTATTAGGCTGAGGGGGGCCAATCCCGGTTAACCGGAAAGCCGGGGGGCCACCGGGACGCAGAGCGAGAGCCTGCATAAGCGCCGGCCATTGCATTCCTTGTTTCAAACCAAAATCAATAACATGAACTCTATTAGCAGTCCCAAAAGCTTCGAGAATGGCTTGATTAGCAGTGAAGTGAGCGAATTTGAGATAAGGGCAAGTTTCATAAAAATGCATCTCTAAAGTATCAGAATAAGAAGGATCCAGACATTCTTGAGGGTAAATTTTGTAAATTCGACGAGCTAAAGCTTCCGCGAAATAAGTGGCGACTTTTCTCATAGCACTCGCTTGAGACGCCGCAAGTAAGCCTATGTGTTTCACCAGCGCCTCCGCAAGCTTCAGATTGTCTTGTTGAACTGCTTCTGCGCAAGCTAATAGTGTGTGGACTAGCCGAACTCCGGTCTCCTGTGAGTCAATTAGCACCACCGTCCTCGATGGCTCCGATAAACTACCGGCCGAAGATGAAGATGAAGCTTCAGACCCTTCTGAGGTTTTCATTTTTTTTCGGGAATTTTCCGGTGGGAAAGCGGCAACACCGGGAATCGCTCGGAGATCGTCATTGAAAATTCCCCATTGAGAATCAGAGAAATTAATTACAGAATTATCGAGAATCTCAGTGGGTGGGTTAAGTTCAGAAAGCATACTTTGAACCCAACCAGAGAGATCAGAGGGATTGTAATGTACAGTATCAGAAAGTTGTGAAATCCCATCTTCTTGGGCAGTACCCATCACCATTTCAAGCTGTTCAAGCTTTTGAGCTACATCTGCCATGTCCGAAGACCGAACTTTGTAGCCCAAAACTGCGAGTAACTCATCCATGCCTCCTGTATCTTGTCCCTCTTCCCATATTTTTGGCTTCGCCATTGAAGAGGATGATGATTCCCCTTTAGCACTGCCGCCGTAGCTCTCTTGATTATCTCTCTTCATGTTTTTAACAATTCACGGCAACATGAACAAGGTGTATCTGGGTTTCGATTTTTAGTAGTTGTAGAAACGATAGAGAGATGAAGGTGGATGATGGTTAATGGAGGAGCACAAGAAACAGAGAGAGTCAGAATGAAAAAAAAGATGAACAAGGATGGCCACAATAATGAAAATATTTTAGTGCTATTATTATTTATTGGTCTAGAAATATATATTCTATTCGAATATGGTAAAAACTATATATATATATATATATATATATTCAATAGAAAATGCAGGCTTTCATGCAAATACATGGTTTGCCCTATCAACAATTAAATTTTAATCTTATTTTAACCAGAAAATTTCAAAAAAAATCATATATATATATATAGAAAATGCAGGCTTTCATGCAAATACATGGTTTGCCCTATCAACAATTAAATTTTAATCTTATTTTAACCAGAAAATTTAAAAAAAAAAATTATCTATGAGCATCTAGTATAAATTAACTGTATTTTTCAAAACATATTTTAGCAGTAAATAAAAAATTAACTGTATTAGTAAATTTTAAATTTACCTTAAAAAAAAGTAAAATATTGTTCATTTAAGGACGGATATGTTCTAAAAATTTGGGTCCGGCCAGTGGTTAAAAGGTATCGAAAAGAGCCGTGGCAGCACCGCAATGCTGAAAAAGATGCCTTTCTGATGGGTAATTGTGTACAGCTTCTCCATACAAAAAATAAATTATAATTTCTTTTTCAGAAATTAAAATAAACATACATAAATAAATCAGGTGGCCGTACTACGCTATCAAAGTTGCAGATTTGTTTAGCACGAGAATGAAGAGTAAACGCAACCGTTTGTCTGTAGGCGCGTGTTACACCTCTCTCCTTTCGTCCTTATACATTCAACTCCAAGTCTCCAGCCTTTTATTTTTTATCTATAACCCACCAGATATTTAATCCGGCTTTTTTAGTCCTGCCTGCTCTATTAATTCCAAATCAAGCAGTATTACATTCCTAATTCGAATTTAATTTAAAATTTCAATTAATGTAACAAATAAAAAAAAAATTTGTTTTGTTGATTTTAATGATTTAAGAATTCTAAAATTATCCATTTTTTAATTTATGGAGTAATTCATACAATAAAAAGTTATTTGGTTAAATAATTAATTTTAATTGTTGGATTGAGTTTGCTTAAAGTAAAATTAATCTAAAGTTTTTATAATTTCAGGTATAAATGTATCCCTTCTATTTATATTATCATCTCTAAGAGTATGTTTGATATAATGTAATCAATTGTAACATAATAAATAATGTAATTGATTAATATATGTAATGGAATGAAATGAAATTATAATTATATTATTATATTTAGTTGTACTAGTAATTTAATGTAAATACTAGTATGTTTCTATATTTGATTAGATTATATATATGTATTGCGATATAATTATATTTAGAATTATCAATTAAATTTTATATAATTATTTTATTTTTTATATATTTATTATATTATAAAAATACAAATGATCGAATTTAATAAAATATAATGTTTTTTAAAAAATCCTATATTAAAAATATAATCTCATATAAAATTATAATTCTATTAAATTTGAGAGGATATGGTTTAATTTAATAAAAATGTAATGAAAATTATCATAAAATATTTTAAATTAAAAAATATATTAATACATATATATTTATAATTACACTACATTACCATTATCTTATATTATAATTTTTTTATATTAAATATTGCCTAAAGTTTCAAGTGTTTGCACTGCCTTTTTAAATTTTAAATCGTGTTGATACTCGAGTATTGTCAACTATAATTAACAAACAAATTACAAATGCTATTATTACCTGTTATGTGACGATAGAGAATGATTTAAAGTTGGCTAAAAGTGAGTGAGGGAGCACGCAAGTCAAATGAAGGGAAATTAAAAAGTAAACATCGATCCAATTTAAAAACTAAGATGGTATTGAGCTGCACCCAATTTAACAATAATATTGGAAAAAATAAAGTAATTTATAAATGCTCTTAAACTTTTTGAAATTAATTTACTTTACTTTTAATAATTTTTTTATTATTTTATACTTTTAAATTCACGTAATTTGTATTTTTAATAAATTAAGATAAAAATTACTCTATTATTAACGAATGTAGAAATAAATTTCTCTTTTCGTAGTATTTTTTTAAAAAAATATATATTAATAGGGGTGGAAAGCCGAGGAAGAATATGATAAGGCAGAGAATGTTATCCACGCTCCTTTAGAATGAAGTGGGGGAAGAGCATTTGCAGGCACACACATGACCACATGAGGGGGCAATGGATGGTCAACTTTAGTTTAACGCGCCAATATAGCAATTGTGTAACAAACACCAATGAGAGAGAGCTTGGTGTTTATGGTAGCCCACGTGGCAGTTAAACATAGCAGGTGTTGCACACATTCATTGGAAAAGAAATGTTAAAAAATTTTAAAAACTGTTGACAGTATAATTATTTTTGGAAAATGGGGCCCACGATAGAGTCGGATATGAGATCAAGGGTAAGGATTCAGACGTCAACATCGGTTTTAGGACCATCCCCCCCCCCCATCCCCCTGTGGGACCCGCTCCAAGTTACGGAAATCCAGGCTTGTCAAAGATAACGCCGTTATAAAATAAAAACTCTCCCTCCGTACATATAAAATATATATTAATTAATTAACAATCATTGTGAATTTTTAAAATAAAACTTGTACTCTTAATCTAAAATTATTTGATTTTGAACTATTTTTCAGTTAAAAATATCAGTTTTTTTTTTCACGCCTAGTGAGTTGATTACGGAGTTTATAGAACGGAAACGGAGGTCTTGAAGATGACGTTATGGTATTTTTAGTTTATTTTAGAAAATATATAGAGAGAGAGAGACGGAGAGGGAGAAGAGCAGTGACAGGGTTGAAGTGTGATGTTGGGCCGTCACCATGTGATTCTGCCACGTTGCTTCAGATTCTTCATCTTATGACGGTCCCCCCCACCATCTCATCATCTCAGTTTGTTACAATTATCTTTTGCTTTTCTGAATAACAAAATCTTTTTTTTTTTTGGAAAGGAAAAAAATTGTAATATTATGATTAAGAGATAATTTTCATTTTTATTTTAAATTAATAAGTATAATTTTCAAGTAATCAAAATATAATGAGAAGTTTCAGTCAATCCATTTGGTATTTTAACATTATTTATAAGTAATAAAAACTAATCATAATGCAACATATTTATCAAATATAAGTTAAAAAGAAAAATGGAAAAACACACATTTTCATTGACAACTCTTCATCATCATCATTCATCCCTATCATCATCATTATCTTTATTTTCGAATAAAAATTTGGAAGTTATGTATAGCATAGTTAAACCTAATAAAAAAAAAAGGCATATAAAAGCAATCCAAGGCAACCAAGACCCTTTATTCTTTTTCTTATATCTGTTTTTGCAAACCTAGGTTTTAGAAGAGTCCCCCTCCTAAACAAAAATTAACTTGCTAATTAAATTTTATTAAAAAAATAAAAACTGCCACCCATTCAATTTCATTAAATAGTAAAAAGTACAAGCAAGGATATGGGCTTGCAATTTACCCAAAATTAACCCCACTCTATTCTATCCTCTGCCACCTAAACTCTTATCCTGTTTCTGAGATTGAACCTATTAATATTGTTAATTATTGCAAATAGTCCTCCACTCACCCCCTCAGTTTTACTTTATTATTTTTTTTCTTTTCTTCAATTCAATTGAAATGGATAATTGCCCATTGTTTTTTTCACTTTCTTTTTTCCCCCTCCTTTTCTCTTAACCAAATTTAGTAGAGCACTATTTCATCAAGAAAGATAGTGGCTGGCTACATCCATATAGAGTTTTCATTGTCTATGTCTACTCTACATTGCACTTCCTTTTCCTTCTATTTCCTTTTCGTTTTATCGCTTCTTTAAGCTTATCAAAATAATGGTCCACATTTAACTTCAATTTTTACTATTTGTCCAAAAAAAAATTCCTTTCTTTAATTGATTAATAACTTGACAATTGATTTTTTTATTTATAATTATATTTTTTAGGCGAAATAGCAATCATCATTCATTAAAAAAAGTTATCTTACCCTCAAAATTTTAAATTGCAAATAATTTTTAATATTTTGTACAGAGTGTGGTAAATTAAAAAATATATATATGTTTTTAGAACTCATAATCTTGTTAAATTATTTTTTTATTAATTAATATAAAAAATAAAAAAGATATAAAATAAAAAATATATTTTAAAAAAATGCTAAACAGAAATCAAATAAAAATTTGAAAACTAGAACGGAGGTGGTAAATGGTAATAATGTTCAAGTATCCACAAAAATAAAAAAATCTCTCAAATTAAGTATATTATTTTCTGAAAACTAAAAAGAATATGTGGATATAAGTAATCTAAAAGTGCTTTAGATCAGTTTTTTCCTCAAAAGAATCAAAAATATATAATTTATTAGATTTTTGAAAAAAAGTTACTTATAAAACTAGTTTCAAAAGAAAAAAAGTTCATAAAAATTAAAAACTATATTTCTAATTGTTTCTACCAAATCACATTAAATCTGTTTATTTCCTCAAAAAAAAATTATAAAAACTTATAGTAATATTTAAAATTTCATTAAAGTGGGATTTTTTCTTTCTCTTTGCAGGTTGGAATAGGGTAATTTTTACATTCTGCAAACAAATTATAAATTATTTTTGTATTATTAGACCCATAATTTGTATGTAATAAAAAGCTGGATTAGTCCCAAATTTTCTCCTAATGACTATTTAATGACACAATAAGCATAACCCATCTCATCAAATCCATTCAAATCAAACCTAAAATTAAAATCAATTAGAAATAATTATCCAGCCACGGTGGGGTCAAAATCATTAAAATCCAGCACCTGTCTACCTCAATGCAAACCATCATCACATGGTTGTCCATTTCCTACACATGCCATGTTGAAACAAACAATTCTCTTAGTTCAAATACAAGTCAATTTGATTCCTTAACTCTAAATTAAGATCTTTTCAATTTGATTCCACGTTGTCCTGCTACGTTAATCCCCTAATTATTTACTAATTAAATGTATTTATTTCCCGATCTCGGTAAGTAAGATTGATTATTTTATTTTATATTTGCATATAATAATTAAAGTATTTGTTGCTCTCATAAGCTAACTGCACATTCTTTGATTACTGTGGTTTATTTAAGTATTTATGCCGGCATCCGCCGATATAAACAAGGTGCATGCCAACATTTGATTAAGAATTAATTAACGTAATATCTTAATCTTAATTACAACCACTTGTTCGTTAACAATTGATCACATCATTTTTTTTATTATATAATGTGGTAAATTTTTCAAATTGCACTGTTAATAGAGATTTTTTTAATAATCATCATTATTTGATATCTGAAATTTACTGATCAGATTAATTGAAATTCATGCCGGATAAATTTATAAAAGAAGACAAAGTGCTCCATTTTAAATATTTAAAAAATGTTTTATTTCTAAAAGTTGAACTTGAAACTTCTAACCAAAAAAAAAAAAAACTTCTGCTATCTTATATGAAAATTTTTATATTCAATTGAAAAAGTCGTCATATTTTCAATTATATGAATTACTGTTGATTTTCGGTATGAGATTCATTTTAAAGTAATAGTAAATGTATAAAGTTAAAATTATTATGGATGCAAGATGATTAGAAGGGCGAATGAGCGACTAAGTCATCCACTAATTAAACTCATTAGGGTTTGTGTGACTCAGAAGCCCTAAAATACTAGATAGAGTAGGCTGTGCCCTAAATACAAGTCATTGCTTTTCATTGTTTTTTTTTATTTGTTTATGTTTTTCACTGGCACAATTCATTGCCTTTATGCAGGTGCTGAATCTGATATATTCCTTATAGTGTAAGGCTGTGTAGTTAAAGGAAAATTTAATTCCACAAGTCATCTTTTAAAAAAGTAAATACATTTTGTTGGAAATATTGTATGCTTTAGATTATTTTCATAAAAAATAATAAATAAATAAATAAATAATTGACCCGAAATTAAACCAAAAAGAAATTTCGCAAAACCAAAGTTAATTGAAATTGATAATGAACATTCGAGCATCGAAATAGAAAGTCAACCGAAGAGATTAATTGGGTTAGCTCCAGACGTTGAAATTGGCATATAAACATGATTTACGGACTTAAATATACATGGATTATCTCTAAAGTCAAAGATGAATTCGTGTGAACAAGTATGAAAGACTTTTTTATAGAGGAAAAAAAATAGTGGCTCAAACTCGGAATATAAATTTTCAGCACATTAAAAATCAATATTTACTGCTGAAATGTTACATTAAAGACATATCATTTTTTATCTATTTAAAATAGATTGTATTCTCGAAATAAATATAAAAAAGGTAAAACATTTGACTCGCATAGGTTTTCTATTTATTACTCTTATTTTATAAAAAATAAGTATTGAAGCTTCAATGCAGAAAATCTCTACCATCGTTCTCTAGAGTCTATCTTCTACACATACACATATCTCCAAGAATTAAATAAAGGTTAATGTAATCTAACCAATTTTGTCCTCATTTATCTTTTTCAATTTTGATGATCACAAACATATAATCTCATAAACTTAATTGTGCATGTTCTAAAAGCGATTTACTAATATTGAATACAAAAGGGTGGAACTTGAAAAAATAAAAAGAAAATATTGCCGTTAATTAAAAAAATATTATATTAGTACCAATAAATTTTAAAATTTATTGATAAATTTTTTTAGTAAAATGAATAATCAAATATATGTAGATAGTAGGATCTAGAGAACATGAGGGGGACCCACCATAAATCCGCACCATCAATTCGTACATGAAGAGGACCTCTCCATCATGGGCTTGTTGGGTGGTTGGTGATTGTCCATCAATCATCATGGAGGTGAGGGCCCAAGAGGGTTGTACTCCTACTGTTACAGTGTTGCTCCAGATATGACTATGACCTTGACATTTAAAATTTTATATATTTTTTAGACAATCATGAAATTTTATAAAATAGAACTTCAAGGCATCCTATGCTTTTTTGCAACAAATTATTGGGTTGAGGTAATTTTTTTTCCTTTTCTTTTTTTTTCATAGTTTATTTAATTTTGCATAAATAGCTTCATCTAAGTTGCATACAATATTTGACATGCATACTTCACATGGATAAATTTGTCAAAAATTGAGCCTATTTGACAATAAAATAAAAAAAGTAGAAAGTACTAATAATACCCTTAACGTTTGGTGAAAATTAGTACTTCATCCATTCATTTTTGTACTATTTATATTCGTAATATTTATTGTTTTTTTGGATAAATTTTTTTAGGATAAATCAATAATTTGTACTATTAACTGGTTAATTCAAATCTAAATGAAAAGTTTGAGAAATAGATTTGCTTTTAATGTTCGCGAATAAAATCGGATATGATTTCATGGTTCATTCTTTTTAAAAGCTAAATATAAAACTCGAATGAAATTGTCGAATAAAAATAATCTCATAACTTTATTCATCTACAAACACACGAGACCAAAAACTAGAGAGCATTTTATAATTTTATCTTAAGCATCTTTTATGCTTTTAATGCATATAATTCGAGATTTATTTATAATATTTTACTAGAAGAAATGAACTTAGAATAGATGATTTAGAAGATAAGGTTTCAAGATTGCTCATTTTACTTTGTCCACTTCATATTGTATCTACAAGTAAGATTGCGGGTGATGATCTTTGCTGGAGTGCTGATGTGACACGTAATGTATATACTTGTGCAAAAATAGCCGACATCAGCTGATGATATAGCAAGCTAAGCGCTATGTCAGCACTTCAGCGATAATTTTCGTTCAAAATTGGTTAAGATAACTTTTGAGTAAAATAGTATAAATTTCAGTGATAATTTTGTTACGAAAAATAATTCAGTTATTTTTGTGTTATTAGCCGTAAGTTCAGTAATTATGGGTGATATTAACGCTATCCATGGCATACAATCAAACAACAATTTTTATTTGCAACTAATTCCATGTCAACAATTTTTTTTTACACATCAATTTTTTATTTGCAACTAATTCCATGTCAGCAATCATGTTCCACACGCACTTTAGTCTCCCGCAAAGTGGCAAAGGGCTAATAACAAGCAAAAATAATAGTTTGGGTGGCCAAGGGATTCCTCAAAAGTGTAGGAGTTAAAATGACTTACTGTATTAAGTTCGGGGAGCCACGAATGTGTTAGGCCTTCTATGTATTGAGATATGGCATTGATGCAGTTTAGGTACTCTCCTTCAAGATTAATTTAGTTCTTAATTTCATGGTAGTGGAGAGGTTTGATATGATGGAGCAAGTGCAATGTAGTCCTCCCAACAGCATGCACTGCTGGATGTACTTGAATAGCTTGCGACTTTGACACCATGATTTCCACTCATCATATTTATTTTGATTATTTTCAAGGTAAAAGTCTACACTAAAATGCCTTTTACAGCAGATTGGAGTTTGTTATGAATGTAGCCATCTTCAATGTGCATGGAATGATTTTATGTAACTTTTTTGACGAAAATAGTGAATAATAGTAACATGCTGCCGATAATATGATTTTCAACGAAAAACTCAATTCATCTGTTATTTATAAAAAAAACTCATTTCACGAAAACTTTTATAAAATAAGACAATAATCTACACATTTAAAAAATAAATTTGCATGATAAAAAATTTAAATTGTATTTAATATTGATCAAACGAAGCAGATCTATAAAAACACAAATAAGATCTGGCCAAACACTAAAATCAAATTTAAAATAAAAAATTTCAGATTTAAGTTTATTAAAATAAAAAAAACACGAAAAAATTAAATACAAATAAAAAATAATGAATAAAATTAAAAATTTAAATCTATATCGATTTAAAAATTATTATTAAAAATTTAAATTTATATCGATTTAAAAATTATTATAAAAAATTAAAAAAATATACAAAAAATTAAAAATATAAATATAAATTTAGTAAAAAAATAAGACGAAAGAGGAAAAAGATATCTGTCTGTAAATATACCGATATGCTAGCAACCCTAAATTTAGATAAAGAAAATGAAAACTTTTGGGCCCAATTTAGCATATTTGCATAATTCTTCTTATTCTTCTATATTCATAGTCATTCTCCGCTGGCTTAATACGTATATAAAGACACTTGAATATGCTTCATAATTCCTTGGAATATTTAAATTTTAACACTGAACTATTGAATATCTATACTTGTCAATTTTAAAAATAATAAACACAAATTAACCTTGTTTTTGAGAAATTGAAGGGTATAACAATCAATGCAGTTGAGGGTCATGCATTCCAATTTTTCAAAGGTAATGTGAATTTGTGTTTATTATTTATACAAGTCTAAGCCGTATTAATCATTCTCCTCCTTCTGCTGTTATCCATAGCTCTATGCATTCAATTTATCCAGTAAAAGAATAGGCATGTTAAGTAAAAAAAGGGTTCGGTTTATTAAATAGATATACATGTATTCAATGTCAAGAACAATACTAAAAGATCCAACTGCATCACATATAAATATAAATACAAGTACTCGGTTGATAAAGAAAAATTGATCTGTTTAGGAAATTAAATATGATTTTTTGCCTTTATTTTTTATGCAACTATGTTTTGAGTTTTAATCAATCTATACCAATTTCATTAGCAAAAGATTATTAAAGCTGAAATAACTTTATTAAAATGCTTAGTGTTTTGAAACTTAATTTACAAAAATGGAGTGTTTTTAAGGAATTTGTTGGATTGGGGTCATTTAGATCCTGTAGGTAGGACGGACGTGCAGAGTTCGACCATGGGGCCCTCACGAGATTAAAACTGGAATGCCTAATTTCGTTGGCCATTCATACAGATATGGCATAGTTGGGTTAACCTCAACAATAAAATGCAAAATTATTGATGGGCTGACCCCGTAGAACTGGGCTACGGAGTCGGGCTCTGAACCCGCAAATCAGTCCTACGGGTTCAAGTTTATTTTTTCACTTTCCAGCAAACAATTATAATACGTGTTGAAATTTTTTCACGGAACACTGTATATGGTAGCAACTAGATAGCTGAAGCTCGTGAATTCGTATTTAAAAAAAAAAGAACTTGCAATGTTTTTGGAACTCTACAATTGCAATGTTTGATTGAATATATGAAAAGACAGAAAAAAACTGTATTGAAAATGCTAGTGTATTATTAATTGTTACTGTACATTATCAATATCTAGTAAGATTTTTTAATGAAAATTTTTATAGTTTGACGCTTTTAATTTTAATTGTTAATATATTATTATTAATTTAATTTTATATTTGATTTGATAAATTACAGATAATATAAAGTCAATAAAGATAAGATATCTTTCTACAATACTAGTCTAAGAAGTAAGATATTTTTTCAACTATAATTTTTTTATTTATTTGTAATATAGAATTAGATAATTTTTTTAAAAAATAACTATATTCTCTTATTATACTGTAATATTTTAAAATATTTATAAAATAGTATGGTAAATTTTAATTTGATAAAATATCTTGATAAATAAAAAATGTACAAATTTAATTTTAATATAATACTTATTTTAGTAATTTTATACGATAGAAGGTGCACACATATTTAAATCCAAAATTCATGATTAGTGATATTGTAAGAAACATTGTTAGCCATAAGTGGAATGATTTGTATAACTGCCGAGTTATAAATAGCCTAACAATATTCGATTAAATTATTATAATAAATAAAAAATTACAAAAATTTATTATGGAAGGATATCCCATGACTGAAGCGAATATGGTAGATGTGCTATGCATGACACTTCAAATAATCTACTTAAAGTTTATAATGAAAATTTAGAATAGTGGGGATGTAAAAAAATATCAAAAATTAGTTCTTATATTTGTGAAAGGTATAATAAATATCAATGAATAAATTATTTAAAAATTAGAGATATTATATCGGTAGATCAAGAAACTTATTGTAAATGATACAATTATAATATATGGTCAAAATACTATAATCATTAGAATATATAAGGCAAAATTCTTGGGCATTATTGATAAAAAAAATGTATTATGTACCAATATTATGTAATGATATTAAGTAAATTAAGCATCTATAAGAAAAAATAGTATTTATTTAGCATAAACTTATTAAATATTTATAACATAAAAAATTATATAATTTGATTTTGACTTATAGGTAATTGGAAGATGGCAGCATATAATGACTTTTATTTGCACACTAGAGGGCAAATAAGTTACGGAGTGATAGATTTTCAATATGACATATATGGTCCAAATGCCATTACAAGGAGACTGAAAATTAAAAATAAACCAACATTTCCCGAATTGATAAATAAAATCCGTGTTAAATTGGATTTATGTGTGAACGACATGATGTCCAGGATTATATACAAGAGTCCAATGTACAACCGAGGATAACTTTGTTGGACGTCACTGGAGTTAGTAGATGATGATGACATTTAGACAATATATGACAATTTAAGCAAATATGAAGATTATAACTTGGTGGAATTAATTATTGTAGTTAATAAAGGGGTGCCGAAGCTAATCTATCTATGTATGCACTTGGTCATCAGTTTACAAATAATGAATTACAAATGGAAAATTTCGAGGCAAGTCAACAATTCCATGTGAATGATGTTGGTCCAAGTCAGTCTTGATATCAGTAAGTCAACAAGATATTGAACTGGCGTGCCAATCAAAATTTTTTGACCTTGTTAGAGATTCAGTACAAAATGTGGATGAAAGCCGACAATGACATTCAGTTAGCCACTGAGGAGATGCAAGTGTAAGTCAATGTGACAGTGACTTGCTTGGAAGAGAAACAAGTGAAAGCTGAGGACAGTTTTCAATGACGATCAGTTAGCTAGATCCCCGATGCTTGTTTGAGTCAGTCAAGGTGGTCAGTTAGCCACATGTCTAATGCTTACATAAGTTAGCTTAGGCAATCATTCAGTCAAAGGGTTGGTAATTTTCTGAGTAAATTAATTTTTGGTAATAGATCAAGTAGTCATACAACTACTAGGGAATTTGTTGATCCATTTGGTGCTGAGGTAAGTCAAAGTACATATGAGAATTATTAACGACAATCTGTTGCATAATGGAAAGATTCAATTCCTAGTGAACCGAGCCAGTCTATTACTCGACAGAATGGTGATTTACTTCGTCATTCCACATCCATTGACACTTCAAATGCACCCGCAAATGAAGTGCCTTTTAATAATCCAATTGTTGCAGATCCTGGACATGAAATTTTATTTAATTTAGGAGCCGCTGATGATTTTGAAGACGTGGCTTTGAACAATGATTATTTGTCACCTAATGATGATGTTGAGGCTGAAACTGCTAATAAGGGTATAGAAACTGATGACTCTAAATTTGCTGAAGGCGATGAGTCTGATCTTACGCAATACGTCAGCCCATTAGCATCAGTGCATGATACTAGAGAGACAGGCGATGCCATCTTTAACTTTCTATCGGAGCATTATACACAAATTGACTCTGATGCATCACAATTTGATCTTTTGAAATATGTTCACTTTCAAAATTAAGATGGTAGCTCGGAGTTATCGAAAGGTTTGGTTTTTAATAGCAAGAATGAAATAAAATTTTGTGTGAAAAAATACTCAATCATGAGAAATGTTGACTTCAAAATTGTTGAATTCAAGCAAAAAATATTGGGTTTTAAAGTGCGCAAAGGTTGATGATGGATGCACTTGGAGGTTAAGAGCAAAAAAAAGGAAATAGTCCTTTCTGGACAGTCACATGGTATTAGGGGCCATATTCATGCCTTACTTATAATCTTTCAAAGGATTATAGACAATTCAGCTCGCAAATTATTCGCAATTGCATTATCGAAATGGTAAGTAAATAGCATACCCTTCCTATAGATGTTATTATTGCTGATATAAAAGTCTGATTTAATTTTGAGGTGGTGTGTCAAAAGACTTGGTATGGGAAAGTGAAAGCATTAGAATCCTTATTTGGAAATTATAATAAGTCTTTTAAGAGATTACCAGATTTTTTATGTGCTTTGTAATGTTACAATCCCGATATTATTTATGAGTTTGTGTTTGATGAAATCGAAAAACCAACTATTAAGCAATTTAAAAGGGTTTTTTTGGAGATTTAAACCTGCCGTTGATGGGCTGGCTTAATGTAAACCGATTATGTGTATCCATGGAAAGTTCTTCATGGGAAAATTTCAACAGAAACTTCTGATAGCCAGTTCTTCTAATGGTAACAATATATTATTTCCAGTTGCATTTGCTATTGTCGAATCAAAGAATAAATCCAGTTTGTCTTGGTTTATGACTTTGATTAGAAAGCATGTAACTCAATTTGTCGGTATAACAGTTATATCAGATCGAAAAGCCGGTATAATGACAGCCTTTTGAGATGAAAGAAGTAGTTAGAAGGAGCCTTTAACATTTCACAGGATATGTTTGCACCATTTTGTGAGCAATTAAAATACACAATACAAAAAACCAACAATAAAAGATTTGCTTTATAAGGTTAACACATATGTAATATTATTGTTTGAAATATATTATTTTTTATATCGTGTTGTTATACCTTTCAAATAATTTAATATATTGTGAATACATACTTGTTTAGGGGCGCAACATAAAAAATGTAAGTTCAAGGAGAAAATGGATGAGATTAAAGAGCTTGACCAGGATTCCTATAATTGGGCGATGAGGGTACCATTAGAAAGGTGGACATTATTTGAGGATGATGAATATCGTTATGGCCACACGACAACAAATATTGCAGAGAGTGTAAATAGTGCTCTAAAAGTTGTTTGCATGTTGCCTATTAATGCATAGTTGAACATGTTTTTGGTTGATTGGTTAAATTTTACAATCAAAGAAGGGGGTGTACATGACCAAAATGGCTGAAGGATTACGTTTCACACCAAAATGCATTAAAATAATGACCAAATATGTTATTAAGGTGCGAGGCCATATGGTCGTTGATGATGATAATTAGTATAAATTTATTCTTGATAATAGCCTACAAAGCACTTGAGGCTGACAATGAAGTTGACACTTACATAGTGAGTTTCGACAAGTGTGAATATGAGTGTGGTAAGTTCCAAGGTATAAAAATGACGTGATCACATGCTATTGCAATATGTAATCATTGGCATCTTGATATGTCTTAGTTTGTTAATAATTGTTATAGCATTACAGAGGCATTGAAATATTATGAAAGCAAGTTCATGTCGATGGCACATAAAGCATATTGGCCTGAGTATTATGGACCAAAATTTGGACCTGATATGGAACTTATAAGGAAGAAAGGTCGGTTGAAGACAGTTCGCATTCGCAATGAGATGGATCGACGTGAACGTGGCAATGTTATACACTGTAACAAATACGAAAATGTTGGTCATAATAAGAAAACATGTCTTAGTAATGTGGAATCTTCTAATTTAGAAATTGAAATTTTCCATTAAATAGATACTAATTTTAGATATTGTTTTTCAAAAGGTATGTAATAAATATTATATGTCGTTGCCCATCAATATTACTTTATTTAAATAAATATGTTTTGAATACTAAAATAAAATTTTATGAGATATCAAATATTATAATAAATATGAACATATTATACAATACAACATTAGTGATGTTTAAATTGATGATATGAATTGCTGCTGAAATTTCCTGGATCTATTTATTCTGGCATGGAATCATTGAAACCACCACTATATAACAATTGATCTGCAAAAAATCGTGTTGGCATGACATTTGTATCATGTAATAGTTCATCCAGAAAATTATCTCGTTGAATGTTAACATTCTCCTTGAATGTTGAAGGGCAGAAATACAAAAGTGTACCCTGTTTGGTCCAGTTCAGAGATATGGATATTCAAATCAACGTTCAATCTTGATGGATCTGCTTCATAGTTGTAAGATCTTGATGGACCGAATTGTGTATCATAAAATGTATATTAACTAAATATAAGCATTCCAAATAAACCATAACTATCCCAAAAACTATATGGTCATGACATTGGTTGAGGAGCCTGGTGGACTTCCGGGGGAATAGGAAAAGAGGATATAGTCATTTTTTTTTCAGCCATGCTTTTTTTCAATTAACAAAAATCTTCATAGGGTATGGATAGTGGTGGAATTTGTATAGAATGAGGAATAGGTTGTTGTGGGTAATCAATTGACATTCTTTCAATTCTCTCACTACACCTAAAATTGCATCTGATGTTAAATGAACATCCCTGCCTTGAATTGACGATGAAGATGCCACATCACAATGGAAAATCTGTTCAGCACCATTAGCCTGCATGCATTTAAGTTAAATATTTAGAAGAGATCTCCATTCATACATAAAAATTTAAATTATTTTTATATTAATGATATTATAATCATACCACTGCTCTTATTGCAGCTCCCGTACGGGTTATCCATTGTCTCATTCTTACTATATACCACTGCATATATTGCAATCTTATATACAGATGATGCAGATAGTAGATTATTCCACTCATAAATCAAATTAGAAAGTGTAGTTTCCCAATTTTACTCATTATGCCCTCTCAAATCGACATAATAAACCCTATCATTGATAAATGGTTTATCAAGAATGGGTTAATCCTTTTCAAATTGTCGAAAACAATGATTTGGTTAGTGCCGCTCAATGATATAGAAAAATATTAATGGCACAATTGATCCCCAAATGCTTTTTCCATTTGTACAAAAAGATAACGAAAGATGCATCAGACTGCTGTAAGGCTATAACTACATCTAATTAAAAAGCTAAAATGGTCAATTTTTGGTATCAATGTTTAAATTTTTCAAAAAGCTCAATATTTTTTAGTATAAATTAAAACTTTTCATATAATTACCTAATCATCGCGTTGTTTGCTAAATCGACTCGATAATTATTCACATCTATATTATTATTCTTCCTTAAATCGATAAGGGATTGCCACCTGATAAATAATTATAGATCGTGTATAAAGAATATGGTATAATTGATTATAAAAAGATATCTTAATTTTATAATAAATAAATAAAATTTACTTATATTTATAAGGCCTATTTTGATCTAATACAAATCCATGAATGAAAGGAGGTCAAAATAAGGTCAGTTTTTCCCTCGCCCACATTTGTAATAATTGTTGATAACCACTAATCCCTTGAGCATTTGGACATGTAGTATGACAAATCTCCCTATACAGCCATGCCAAGAAAGCTGAACCCCAACTGTAATTTTCAACCTTATTTAAATGCTCCAATCGGGGAAGCTGCATCAAATGGATATAATTGTTTGAGGCTGAAGGACATAACAATCCACCAATACAACACAAAATCCATGCACGGGTGAAGCATTGGATTTGAAACTCAGTAGCATTATCAGGTAAGGAATTAAGAGTTTTCGATAGCCAAGTTATTTTAATTGAATGCCCTTTTATAATATTTTCAGAGGGCATTTGTCCTAAAAGTTGGTGAAAGAAAATTTGCTAATTATATTGCAAATGACCTGTTACTGGATGCCTTTTGAAAGGTAAACCTATTAATACCTCGATATCTTGCAATGTAATGATTGTTTTACCAATGGAGAAGTGAAAAGTGTGTGTTTCTGACCTCCATCTTTCTATAAGTGCAGTCATCAGATTGTCATCAACATGCATTGTCCCAATTTGAGATACTTTATAAAATCCTACCAATCTCAAATATGGTATAATTCTATCATCAATATTTAGGTTCACACTACCTCTCCGGGCAAATAATACATCACATGAAACCTGCTAATATAAAAAAAAATCATACAAATGTGCGTGTGTCTATTTGTGCATATACATAGACGCATACATATAAATATAAAATTAATTAAATAATAAATAAATAATTACATTGTTGGATCAAACTACATCTGCTTGATGTTTTCCCGTTAATATTAGTAGATCATCTACATATGATCCTAGATTAATGTATGATTGATTCTAAAAGTGATCTATTTTTTAATAACCTATATTTAAATACAATAAAAAATGTTAAACATTTTTTATTGTATTTAAATATAGATTTTTAAAAATGGATCACTTTTAGTATCAGCCATATATTAATCCAGGACTATATGTAGATGATCTGCTAACATTAATAAAAAAAATTGAGCAAATGCGATTTGATCCAACAATGTAATCATATTTTTATTATTTAATTAATTTTATATTTATATGTATGCATCTATGTATATGCACACACACACATTTGTATCACGTTTTTTTTTATATTTACAGGTTTTATATGATGTATTATTTGCCCAGAAAGGTAATGTGGTAGCTTGCTACCTAAATATCGATAATAGAATTATACCATATTTGAGATTGGCAGGATTTTATAGAGTATCTCATATTGGGACAATGCCTATCGATGACTGCACTTGTAGAAAGATAGAGGCCAAAAATACACACTTTTCACTTTTTCATTGGTGAAGCAACCATTACATTGCAAGATATTGAGGTATTGACTGGTTTACCCATCGAATGACGTGCAGTAACAGGTCATTTACAACATAATTGGCAAATTGCTTGTCACCAACTATTAGGACAAATGCTCATTAAAAATGTTATAAAAGGACATTCAATTAAAAGGACTTGGTTATCGAGAATTTTTAATTCCTTACCTGATAATGCTACCGAGTTTCAAATCCAATGCTTCACTCGTGCATGGATTTTTTTGTTGTATTGGTGGGTTGTTATGTCCTTTAGCCTCAAACAATTATATCCATTTGATGCAGCTTCTCTTATTGGAGTGTTTAGATGAGGTTGGAAATTATAGTTGGGGTTTAACTTGCTTGGCATGGCTATATAGGGAACTTTGTTGTACTACATGTCTAAATGCTCAAGGGGATTGGTGTGGTTGTATCAACTATTATTATAGATGTAGGTGCGGGAAAGACTTATCTTATTTCGACCCCCGTTCATTTATAGATTTGTATTAGATCAAAGTAGGCCTTATAGGTATAGGTAAATTTTATATATTATGTAACTAAGATTTTTTATATTCAATTATACTATATTTTTTATACATGATCTATAATTGTGTATCGGGTGGCGATCCCGTATTGACTTGAGGAAGAATAATAATAGAGATATGAATGATTATCGAGTCAATTTGGACACACAACGCGATGATCAGGTAATTATATGAAAAGTTTTAATTTATACTAAAAAATATTGTGCTTTTTGAAAAATTTAAACATTGATACCAAAAATTGACCATTTGGCCTTTTTTAATTAGATGGAGTGGTAGTTGTACAAATGTGTGATGCATATTTTGTCATTTTTTTTGTACATATGGACAACGTATTTGGAGATTAATTATGCCTTGGATATGTTTTCATATCTTTGAGTGGCACCAATAAGATCGTTGTTTTCCACAATTTGGAATGACTCAACCCATTCCTGATAAACCATTTATCGATGATAAGGTGTATTTTGTCAATTTGGGAAACTACATTTTCTAATTTTAATTTATGAGTGGAATGATCGACTAAATCGTATCATCAGTACTCCTTTGATCACAGCACCATTACATATAAGGTTGCAATATATGCAGTAGTATATAGTAAGAATGACATGATGGATAACCCGTATGGGAGTTACAATAGGAGTAGCAGTATGATTATCATATCATTAATATAAAAAATAAATAAATTTTTATGTCTGATTGGTGACCTCTTCTAAATATTTAACTTAAATGCATGCATGTTGATGGTGTTGAATGGATTTTCCATAGTGACATGACATCTTCATCGTAAATTTAAGGTGAGGATGTTCATTTGATATCAGAAGCAATTTTAAGTGTAGTGGGAACAATTAATAGAACATTAATTGATTACCCACGATAGCCTATTCCTTGTCCTGTACAGATTCCACCACTATCCACACCCTATGCAGATTTTCGTCAATCCAAAAGAAGCAAAGGAGGCATGGTTGAAAGATGGACAACTATATCCTTTATTCTTATTCCCTCGGCAGTCCACTAGGTCCCTCAACCAATGTCATGGCTATATGGTTTTCAAGATAGTTCTGATTCATTCGAAATACCTGGATTTATACAACATACACTTTATAATACACAACTCGGTCCATCAAGATATTATGACTATGAAGCAGGTCTATCAAGATTGAACATTAATTTGAATGTCAGTGTCTTTGAATCAGACCAAACATAGTACACTTATGCGATTCTGCCCTTCAACATGCAAGAAGGAATGAATGATAATGTTCAACGAGATGATTTTTTGAATGAACTATTGCATGATATAAATGTCATGCTAGCACAGGTTTTTACAGATCAACCATTATATATTGGTTGTCTCAACAATTCCATGCCAGAGCAAATAGATGTAGAAAATTTCAGCAGCAGTTCATATCGTAAGTTTAGACATCACTAATGTTGTATTGTATGATATGTTCATATTTATTATAATATTTGTTATCTCATAAAATATCATTTCAGTATTCAAAACATATTTATTTCAATAAAGTAATATTGATGGGTAATGACATATAATATTTATTACATACCTTTTGAAAAAAACAATATATAAGATTAGTATTTATTTAATGGAAAATTTCGGTTTCTAAATTTTAGATTAGAAGATCCCACACCACTAAGACATGTTTTATTATTATGACCAACATTTTCGCACTTGCTACAGTTTGTAACATTGCCATGTTCACATCGATCCATTTCATTACAAATGCAAGTTGTCTGTGGCCATAATGATATCCATCATCCTCAAATAATGTCTATCTTTCTGACAGTACCCTCATTGCCCTATTGTAGGAGTCCTAGTCAAGCTCTTTAATCTCATCCATTTTCTCCTTGAACTTACACTTTTGATATTACGCCCCTAAACAAGTATGTATTCACAATATATTAAATTATTTAAAAGGTATAACAACACGATATAAAAAATAATATATTTCAAACAATAATATTATATATGTGTTACTTACCAGCCTTTTAAAGCAAATCTTTTATTGTTGGTTTTCTGTGGTGCGAATTGTAGTTGCTCACAAAATGGCACAAACATATCCTATGAAAATGCTAAAGGCTCATTTCAACCACTTCTTTCATCTCAAAAGACTACCATTATATTGGTGTGTCGGTTTGATATAATTGTTATACTGATATGTTGAGTTACATACTTTCTAATTAAATTCATAAATCAAGACCAACTAGATTTATTCTCTAATTTGAGAATAGTAAATGCAACTGAAAACAACATATTTTTACCATTAAAAAAGTTAGCTATTAGAAGTGTCTGTTGAAATTTTTTCATCAAAAATGTTCCATCGATGTATAGAATCGATTTACAGTGAGCCAGCCCATCAATGGCAGGTTTAAAACTCTAAAAACCTTTTAAATTGCTTAATAATTGGGTCTTTGATTTCATCAAGCACAAACTCATAAACATTACCGGATTGTAACATTGCAAAGCATATAAAAACCCGATAATCTCTCAAAAGATTCAATATAATTTCCAAATAATGACTCTAATGCTTTCATTTTCCCGCACCAAGCTTTTTGATATAACACCTCAAAATTAAATCGGTCTTTTATATCACCAATAATAACATCAATAGGAAGGGTCAACTGTTTACTTACTATTCTTATGATGCAAGTGCGAATGGTTTGCGAGCCCAATTGTCTGTGATCATTTGGAAGATTATCAACAAGGCATGAATGTAGCCCCTGGTACCGTGTGATTATTCAGAAAGGACCATTTCCTTTCTTTGCTGCTTTTAACCTCTAAGTGCATCCATCATCAGGCTTTGCACACTTTAAAATCCAGTATTTTGGCTTAAATTCAACAACTCTAAAGTAAGCATTTCTCATGATTGAGTTTTTTTTTTCACACAGGATTTTACTTCATCTTTCCCGTTAAAAACCAAACCTTTTGATAACTCTAAGCTACCATCCTAAGTTTAAAAGCGAAGACCTTCCGATATATCAACTTGTGATGCATTGAGTTCAATTTGTATATAATGCTCTGCTGAAAAGTTAAAGATAGATTCGCCTGTCCCTCCAGTATCATGCTCTAATGCAAAAGGGTTGACATATTGTGTATGATTAGACTCATCACCTTCAGTAAATTCAGAGTAAACATCATTATTAGGTTACAGATAAACATTGTTCAAAGCCACATCTTTAAAATCATCAGTGGCTCCTAAATTAAATGCACTTTGATTTCCATGATTTTCAATAGTTGGATTATTAAAAGGCACTTCATTTGTGGGTGCATTTGGAGTGTCAATAGACATAGAATGATGAAGTAAATCACCATTCTGTCAAGTAACAGACTGGCTTGGTTTATTAGGAATTGAATCTGGCCTCTGAGCACCTCATCGTCGTTGATAATTTTGATATGTACTTTGACTTACCTCGGCATCGTATGGGTTAAAAAATTCCCCGACAGTTGTATGACTACTTGATCTATTACCAAAAATGGATTTACTCAGAAAATTACCAACCTTTCAACTAAATGACTGCCTAAGCTGACTTATACAAGCATCAGGCATTTGACTAACTGGCTGCCTTGCTTAACTCAAATAAGTATCAGGGATCTAGCTAACTGATCATTATTGAAGACTATATCCCGAGCTTTCACTTGTTCTTCTTCCAAGCAAGTCACTATCATGTTGACTTACACCTACATCTCTTCAATGGCTAACTAAATGTTGTTGTTGGCTTGGATTGACATTTTAACTCGAACAGGCATGTCTTCGATGGCTAACTAAATGTCATTGCCAGCTTTCATCCATATTTTTTACTGGATCTTTAACAAGGTCAAAACAATTTTGATTGACATGCCAATTCAATATCTTGTTAACTTACGAACTATCTGGGCTGACTTTGACCAACATCATTCACATAGAATTGTTGACTTACCTTGACATTTTCCATTCGTAATTTATCATTTATAAACTAATAACCGGATGCATACATAGGTAGATTAACTCCAGCACCCCCTTCATCAACTACAATAATTAATTTCACCAACTTATAGTCTTCATATTTGCTTAAATTATCATATATTGTCTCAATGTCATCGTCATTTACCAAATCCATAGATGTTCATCATAATGATCCTTGGTTATACATTAGACTCTTATGTATAATCCTAGACACCACTTTGTTCACACCTAAATCCAATTTTACCTGGATTTTATGGATCAATTCAAGGACTGGTTTATTTTTAATTTTCAGTCTCCTTGTAATGGCATTTAGACCATATATGTGTTAGTGTAAGCCCTAGCCCCAATGCATTGTAACGAAACACTTGAAATTAATAATATGAGGCATTAGTTTTATCTTTTGTATTCCTGTGCATATCAATTGATAAAACTATCCAAGAATGTCATTTCAGTTTAAGTTATCATGTGTGAGGCACATGGATTGTAAGACCTTGAAACAAATGAGACTTCATTCTAAATATCCCTAGTCAGTCATTGTTATGGGAATAACAAATGAATTAAGACTAGTATGCTCTCTCTGATATTATGAGTTCTGTCTTATGGATCATTAGGACAAGAGTGTCAATCAGAGATCATAGATACATGTTAAAGAACATGGTATCTGGATTCGATCCGCTCATAAGAACACAACATGGTACAAGTCATAAGTGTTTCTCATATGCAAGTTTTGTATCGGAGTTCTTAGACCTGAAATCTCTATGAAACTCTTTATGAATTACTGTGTACTTTGACATACACCTAACGTGCTCGTAACAGAGTGACAAGTACAGGTATGATTTGGTATGCATTAATTCATGTTAGAGAGCATGAGAGAAGTGAAGGGATTACCCCTCTCAATAAGAGAGAAAATATCATCGGCCACTTGATCAGTGAATTGAGAAGTGTATGGCCATACCGAGATGAAATAATGAGTAATCATTATTTATCTGAGAGTTCAGTGTCACTGGAATATCAAGAAAGGAATTAATATATATAAGGATGACTAGTTCCATGCCTTATATTAATTCTGATATTTAAGGGTAAGGGACTATGCAAAATTGCATTAGGTCACTAAATGCCATATGCATTTTCGTTTAATTTGGAATGCTATAATATCTTGCTAGAGAATATATATAGCCTTTGAATTAATTTATTAATTCATTGCCAATATTAAATGGACCTATAGGATCGCACACAAAGCATTGGGCTTAAAATACTTAAATTAAGTATTGGGCATTAATTTGGGCTTTTAATTAAAGTCAAATTAATGTAAGTAATGGGTTATAAAATTGCTATTGGGCCTTGGTCCATGAGAGAGAGAAATTCAGCCCACATGGTTTAATTTCAATTAATTAAATGTCATGAATTAATTTAATTAATTGAGTATTAAAGCCTAAAGACATATTTATCTAATTAAATCATCTAAATTGTATTTAATGTGGCCGAAATTCCTAGAGAAATCACAAGGAATTTCGGCACATGTATAGTATATTATTTAAGTGATTTATTAGATTTAAATGTCTTATCTTTTATCCTAAAAATAAGTGATATTATTTGATTAAATAACTTTTGATTTTATCTTGGATAAATTAAAAGAGTTTTTATCAATAATTATTACTAATTTTAATTAAGTGATAAATGCAAATATTATTTATCTTGAGCTAATATTAATTATCTTAAGGTAGTATATTTGGTAGATATCACTTAAAGGAAAAAAAAGGGGAAGAAGATTTTTAGAAGAGTTGGCGCAAAACCTAGGGTTTTTCTATGAAAATTGCGTGACCTTCATCTCTCTCTCTCTTAATTCTTTTGGCCCAATTTTTCACAAGGAGAAAGGATAGTTCCTCATTCTCTTGTGTTCTTGGGTAGTAATAGCAACCTAAGAGAAGTACAAAATCAAATTTTGTAGCTTCAAACCATAACCATTACACAATACCGAAAAGGAGATCTAGCAATCTCGATTTTAAGCCGTCGGTGCAAGTGTGTGTGTGAGAATAGAGGAAGTGGCACAAAAGGCTGTTCCTTGGCATTGGTGATCGAGAACTAAGGTGGATAAAGGTATCTTGGTTGCTGGACATCACAAAATCAAAGAATAAAAGGCATAATCTATTGTAAGTTTCAAAACCCTAAAATTGCATGTTTTCGTTCCTAGTTTTGGATATGTATGGTATGCATGATAAAATTTTTTGTTTTTCCGCTGTGCTATCATGATTATCATACCATGTCATATTCCAGCAGTGGTATCAGAGCCTAGACATGCTTATTTTAGTGCTTTAGATGCATGAAAAAATTAATTAAAAATCGTTATTTTGAAAACATGCAAATCTAAAATTTTCTGTTTTGAGTTTTTTGCATTGTTTTGGTGTAAAAACGATTTTAATTGATTAGATAGGTATTATAATTAATATGACATGTTAATATACTGTCCTAAGATGTTATTAGGGCTGGTAATGGTCGGATTTAATTATTTATACCTGATGGTACATGTTAATTATGAAACTAGGTGCTAGTTGGCATGAAAATTGCTAGTTAAACAACTAGTTTTCAAAATTAAATGTAAAAACGTTTTTGTGATGTTTGTAAGTGATTTTTAAAGATTAAATATCAGGTCTGGACATGTTTTAAATTTGGTTTTAATTCTGGTCCATGACAATTTAATTGATTAATTTTAAAATCACTTAAAACTATGTCTAGTTTGTGTTTGTTACATGTTTAATCAACATTGTTTGTTTTGTTTTGATTAAAATGGTAAAAACACATTTAGATTAAAATGGTACAGAATATTAAATCAATGTTTATGAACTTATTTAGATTATTAAATGACTCATAAAATTGATTTAAATGTTTGTGCATTTTATGGCATTACATAAGCATTAAACAACTAGTTTTTGTTGTTTGTTTGTTTTTGCATGAATGCCGTATACTATATATGTGTTCTTCATGATTTTATTTTTAATTCATGTTAGCACATATTATATGCTTTTTTAATGTTTATGGGATGTTTGACATAAAATTAAAAATGGCAAAATTGGAAATTATACTAGAGTTGATTTATAGCACAAATCTAACTAGTTTGTGTTTTGGGCTTTTAAGAGAACTTATTCAATAAGAGGATTTAGTTCATTGGGCTTCGGCCCAGGCCCATCACAGGGTCATCTCTTAAAGGTTCAAGTACACAATTTCCATTAATGGGCTTGGCTAAATCTAATTAAAATTGGACTTTGTTTGATCCATGAATGCTATGTATATTTATTTGCTTGTTTGGTGTGATGAATGGATATGCATGGTGCATTCATGGGCCCTGGGTTTTTGTAATTAAATATGGCCTGCGAGCCATTGTGTTTTATTGTAAAAGTTCCAATTTATTTCTTAGAATAGAATATACTTGAAGACTTTGTAAATCAAGACGAAGCCCACCGGAGTGGAGAAGCCCAACTCGAAGATTCTTATGTAATAGTATAGAATCTTAGTTGTAGGTTTTTGGGCCCATGTTTGTCACGCTTTACTTTATGCAATTATATATATATATGCATGCTATGTATGGATGACAAAGCGTATGCCATATAAGCCGTAATAAAATGAATCCCTAAAAATAGTAAGTCACAAAGTTGCCTTCCTAATTCGAAACATGTCAAGGCATCGATCATCGGTCACGTAGACTAAGAGTCCTAGATGCGCCCGATTATCTTTGTGAGGCATGGGTTGTGAATGTAGGTTGGACTTATCATGGAAAGGGATGCCCGGACCTAGGCAACTAATAAATGGGTTGTGCTATAATATCCTAAGATGTTAGCCCATTTGATCCAAGAGTCATGTACGAGACATGATTGGAGTTTTCCTACCTAAGTAACTTAACTTGTTAGGTGTATAAGCTCAGCTTGACTAATAAGTTGTTGTGAAAAGTGGATCTTGGCCCACATTAAATCACTAACGCGAATTATTTAAGGGATATTAATTCGGTTTGTGGGATCATTAATAAGACCTCATTTAATCTTGCTAAATTTTATTGTAGATTGAAAATGGCATCTTCAAACAACAATTTCTCATTGCGATCGGTCCTTGAAAAGGACAAATTGAATGGCACCAATTTCATAGACTGGTCTCGAAACTTAAGAATAGTTCTTAAGCAAGAGAAGAAGTCGTATGTTTTGGATGCACCCTTGCCTGATGAACCAGGAAGGAACGCCTCTGCGGTTCAAAAGGAAACTTTTGAGACTAAGAAGAGTGACTCCAATGATGTGACCTGTCTGATGCTGGCCACTATGGTGCCTGAATTGCAAAAGCAATTTATGGACCAAGAGGCCTATGCGATCATGGTGCACCTCAAGGAGATGTTCCAAGAACAAGCTCGTCACGAGAGGTTCGTGACAACAAAAGCTTTAATTTCTTGCAAGATGGCTGAGGGTACTTCTGTTAGTACCCATGTACTCAAGATGAAAGGGTATCTTGATACTCTTGAGAAGCTTGAGGTACTAGTGCCAAAGGAATTGGCCACTGACTTGATCTTAGGATCATTGCCTGCTGCTTATGATCCATTTGTGATGAATTATAACATGCATGCAATGAAAAAATCAGTCACTGAGCTTCATGGGATGCTTAAGAATGCTGAAGAAAACATTCGAAAGACCAATCCCGTACTAATGGTTCAAAAAGGAATAAAGAAGGGACCTGCTAAGGAAAAGGGAAAGGGAAAGGGAAAACCCAAGTCAGTTGGGAGTGCACCTCAGGCCCAATCCAAGCCCAAGGCGTCAAAACTCAAAGAGAGTGAGAGCACTTGCTTCCATTGCAACAAGATAGGGCATTGGAGGAAGAATTGTGCTCTCTTTAAGGAAGAACAAAAGAAGAATGGAGCCAAGGCGTCCAGTTCTGGTATTTTTGTTGTTGAAGTTAACCTTTCTATTTCTACCACTTGGGTATTGGATACCGGTTGTGGTTCTCACATTTGTTCAAATGTGCAGGGGTTAAGAAATAGGCGGTTACTTGGGAAGAATGAAGTGGACCTCCGTGTGGGGAATGGAGCACGAGTTGCTGCCATGGAGATAGGCGACTATCACCTCACTTTACCTTCCGGACTTTGTATTGTTTTGAATAATTGTTATTATGTGCCTGCTATGAGCAGAAACATTATTTCAGTTTCATGTTTGGATAATGATGAATTTGATTTTTTTATTAAAAATGGCAATGCTCATATTCGTCGCCAAGGCATTTCTTATGGCAATGCCATGTTGCAAAATGGCCTTTATATCCTTGATTTACAAAACAAAGAGTCCATATACAACATTAACACAAAAAGGGTTAAATCAAACGAATTGAACCCTACTTACTTCTGGCATTGTCGCTTAGGACATGCAAACGAAAAACGCATTTCAAGACTCCACAAAACTGGAGTGCTTGGGTCATTCGACTTAGAGTCTTATGATACATGCGAGCCATGTTTGCATGGAAAAATGACAAAGAGTCCTTTTAATAAAAAAGGCGAGAGGACTAATGGCTTATTGGAACTAATACATTCCGATGTATGTGGACCTTTAAGTACACATGCTAGAGGTGGTTTTAGCTACTTCGTGACATTCACAGATGACTTCAGTAGATATGGCTATGTCTATCTAATGAAGTACAAGTCTGAAACTTTTGAGAAATTCAAAGAGTTTAAGAATGAAGTAGAAAACCAACTTGGCAAAAGTATAAAAGCCATTCGATCAGATCGAGGTGGCGAATACTTAAGCCAAGAGTTTGACAGTCATCTAAAGGAGTGTGGTATTATTTCACAGCTCACTCCTCCTGGAACACCTCAATGGAATGGTGTGTCCGAAAGGAGAAATCGAACTCTGTTAGACATGGTTCGATCTATGATGAGTCAAGCTAATATTTCTATTTCTTTTTGGGGTTATGCATTAGAAACTGCTGCGTTTCTATTGAAACCTACTCCAACTAAAGCAGTTGAGAAGACACCATATGAGGTATGGACTGGGAAAGAACCCAATATGTCTTTTCTCAGGATTTGGGGCTGTGAAGCACATGTTAAGAAATTAACATCTGACAAACTAGAGTCCAAATCCAGTGTCTGCTTGTTTGTGGGTTATCCTAAAGAAACAAATGGATACTACTTTTACTCACAAGCCGAGAACAAAGTATTTGTTGCTCGCAAGGCTGTTTTCTTGGAAAAGGAGTTCCTTCTCAAGAAAGACAGTGGGAGTAAAGTAGAACTTGGAGAAATTCAAGCACCACAAACTCCTATAGAGGATGGTTTGGAAATGGGATCAAGTTCACAACCAGTTGTGGAACAAGAACCCATTACACAAGAACCTAGAAGGTCCGGTAGGGTACGTCAGGAGATTGAGAGATATGGATTTCTAATCACTGACAGTGACACTATTGAGTTAGTAGATCGTGAGGATCCTACTACCTACCGAGAAGCTATTGAGAGCCCAGACTCGGAAAATTGGCTTGAAGCCATAAAATCCGAGATGCAATCAATGTACGATAACCAGGTTTGGACCTTGGTTGATCCACCGGAAGGTGCTAAGGTAATTGAATGCAAGTGGCTATTCAAACTCAAAGCTGATAAGACCTACAAAGGTAGACTAGTAGCAAAAGGTTTTCGACAAACTCATGGTGTAGACTATGACGAGACCTTTTCGCCTGTAGTCATGCTCAAGTCCATTAGGATCTTGCTTGCCATAGCTGCATATCATGATTATGAGATATGGCAAATGGATGTCAAAACTGCTTTCCTCAACGAAAATTTACTTGAGGATGTGTATATGACACAGCCTGAAGGTTTTGTCAATCCCAAGCATCCTAAGAAGGTTTGCAAGCTTCAAAAATCCATTTATGGATTAAAGCAAGCATCCCGAAGTTGGAATCTTCGCTTTGATGAGGCAGTCAAAGAATTTGACTTCATCAAGAACGAAGATGAGCCTTGTGTGTACAAGAAGGTTAGTGGGAGCATAGTAGTATTTCTAGTCCTATATGTGGACGACATCCTTCTCATTGGGAATGACATTCCAACATTGCAAAAGGTTAAGCAATGGTTGGGAAAATGTTTCTCAATGAAAGACTTAGGTGAAGCCGAAACAATACTTGGTATTCGAATCTATAGAGATAGATCGAATTGGCTTTTAGGACTAAGTTAAGAAAAGTACATAAACAAAGTACTAAAGCGTTTTAGTATGGGAGACTCAAAGAAAGGGTACATACCTTTGGCTTTGGGAGTTCCTTTGACTAAAGAACAGTGCCCTAAAACCAAAGAGGAAAGGGACAACATGAGTAGAATCCCATATGCATCTGCTATTGGATCTATCATGTACGCTATGTTATGTACTAGGTTGAATGTTGCTCATGCACTGAGTATAACCAGTAGGTTTCAGCAAGACCCTGGTGAGAAGCACTGGTCTGCTGTAAAAGGGATTATGAAGTACCTGCGAAGGACTAAGGATCACTTCTTGGTGTATGGTGGTCAAGAAGAGCTCGTCATACAAGGTTATGCCGATGCTGCTTTTCAGACCAGCACTTAGGATTCTAGATCGCAATCTGGGTTTGTTTTTGTTTTGAACGGTGGTGCTGTCAGCTGGAGAAGCTCGAAGCAAGAAACCGTTGCCGACTCAACTACAGAATCTGAGTATATTGCAGCAAGTGAGGCTGCAAAAGAGGCTGTTTGGATTAAAAATTTTATTAATGGATTAGGAGTGGTCCCAAGCATCCTAGATCCATTAGAAATTTTCTGGGACAATAACGGGGCCATTGCACAGGCCAAGGAGCCCCGGTCACACCAGAAATCCAAACACATACTCAGGAGGTACCACTTGATCAGAGAAATCATTGATCGTGGGGACGTCAAGGTTAGCAAGATATCAAGTGAAGACAATGTAGCAGATCCTTTGACGAAACAGTTACGTCCAAATCTGCACGAAGCTCATTTGAGAGCGTTCGATCTTAGGGCTATGCCCAATTGGGACTAGTGCTAGTGGGAGATTGTTAGTGTAAGCCCTAGCCCCAATGCATTGTAACGAAACACTTGAAATTAATAATATGAGGCATTAGTTTTATCTTTTGTATTCCTGTGCATATCAATTGATAAAACTATCCAAGAATGTCGTTTCGGTTTAAGTTATCATGTGTGAGGCACATGGATTGTAAGACCTTGAAACAAATGAGACTTCATTCTAAATATCCCTAGTCAGTCATTGTTATGGGAATAACAAATGAATTAAGACTAGTATGCTCTCTCTGATATTATGAGTTCTGTCTTATGGATCATTAGGACAAGAGTGTCAATCAGAGATCATAGATACATGTTAAAGAACATGGTATCTGGATTCGATCCGCTCATGAGAACACAACATGGTACAAGTCATAAGTGTTTCTCATATGCAAGTTTTGTATCGGAGTTCTTAGACCTGAAATCTCTATGAAAATCTTTATGAATTACTGTGTACTTTGACATACACCTAACGTGCTCATAACAGAGTGACAAGTACGGGTATGATTGGGTATGCATTAATTCATGTTAGAGAGCATGAGAGAAGTGAAGGGATTACCCCTCTCAATAAGAGAGAAAATATCATCGGCCACTTGATCAGTGAACTGAGAAGTGTATGGCCATACCGAGATGAAATAATGAGTAATTATTATTTATCTGAGAGTTCAGTGTCACTAGAATATCAAGAAAGGAATTAATATATATAAGGATGACTAGTTCCATGTCTTATATTAATTCTGATATTTAAGGGTAAGGGACTATGCAAAATTGCATTAGGTCACTAAATGCCATATGCATTTTCGTTTAATTTGGAATGCTATAATATCTTGCTAGAGAATATATATAGCCTTTGAATTAATTTATTAATTCATTGCCAACATTAAATGGACCTATAGGATCGCACACAAAGCATTGGGCTTAAAATACTTAAATTAAGTATTAGGCATTAATTTGGGCTTTTAATTAAAGTCAAATTAATGTAAGTAATGGGTTATAAAATTGCTATTGGGCCTTGGTCCATGAGAGAGAGAAATTCAGCCCACAAGATTTAATTTCAATTAATTAAATGTCATGAATTAATTTAATTAATTGAGTATTAAAGCCTAAAGACATATTTATCTAATTAAATCATCTAAATTGTATTTAATGTGGCCGAAATTCCTAGAGAAATCACAAGGAATTTCGGCACATGTATAGTATATTATTTAAGTGATTTATTAGATTTAAATGTCTTATCTTTTATCCTAAAAATAAGTGATATTATTTGATTAAATAACTTTTGATTTTATCTTGGATAAATTAAAAGAGTTTTTATCAATAATTATTACTAATTTTAATTAAGTGATAAATGCAAATATTATTTATCTTGAGCTAATATTAATTATCTTAAGGTAGTATATTTGGTAGATATCACTTAAAGGAAAAAAAAGGGGAAGAAGATTTTTAGAAGAGTTGGCGCAAAACCTAGGGTTTTTCTATGAAAATTGCGTGACCTTCATCTCTCTCTCTCTCAATTCTTTTGGCCCAATTTTTCACAAGGAGAAAGGATAGTTCCTCATTCTCTTGTGTTCTTGGGTAGTAATAGCAACCTAAGAGAAGTACAAAATCAAATTTTGTAGCTTCAAACCATAACCATTACACAATACCGGAAAGGAGATCTAGCAATCTCGATTTTAAGCCGTCGGTGCAAGTGTGTGTGTGAGAATAGAGGGAGTGGCGCAAAAGGCTGTTCCTTGGCATTGGTGATCGAGAACTAAGGTGGATAAAGGCATCTTGGTTGCTGGACATCACAAAATCAAAGAATAAAAGGCATCATCTATTGTAAGTTTCAAAACCCTAAAATTGCATGTTTTCATTCCTAGTTTTGGATATGTATGGTATGCATGATAAAATTTTTTATTTTTCCGCTGTGCTATCGTGATTATCATACCATGTCATATTCCAGCAATATGTCATATTGAAAACCTATCACTCCGTAACATATTTGCCCCTATCATGTGCAAATAAAAGTCAGTTTATGCTGCCATCTTCCAATTACCTATAAGTCAAAATCAAATTATATAATTTTTTCATTATATTCAAATATTATTAATATCCTTTCCATTAGATTGAATTGTCAATTACTGTAAAATTCACCGCTACTAAGATAATAATTTTTCTTTCTAATTATAAAAAAAATATTAAATACACTAATATTATTACATATTATTATTATATACACTTAATTTACTTTATATCATCACAAAATATTACTGCCCAACAATTTTGCCTTATATTATAATGGACATAGTATTTGGGCCATATATTATAATTGTACTACTGACAATAAGTTTTTTGATCTATTGGCATAATATCTCTAATTTTCAAATAATTTTGTTCACTGATATTTATTACATCTTTCACAAATATAAGAACTAATTGCTGATAGTTTTTTTTACATCCATAATATTCAAAATTTTCATTATAGGCTTCAAGTAAATTATTGGAAGTGTCATGCACAACACATCTACCATCTTCACTTTAGTCATGAGATAGCCTTTCATAATAATTTTTTTGTAATTTTTAATTTATTACAATAATGTGATTGGATATTATTAGGCTATTTACAACTCGATAGTTATATATATCATTCCATTTTTGGCTGACAATTTTTCTTACAATATCACTTATCATGGCTTTTGGAGCTAAATACGTATGCACCATCTATCATATAAAATTATTAAAATAAATATTATATTAAAATTAAATTTGTACATTTTTTATTTGTCATGATATTTTAACAAATTAAAATTGAATATTTTAAGATATTACAACATAATACGAGAATATACCTATTTTTTTCAAAAATTACCTAATTCTATGTTGCAAATAAATAAATAGATTATAGTTTAAAAAATACCTTACTTCTTAGGCTAGTATTGTCGAAAGGTATCTTTCATTTATTGACTTTATATTACCTTTAATTTACCAAATCAAATACAAAATTAATTTAATATTAATATATTAACAATTAAAATTAAAAGCATCAAATTATAAATATTTATATTAAGAAATATTAGTAGATATTGATAATATACAATAAAAATATCGATAACAATTAATAATACACTAAAATTTTCAATACAGTTTTTTCTCTCTTCTCACGTATTCACTGGAACACTGCAATTGTAGAGTTTCAAAAACACTACAAATTCTTTCTTTCGCAATATGAATTCATGAGGTTCAACTATCTACTTGCTGCTATATATATAGTCGGTATTTGATGGAGAAATATCAACGCGTATTATAATTGTTTGCTGGAAAGTGAAAAAAGTGGGCTTGAACCCATAGGATTGGTTTGTGGTTTCAGAGTTTGACTTTGTAACCAATTTCTATAAGATCATCCCATCAATAATAATGAATTTAAGTGTTGAGGTGGACCTAACTTTGCCATTTTCGTAAGAATGGCCTGCGGGATTAGGCATTCCAGTTTTAATCTCGTGTGGGCCCTGTGGTCGAATTCTGTATGTCCTACCTATGAGATCTAAATGACCCCAATCTAAGAAATTCCTTACAAAACACACCAATTTTGTAAATTCCTTACAGAACACACTAATAATAAAAAAGTCCCAAAAAAAATACTACATTACAAAATATTTATATTTCATTAATTATAAAATCAAATAGCAATAGCTTTATATAATTTTACTAAATATTTAATTATTGATTATTAATTAATTATTAGCCATAAGCAATAGAGATATTAGCTACTACTTTGTTAATTAGATAAACTGGTCAGATTGCTGCAAGTATATTGAATCGACAAGTAATAAAATGGATTATTTTTAAGACCCACAAGTATCAAACCTTAGGGTTAAGATATTGTGCAAGAAAAATTGATGGATTGGTAATATGTGCTTAAAAAATTATCCAATTGTTGTTAGTTGTGTTTTAATTAGTGATAAAAACAATTAACACAAAAGAAAAATAAAATGTACAGTATGAGTTAACAAGGCAATTAAAAGCAGAAAATATAAAATGGTTAAATTGACAATTACTAAAGATGTTGTTCAATAATCCAATCCTCCCCATTACTATGCAAGGTTCATTTTAGCATAAAATTCATACATTTTAGATGTGGACAACCCATTTAAATTCCTAGTATCCTATTTCAAAGCTTACTACTCTAACTACCTAGTATCCCATTTCGGAGCTTACTCGATAGCCAGCATAAGCACAGGTCCCAAGACCTAAGTATGAACTAGTATCCTATTCTGGAGCATATTATTTTAATAACTATTCATTTTTTCTCTTTTTCTAATTGTATAACACATAAACCCTAGATCTAATAGCTTCAATTCCAAAAATGCCATTAAAACTACAACAAATATAAAGAAAAATAGAGCATGCATGATATAAACACTAAATAAGCATTCATCCATTAACTTGAATAAGATTAATAACATAAATACTTGTAAAACATCCATACCAAGATAAACATAAGGGAAAAGAAACATCTCAAACATATATTTAAGAAAATAAGTTCATACTCCTTACATGGTTTAGAGGATTTAGAGATCCCCAAACAATAAAATAACTATTGAAAACTCATAATGGAAATAACAAAGGAAAGAGGAAAATAAATTATAAAACCCATTTGGAAAGTAGGGATATGAAATTCAACAACTTCTTCTCTTTTTCTCCAAGCTTGGTCTTGTTTAAAATTGGAAATTTAAACTATAAACTAAATAAAGCTATGCATTTTTGTATTTTTAATGTAAAACTATATTGAAAGAGTAATTTTTACAAGTAAATCTATAGAAACTAAGTATAAAAACCCTAAAGTATGAAGAACTACGAGCTAAAACTATAGAGAAAAACCCTAGAATTCAAAAACCTAAAAAGATCTCCTTTACAGCCAAACAACATGTAGCTTTTATACCAGTCCAGGGCAAGACACGACAAAGACGATTAGTCTTAGTGGAGTCCAATCGGTTAAAAGAGTATTGTAGCTTCAGGACATGACTGAGACACTTTGGTCTCAGCCAAGTGCACCCTTCTGGACTAAATCAACCTCAAAGTCTGTATTAAACACGGTGAAGACAAATGGTCTAAGCTGAATCCCTTGGTGAAACAGTGCGTTTTGAATATCTACAAGGCACATGACTGAGACAAATGGTCTCAGTCGAGTGCTAGCCATTATTTCTGCACAAAATTTAAAAATACACCCTTAAACACTTAAAATTTTCATAAATATCAAAATAATCTTATTTGGTATAAAAAGAGAATTTTAACACTTAAAATAGAAAAAACACACAATTGGAGATACAAACATAGATAAAAATATACTAAAAATAAACATAAAATTGGAGTTATCAACTACTCCACACTTAGCTTTTGCTCGCCCTTGAGTAATTGGACAACCAAATTCCTGCATACCTAAACTAAAAAAATGAAATTACAAGCTCAAGGAAAGCTAAATAACACTACAGCAGAAGTCACTAACGGTCGCCCTAAACCAAAAAGAATTCAACTTAAATCATACTAGCTAGTCTCTTGGTGTGTGTGTGTGCTAGGCCTAATGATAATTGCTGAATTATAAAATTTTAGTGCAATCCGATAACAAAGAAAAGAAGTCGTATGCAAAAGTCGCACACTCAATTTTGCTTTTGAAACTCAAAAGACATTATAGGCCTCTTCTTTAACGTCGGAACCTAAAGGTCATCTCCGTAAATAACTCTAAGCAAACCCAAATCATTAGGTCTTAAACGGGTTGCAACATTGTTGGGGTTTGGCTAACAAAGAAAAGTGCAAGATATACAAAATAGAATAGCCATTCAACAACTCCACTCAACCAAATAACACTCTAAAAAGTTTTAGCTCACATTTTACTCTTTTTCTCGATTTACTCCAGAATGCATAATGATTTCTCAAGATTTAGATTTCTAAGAGAATGACTACCCTAAAGTTTTTGATCCAATTACAAGCTCTAAAGTTCCTTCTTTAATTTCAACAAGCTACCCCACACTTATTACAAGCTATAATCTAAACTTTATTTCATTCAACTTTTCTTTTTCTTCTTTTCTTTGTGGAAATTTTTTTTGAAATGAAACAGGGGGTTTGCTAGCAATGTAATTACACACAACTATATTCTGGAAATAATCCTTAAATTCATGGCTAATCCCAATCTAAAATTCTCCTTGACATTCAATCCTTATCTTAGCTCATCTCTCTTTTAGTCTTAAAATTTTTCTCTTACTCACTCTAAGAATTGCCAATTCTAAAAGGCAAGAAAAAAAAAGCTTTAAGGCTAGGACAATTACATGAGTGTGCCAAAAATTAAAAATTCGGTATGTAATTAGCATACTTTAATAGGTTCAAAGGGGTTATGCAAGGAAAATAATTTAATACCGGGTAGGTCAAAAGTCTTTTAGAGGCTTACGATGAAAACTTGCCTAAATCATTACAAGCTCTGTATTCAAATTGTTATGAATGCTTTGAAGGATGATGAAGAAAGTTCGAACGCTTTAAAATTCCTATTCGATCACATTTAGGCATTGGTTTTGTTTTTTATTTTTCTAAAAATAGGCTTAAAATGCACATTATTTCAGGAGACCTACTAGTATCGATCTAATTGAAACTAAACGAAAAAAGTAAACAATCAACGACTAACTACTCTTCGATCATTCAACTACCCTAAATAAGCTTTTTTCAAACTAAGTTCAAAGTTTCCATAATGAGAACAACTAAGCAAAAATGCATAGGTCTTTAATAACAACTGAAGACAACAACCTAAAAAAAATAACAATAAATAAGGCATAAATTAAAACTAAAAGACGAATAAAAGATGCAAAAATAACGAAAAACAACAAAAAGCTGAAAAGTAAAAGGATAGCTAAAAACTTCATATAAACACACTAAACTAAATAAAAATAAAAAACTTAAAAAAAAAAGAACATAAACTTAAAACATAAACAAAATAGCTAACCATTAAGGAAATTAAAGTAAACTAAGTTAACAAACTAAAATGACAAATAAGAAAATTAAAGCTACTTTGGTTTTAAAGTTAAACAAGCATAGTATCCAATAATCGAAAATAAAATAAGTTTAAAATATCTCTAAATAATACCCTCACCCCACACTTAAATTTTTTCTTCCCTCAACAAAATACAAACAAAATAATCATAAAATACTGTAGGTTAAGGAAAATGAAACGCGCGATAATCGGACATTGGTCCGAGTACTGGTGTCACAAAATACCGCAATGATCCTTTTATAATATCCAAATTTTTAATCATAAATTCATGGGTCCCACATTTTGAATATATTATTATTAAATTTGCAAAAATTTGGGCAACATAATAGCTGTAATCCAAATTTTACCTTCCTTCAAATTTTATAAAACACTCCCAAATAAACATACATATCCAACCCAACCTACGATAATATATAAAACTCCGCATAATCAGCCAATACATAACAACAATAATTTTTGTAGCTGTATATATATATATATATATATATATGGTATACCTAATTAATTTGACTTTCAATTTCTCAATTCTAAGTTCAATTTCATATTTAATTCATAATTAACCTAATTTTTTTTCTAATTATATATATATATATATATATATATATATATATATATATATATATATATATATATATATATATATATATATATATATATATATATATATATATATATATATATATATATATGAAATTAAAGGGTTTAGAGTTATTCACTTACAAGAATTTCACTCTAAATAACTCCACAATTTTGCCTTTGCCTTTGATAGCTTGGCTTCCCTCACCTTGATTTCCTAATTGGCTAAATTAATTTATACAAACTTAAAATCAACATTTAAATAAGTAAATTATGAAGAAAAATTCAATTTCCTCTAAACTTACCAAAATATCCACTTGATGAAATGGGTTATTTCTTGCTTCTTTCACCACTATAGGCAACCAAAGATGGAGAAGAAGAAATTTATGGTAATTTTGATGAAATTAGAGGTAGAAATCATAAAAATTAAAGATTGGAATTAAGAAAAATGAAGGAAGAAGAAGAAGTTCCAGTAGCAGTAAGGAGAAGTGGAAGTGTCGACAAAATGATGAAGCAAAACTGATTTTTCCTATTTAAGTCCCCATCCACTTTAAGACAAAAATAAATAATTAAGTCTTAAGGGGTTAAAATGCCATTTATCACTATATAATTGGCCAAAAAACTTTTAATTGTCAATTTTTGATAAAAATTATACTAAAAATTCCTAAAAATGTTAGTTAGACTATGCTTGAAATTTCAGGTCAATACGAGATCATTTCGATATAAAATTTGGCATAAATGCACGTTTTATCAGTCCGAAAGCTGAAAAGTCTTCTAAAAATTTATTTTACCCTTCCAAAAATTCATATGCATAATTTCTAGTAACTTGGTGAAATCTAAATAATTTTATAAAATCCGTGGAATATTTTCAAACCAATCAAAGTTTATGGTCAACTCTACTAGTCTTGTTATTTCTCATTTTTAGAGACCTATTTGATTTCAATTTCATTCCAAATTATACCACTGAACTCATAATGACTAGTACTTTCCTATGATGAAAGAAAAATTTTATGGGCTCTGGGTGGCACCATTCACCTCAGAAAGTACTATTCATGAAATCATCGATTCATAGAGTGTTACAGAAAATCCATGAATAATCAATCATTCCTGAGCAAGTAGGGGAGGTAAAGGAGGAAAGTGGGCATCAAAGGGCGATTACAACATCCCCAAGGCAATGACAATCTCGTCCATCCGTGCAGTCATGGTATCTAGACGAGTTGTGAAAGCAATGTACTGCTCATAGGAAAGAGTGATGGTGCTTGCCTCTGCTCACTGAAGCTTTATGGCTCCCTTTCTCATAGCCTCTCTGTATTGCACTTTAGTGGACACCACTATGTACCCCTGCCTTGGAAACCATGGTCTTCTATGAGGACTGCCATAGTCTTTAACATTTTCTTATCGATGAAAATTGGATTATCGACGACTTTTCCTAGGTTGGTATGGTTGACAAATCTAGCCAAGATCGTCATAATGCCTTTAAAAGTAAGCTTTAAGTCCATTTTCTTGTAATTTCGCAGATCATCAATCTTAGATGAAATGAAGATAGCTCCATTGACGTGAATTCCATGTTCCATTGCATAAAGGATGGCGGCCTCATTGGCATTGACATTGCCAAGACCTCTATGATGGCTAAAAACTGCCAATGCCAAATACCTATGTATGATCCTCAATGGGTGATTCTTCAGGTGATGGGCCTTAGTATTGCTAACATCAAATATTGTGGGGTCTTCCTTATCACAAATTCCATTCCAAACCTCATTCCTATTTAAATCCTCAATTCCTCTCGCAGTATGTGGATCAAAACGCAACACAGTAGAGAACTCATTGAAGCTCATTTGGTGGGAAGAGTTATTGAGCTAAAAGTTGACATTTCTACCATTAGTATAGCTGTCCTTCCCTACTCGAATTTTGACAGTGGCTAAGAAATCCGGTACAAGATAGGGGTAAACTTGCTCCCTCCACTCTATGAATGCCCTCCAGCCAATGCCATCGATCAAGCGGTCAATCTGATCCTTTATGCGGATCTCTTGCATCAACTCCATGTCAATGTAGGGAGTGGCCAAATACTCTTGTCGATTGAATAAAAGCCATTCCTCCTTGAACTCATTGGGAACCCATCCTGGAGTCTTCGATTTTCCAGGTTCTTGGGGGGTTGAGGATGAAGAGCCGACCTCCATCCTAGTGCGCTTAGGTGGCACTGCAAAAGTAAACCATTCCCCATTAGATTTTAACACATTAAGCTTATACATACAATGCAAGAGAGGGAATTGAACAAATAAAGGACAAAAATGTAGCACGAGAGATGAAAATTTGAGAAATGCATCACAAATGATTAAATGCTTTAAGCAACAATTTTCAAGCATGCAAGCACAAGTTTAGCTATGAGAATCACAATGCCTAACATAAGGAAAATATTTTGATGCCTCCTACAACAATAACCAATAAAAATCCTATTTAATCAAAATAATTACAAGTACGCCAATATGCGAACAAACTACAATGAGCAAAGACACAAAGAGTAAAAAATCATAAGAAGTAATAATAAAAAATAAACAATAACCTTAACAAAAGTACGATACAAAAACATGGTAATATACCTAACATATGACTTCTGATCTAGTACTAAAACGTCAAAAGCATCAAGTCAATAACCACACATGATAGCATTGCACAAAAGTCTCACATTGCACTTGGCATAACACATTTGCTCTAAAGAGAAATCATGCATCTTAAAGAGAAAAATTTAGGTGAATTAGCAATTTCTACTTCTTTTAAGCAAATTAATGAGCTCATGGCATCCTTGAGTAGGACTTACACTACAATGCACTAATTTAAATGAAGCACAAACCAATTGGTTACCAAAATAGTAAGTTATAAAGCATGCCTCTAAGAAAAAGAAGTAAACTAGGACAAATTTTAATGTAAACCTAACTTTACACATGTAATGGATATGTAAACACTCAAAACACATCTCATGCATATAAAAATTCAAAATACTCAACAAAAGAGGGATTTTTAATTCAAACATACTCAAAAAAAGCCAAAAATTTATTTAGAGAGATAAAGTTTAAAGAAAAACACATTGGATACTTAATTGTTTGATGCTTCAATAAGGAGAAAAATGCACAAAAAAAGGAAAAAGTGTGAAAGAATGCCGGATTACTCAAGAATATTTGAAGGAAAATGAAAGAGAATGTGAAGAGACATGATTGTTGGGTCTATTTATAATTGGACATGATAGAGTGCCCTAAGCACACGATTGAGGTCAATTGATCCCAACTGAGTTAGGCACAAAATCAAAATGCATAGTATTGAAAATTTAAAGGACACGGTTGAGACTAATTGGTTTCTGTCGAGTCCACCAATCTATTTTTGAAAACCCCGATAGCATACAGCTAAGACCAAATGGTCTCAGCCCAGTGACCCCTTCTATACTAAAACACTTCTTAAAGCACACGGTTGAGACCAATGGTATTGGTCAAGTGCCCAAAGTTGTACACCTCACTCTTAATGGCACACGACAGAGACCAATTAGTCTCAGTCAAGTGACCCCTACTGGACTGAAAAAATTATGTTGCACACGACTGAGACCAATGGACTCAACCAAGTGATACCTTTTATCTCCAGACTAAAGTGTTGCACACGGCAGAGACCACTTGGTTTCAACCAAGTGCCTTATTTTGAAACTTAGATACTAATAGGGACACGGTTGAGACCAATTGGTCTCAGCCGAGTCCAACAAAAGTTTTACACTATTTTTGAAAATTTTCATGCCCTCATACATGAATAATGTCAAGACAATATTAGTAAGATATACAAAAAATTCAACACCACTTATTAATAACGGTAAAGACATAAAACAACCATTTAAACAATAATTAAAAACAAAAATTAAAAGAAAAGAGTACTGAGATTAAGTTTAGAAAAAGTTCTGGGTTTAACAAGTTGCCAGCTCGACTTTTAATGTTCTCATGGCACATCGTCCAATGTGACGATCAACGACGCAACTTCAAACCTAGAATCAAAGTAAGGCTTGAGACAGTGACCATTAACTTTGAATTCTCGACCATCACTCGGGTGTTTGACAGTGACTACGCCATAGTGAGTGACATCCACAATTTCATAAGGGCTTTTTCATCTTGATTTATGCGCCCCTGGAAATAATCAAAGATGGCTATCATACACCAGCACTTTTATTCCCGGGGTAAATTCTTTAGGTACCAGCTTGTGGTCATACCATTTATTTGTCTTTATCTTATAGCTTTTTGCATTGTTGTATGGCCACAAATGGAATTCATCCAATTCATTTACCTGCAAAAGATGTTTTTCTCCAGTACTCTTGAGATAGAAGTTCAGAAATTCTATTGCCCAAAAAGCCTTATACTCCAATTTTATAGGTAAATGACACGATTTTTCATACACAAGCTTAAATGAAGACATCCCAATTAGAGTTTTGTAAGCGATTCTGTAGGCCCATAATGCTTCATCTAACCTCAAAGACTAATCATTTCTAGACCTGTTAACGGTTTTTCCAATATTGCTTTTAACTCCCTATTGGAGACTTCTACCTGCCTATTGGCCTAAGGAGTATAAGGTGTTGTAATTTTATGCCTTATGCTGAATTTCTTAAGTAATGCTTTAAATTGGTGGTTCACGAAATATTTTTCACCGTCACTGATGACGGCTCTAAGTGTACCAAATCTAGTGAAAATATTTCTACATAAAAGTTCCAGCACTACTTTAGAATCACAACTCCTAGTAGCTATGACCTTTACCCATTTACTTATGTACTCAACAACTACTAGAATGTATTCAAATCTGAAGAAAATTGGAAATGGTCCCTTGAAATTTATGCCCCAAACATTAAACAATTCAGCTTCTATGATGTTATTCAAAGGCATTTCATCCCTTTTAGAAATATTTCCTACCCTTTGGCATTTATCACAACTTAGTATAAAAAATTTAGCATTCTTAAACATGGTTGGCTAATGAAAACCTAACTGGATAACCTTTGCGACTGTCTGATTGGTCCTCCAGCTTTACCCCCATGGCAAGCTCGCATAATCAGTCCTTGCTCTTCTTATGGACACATCTCTTGAGTACTTAATCTGCATAGAGCTTAAACAATTTTGGATCATCCTAAATGTAGAATCTTGCATCAGCTTTCAATTTTTTTTCATTGTTTTCATGTAAAGTCTCTTGGAATAAATTCACCTGCAAGATAATTTGCTATGTCAGCAAACCAAGGAACGTCAACATTACACGTATAAATAGCACAAATTAACTCATCCAAAAAGCAATCATTATTTTTCCCCTTATTGATATGCTTATGTTCCACACGAGACAAATGGTCTGCAACAAAATTCTTGGCACCCTTTTTGTTCTTTATCTCCAAGTCGAACTCTTGCAACAACAACACCCACCAAATCAAACCAAATCAATCTTGACTTTGATTCCTTCTTCGTAAATAGATGCCACAATGCTGCATAATCAAACCATGCAATTACTTTAGAGTCAAGAAGATAAGGTCTAAATTTTTTGAATACATAAACTATTATAAGAAGCTCTTTCTCAGTTGTCATGTGATTGACTTGAGCTCCTATCAAGGTGTGGCTTACATAGTAAATTGTATAAAAAACTTTCTCTCTTCTTTGTCCTAGCATGACTCCTACTGTAAAATCACTTATATCACACATCAATTCGAATGAAAGATTTCAGTCCGGAGAAATAATCACCGGAGCTAAAATCAACCTTTGTTTCAACATGTTGAATGCTAGCAAAAACTCTTTAGTAAAAGAAAAAGGAGCATCCTCCATTAATAAATTCAATAATGAATTTGCAATTTTAGAAAATTCTTTAATAAATCTACGGTAAAACCCTGCATGCCCTAAAAAGTTCCTAACACCCTTGACATTAGTTAGAGGGGGAAGTTTCTCAATCATTTTTACCTTAGCTCTTTCCACTTCTATCCTTTTTTTTTTTAAATCTTATGCCCTAAGACAATGCCCTCATTCACTATAAAAATGACATTTCTCCCAATTCAACACTAAGTTGGTCTTCTCACACCTTCCTAACACTAAATCAAAATGCCTTAAATAACTCTCAAAATCTCTCTCATATATGGTGAAATCATCTATAAATACCTTCATAAATTTCTCTATGAAGTCATCGAATATATCCATCATACATCGCTGAAACGTAGCCGATGCATTGGATAACCAAAAGGGCATTCTTCTATAGGCAAAAGTACCATAAGGGCATGTGAAGGTTGTCTTCTCTTCGTACTCAAGGGCTATAGGGATTTGCAAATATCTCGAATACCCATTTACGAAACAATAAAACCTATTACTCCCCAATCTGTCAAGCATTTGATCAATAAATGGTAAAAGGAAGTGGTTTTTCCTAGTTGCACTATTTAGTCTCCTATAGTCGATACATACCCTCCAACCTATAACCATACAAGTTGAGATGAGTTCATTTTGCTCATTTTTTATCACTATCACCCCTCTTCTCTTAGGAACACACTAAATCAGACTTACCCAACTACTATCAGAGATAGGAAAGATTATACCTACATCAAGCAATTTTAAAACTTCCTTCTCAATGACCTTTTGCATTGTTGGATTCAATCTCCTTTGGGTTTGTACAACCGGCTTACAATCTTCCTCCATCGGGATGCAGTGAGTGCAATAACTTGGATTGATCCCTTTTAGATTCAATGGCCCATTTGTGCTTCATTAGCACTTTTATTAGCAATTTATCTTCAATACATGTTAAAACAAAAGATATAATTACTGGTTTTGCTCCATTTTCTAAAAACACTTACTTTAAATGAGGGTGAAGGGGTTTGATTTCAGTTTTCAAATCTCCATTTTGCAGTTCCACCCCTTTTTATTGGAATCTGCCTTTCATACTCTTTTTCCAGTTCTTCCACGACTTCTTTTTCTACTTTGGTCAAGTCTTACTCCTTAATCTCATTCACCAAACAATTCCTTAATAGATCATGAAGCAAGATTTTCTCTTGCATTTCCTCCTTACATTCCTCTATTGCATCCATGAAGCATAACGACTCTTTAAATCCAAATACGGGTGCTTCATCAACTTATTAACATTAAATACCATTTTTTCATCGTTGAATCTTAGAGTTACGGTCTGCCGCTACATGTCTACAAGTGCTCTCGCCGTATTTAGGAATGGCCTTCCCAAAATCAACGTGTTCTTCTTATCCTCATCCATGTCCATCTCAACGAAGTCAACTGAAAAAATGAAGTTGCCCATTTTAACTAGCAAGTCTTCTATGATTCCCTTGGGATGCTTGATTGAGTGATCCGCTAGTTAAAGTGTCATCCTTGTTTCCTTTTTGTCCTCTAGCTTCAACTTCCTGCATATTGAGTATGGCATTAAATTTATACTTGCCCTTATATTACATATTGCATTACCCACAAAATTCACTCCCAATTCACAAGATAATGTAAAACTATCCGAATCATCTAATTTTTTAGGGATTTTATTTGCGAGAATAGCACTACAATTTTTAAAATGTTGGACAATGTAACACTCATACCAAACAGACCTAATGGAATAATACGGTAAGCTAGAATTTTTTTTAAATTGCTTAACCTTTTATTTCTATTCTTAGTCCAATTATATAACTTTTAGGTTATATCGCCGCAAATCTATAACCTTCCAAGGTTACTATTCATTTTACAAAAATTTGGTAATATAATGGCTATAAACCTAACTAGCTCCCCTGAAATGCAAACAATTCCATAGCCTCTCATAGGCACAATAGTTCAATAATCATCAATATACATTCCATTCCAAACATTTCCATTCACATCTATCTCATATTTAACTCAATAATCACATATAAAATTATACACTCCTGATAAACATCTTTTTACTACAATATCCATCATTTATACATATATACACGCCATACTAGTACAAGATCTGCTATCCTATAACAGAACTTCCTCCTTTTTGTGTACTATTACTCCTGCTCTTCGGTACCTATACGCAGTATATTCTATGTATTGGGTATAAAATATGCTTAGTGGTGACTAACAATCATATTATTTTCCTTCATAATTTTATTCTAATTATGAAACAAATAAGTTAATAAACTTATAATATAATTTCAATTAAACAAATTTTACTCATTTTTATTTCAAAAACCTTTATTCTATTATTTGCAATCCCTTTTTCTTAATACCAGAACTTTAAATAATCTTTCAATTTATTCCCTAATAATTCATTTATTTCCAAAATTGCCTTTTTATTCAATAATTACAAAATTGCCATTATATTCATTTATTTTTATTTTTACCCTATAACTTTACACACAAATTACCCTTTACTCCTTACTTTTACATTTTCATGCAAAATTACACTTTTGGTCCCTATATCATAAAAAATCCCCATTTTGACACTGTCGGGACACCAAATTATCATTTTATCCTTTATAGTATTTTCTTAATCATATTTACTCATTAAATACCAACTTTGATAAAATTATTGTTTTGCCCCTAAACTTTTTTTATTTTCTTTCAATTAGGTCCTTTTCATTTAAACTTTATTTTTATCTTTCTTTTTACACTTTTGACTCATTCTTATCATAATGCCCTTAGTACAATCTCGACAGAAACTCTCAAATCGGATATACAGGATGTGACCCCACAGGGTCACAAACAGACTGAGAAATGACCCCGAAAGATTATTTTTCACAGAACAGATAACAGAACAGACAGATGCTATGGAGATCGTTGATCCTACCATAGCAAAGCAAGTTGCCATGACTTGTATCGCGGTATAAATATACTTATGGCTAGCCAATTATATTTCGAACTAGATTTTACTGGCAGACTATTTCTAAAGGCATAATTTCATTAAATTCAATTCATTATTCAAAATTTTTCACATTTTTCATTACTCTTTTCATTTAATTAATTTTTCAGTCAAACTTTTTAACATTTTTACACAGTCTGAATTATTTCACCATTTTCTAATCAAATTATGCAATAACTCACATTAATTCAACATTTTCATCTTATACATAACCAAAATTTCATCTCAAAATATTCAAGTAATTTCTATAAATTCCATAAAAATTCATAGACATGTTATTTTATCTCTATTATTATTTTAAGGCTTAATTTCATCAAAATATACAAAATAAACACTAATTCTCCTTAGGAAAGCATTCGGCCAACATGGAAAGTCCATCATATAATTATATAAAATTTATTTAAACATTCTACTAGGCTTATTTAAGGTCTAATTGCATTATTCTAACATCAATTTCAATTAAACACCATTTAATCAATTTTTCCCTAAGTTACATAAAGAAAAATCATTAAAAATTTAGGAAAATAATAGGATTTATTAGTCACTAACCTTCTTCACAAGTTTTAGGCCTCCAAAGGCTCATTGTCCTTTTCTTTGGTCTTGGATGGTTGTCCCTCACTTGGAGAACCTACCATGGTCACATACTTTAACAATTAAATACCATACTTATTGATCTCAAAAGCTTAAATTGATCATATAATTGAACTTTAGGCATCTAAAACACTTGTAGGTACCTTAAAAAAATTAAAACCATAAATTTCACTTAGCTCTCTTTGAAATCTAAAGCTTTGTCACTTAATTTCTCTTACTTTCCTTCCTCAAATCAAAGGATAAAGATTTAAATAATAATATAGAGAGGTAGAAATAATTTTCTTATTCTTGGTTTAGTGAATAATTTAGGCTAAGATGGAAAAAATTTAAGAAAGAAATGGTGAAAAAGGACTCGGCCAAGAAGAGGGATAAGAAGGTAGTGGAATGTTTTGGCATTCCATAGATTTTTTAGCCTTTTATAGTTGGTTTTAATGGGTTTAGACTTGGGTCCATTAGTGGATTTTATCCAAATTAACCAAAGCCCATTAATAACCCATTAAATAGCTTTAATTAATTTTCCCACTTTCCAAATAAAAATCACCTCAAATTTGATTCCATCATTTTTATCACATCAAAAATAGGTTTTACACAAAATTTCAGCCCAATCGGAGTCCGTTACTGGTCCGATTCAAATGAATCGATTCGATTTGATAATTACCGGTATCACCGAAAAATTTATTTTTTATACCAAAATATTTTACATGAAATTTCATTAAGATCTGCAAAATCTAATAATTTTTGAAGTTCATTTATATTTTTAAAAATTCGATTAAAGTCAAGTTAATCCTTTCTACAAAAGAAAATTGTTTCGTTAGTTTTTTCATATCTTTTACTTTTAGAGGCCCATTTAACCTTGGTTTCACTTCAAATTTCAATTTCGGACTCACCATGACTAATACTTTCCAATGGTCAAATAAAATATTTTTCACTTTCGGATACAGTTTTCAGCCTATAACACTATTTACCATTGAAAATTACGGTTCACGGCCAACTCGGTATTGAGGCCATTACAATTTTTTCCTACTAAAACAAATTTTATCCTCAAAATTTACCTTATTGAAGAGTAGAGGGTAATACTGTCTCATGGTCGCCTCTGGTTCCCATGTAGCTTCTTCCACGTTGTAATGGTACCACAATACCTTCACTAGTGGAACCTGCTTATTCCCGAGCTAACGGATTTTCCTAGCTAAGATCCTTACCGGTCGTTCTTTATAAGTCATATAGGTTTGTACTTGAATCTCCTCTGGTGTGGTCACATGGCTAGGATTGGACCTATATCTATGGAGCATAGACACATGGAATACATCGTATATCTTCTCCAACTCCAAAGGCAACTTCAATCAGTAGGCTACGAGACCCACTCTCTAAAGTATCTCATAAGGGCCAATAAATCTCGGACTTAGTTTGTCCTTGTTGCCAAATCTCAGAATCTTCTTCCAAGGGGATACCTTCAGAAAAACTTTATCTCCAACCTGAAACTCTATATCCTTTCTTTTCAAATCTGCATAGGATTTCTGAATGATCCATAGCTTCCTTTAATCTGCCTCTAATAATCCATACTTTCTCTTTCGAATCACGAATCAAATCAAAACCTAGCAGTTTTCTTTCACTTAACTCTATACAACATAGGGGAGTTTTACATTTTCTACCATACAAAGCTTCAAAAAAAGCCATTTTTAGACTAGACTGGTAGCCATTGTTATAGGCAAACTCTGCCAAAGGCAAATACTTTTCCCAGTTACTACCAAACTCAAGGACACAATATCTAAGCATATCCTCTAGTGTCTGAATCACTCGTTCTGATTGACCATCAGTCTGAGGGTGGAAAGTTGTGCTAAGGCGGAGCCTTGTACCTAAGGCATCTTAAAAGCTTGGCTAGAAATGGAAAGTGAATCTAGGATCCCTATCAGAAACAATGGAGGATGGCACTCCATGTAATCTTACTATTTCATTAATATATATTTCGGCCAGCTTAGTTAAGGAGTAATCCATCCGCATTGGCAAGAAATGAGCAGATTTAGTAAGCCGGTCAATGATCACCAAGATGGCATCATGCTTCTTCTGAGTCACAGGCAAGCCAATCACAAAATCCATGGTCACCTCATCCCATTTCCACTTTGGTACTAACAAAGGATGCAGTAGTCCTGAAGGAACCTAGTGATTAACTTTTACTTGTTGACATATCAAATATTTGCTCACAAATTCTGTCACATCTCGTTTCATACCTGGCCACCAGTAGTAAACTTTTAAGTCCTGATACATCGTGTTACCTCTATGGTGCATGGCATAACAACTATGGTGTGCTTTGGTAAAAATTTTCTTCTTCGATCCTTCTTGATTTGGAACACAGAGTCTTTTCTTGTAGCAGAGGCTTCCATCATTACTTAAAGAGAAATCTCCTTCACTATCACTCTGAAGCTTATTTATGATAGCCATCAGTTGTTCATCTTCCCTTTGAGCTATCTTCACTTGGTGCGCAAAGTCAGGCTTCGCTTGCATTATAGCTACTAGAGCTCTAACTGGCACCAGACTTAAACTGGCATTCATAGCTCGAAGAGCTACAAACAATACTATCAGCTACTTACACTTGTCAATTTTCTACACTTATTCATTCAAAAGCATTAATATTACCTGTCATGAATTTCCTGCTAAGAGCATCAGCCACTACATTAGCTTTTCCTGAGTGGTAGTCGATATAACAATCATAGTCTTTAATCATCTCCAACCAGCATTTCTGTCTGAGATTGAGTTCTCTCTGAGTAAGTAAATATTTTAAACTCTTGTGATCTGAATAAATGTAGCATCTCTCTCCATACAAGCATTGCCTCCAAATCTTTAATGCAAAAACAATGGCTGCTAACTCTAAATCATGAGTATGGTAGTTTTTCTCATGAGTCTTGAGTTTTCGAGAGGCAAAACAATCACCTTGCCTTCCTGCATCAGAACACAGCCTAAACCATTCCTGGAAGCATCACTATAGATCACAAAATCTCTGCCTCACTCAGGTTGAGTAAGAATAGGAGCTTCTGTTAACATACTTTTAAGCTTCTCAAAACATTATTGGCATTCATCAGTCCATACAAATTTGGTATGTTTCTGTAGCAATCATGTCAAAGGCACTGCAATAGTAGAAAGGCCTTTTATGAATCTCCTATAATACCCGGCCAATCCCATAAAACTCCTCACTTTTGTAACATTTTTAGGTGGCTTCCACTAAAGAATTGCATCAATCTTCAAAGGATATACTTTTATACCTTTTGCAGATATTACATGACCCAAGAAGGACACTTTATTTAACCAGATTCACATTTACTGAACTTAGCATACAGTTGCTTTTCTCTCAAAATCTATAGAACAATCCTCAAATGCTTATCATGCTCTTTCAGCATCTTATAGTAAACCAGGATGTCATCAATGAAGACTACCATAAACTGATCTAAATAAGGGTGAAAACCCCTATTCATCAAGTCCATGAAGGCGGCCGGTGCATTTGTAAGTCCAAATGGCATGACTAAGAACTCATAGTGGCCATACCTAGTGCGAAAGGCAATTTTTGGCACATCTGCTTCTTTCACTCCCATTTGATAGTAGCCTGATCTCAGGTCAATCTTTGAGAAGACACCTGCTCCCTTAAGTTATTCAAACAAGTCTTCAATACGAGGAAGGGGATATTTATTCTTTGTGGTCACCTTGTTTAATTGTCTATAATCAATGCATAATCTGAGCGTACCGTCTTTCCTTTTTACAAATAGGACAGGTTCTCCCTAAGGAGAAGTACTTGGCCTAATAAACCCCTTATCAAGCAACTTATATAACTGAATCTTTAATTCTGCAGGGGCTATTCTATAGGGAGTAATGGAGATAGGAGCAGTACCAGGAGAATCATCAATGGAGAATTCTACCTCCCTGTCAGGTGGTAAGCTTGGCAACTCATCAAGAAATACATCCTAAAATTCTCTGACAGTAGGTATTTCTGATATCCTTGGACTAACTTTCTTTGCCTTTACTGTATAACACATGTAAGCTACGCACCCTTTCCTGATCAATCTTTTAGCAGCAGTGGCTAATATCACATCAGATAAGAAATCAGTCCTTACACCTACCACTGTAATTTCTCGATTATCTTCAAGTTTTAAGGTAACTCGTTTTCTTTTATAGTCAATAGTCGCTTGGTGGGAAGATAACCAATCCATCTCGAGAATCACATCGAACTCACAGAAAGGTAGCTCAATCAGATTTGCCAGGAATACATGTCCTTGGGTACTAATAGGACACTGACGATATACTTTATCTACCCTCACACAATGCCCTAGAGGATTGCTCACCAAGATATCCTAGTCCAAGCATGTCTCTTTCATCCCTTTATCCCATGCCAAAGCAGTGATAATATAGGAATGTGTGGAACCAGGATCTATCAAAGCATGTACTAAATCAGATAACCGAAAAAATTTACCTACGATCATATCGGGAACATCCTCCTCTTCTCTAGCTTTGACAGCATAAGACTGGCATACAGCTTGCCTCTATCCCTGGGATGTTTGACTAGTTGGTCTGAAAGTTGAAGTGTTAGGGGCAGCTCCCCTACCACGACCTCTCGGTGCTGATGACCCAGTACCTAATGCTAGTGATGTAACTGAGGCAGTCTGCATAATGGGACAATCCTTGATCAGGTGGTCTCTGGACCCACACTTGAATTAAGCTCTAGTCAATATTCTGCACTCCCCAGGATGAGTCCTACCACAATGCTCACAAGCTACTACTAACCCACTGCCTCCATCCTGGGGTTTACTAATTGCTGAAGCTTTACCACATGGTGCACTGCCCTGACCTCGGTCTACTGATATTGGTGGCTGACCCTGAGGTACTTGAAATCCCTTTAACTTTTTTCTCTATCCTCCCTTACCACTAGATTGCCCCTGCTTTTTCTTCTGTTGAAATCGAGACTGTCTGTTAGCTTGCTCTACTTGTGTAGTCTCTAACTTAATATCAGCTTCAACCATAGCTTTCAAATTAGGGTACTTCTGAGCTCCAATAATCTGCCTGAGCTCTGTATGCAAACCCCTCTCAAACCGCTAACATAATTTCTCTTCTGTGGTCTCGCCGTCATCCAAATAAGCACTCAAGTGCTTAAATTCCCGGGCATACTCTGCTACTGTCCTAGTTCCCTTTTTTACTCTCGAGAAGGCGTCATGCATCAAAGCCTTATACTCAGAGCCAATATATTTCTTCTTAAATTGGTCCACAAAGAACTCCCAGTTTAATTGATCTACTGGAGTATGTCTACTGACTGAATCCCACCATATAAAAACGGGGCCCTGAAGTAAAGCAACTATACCTTTAAACTTTTCTTCCAAGGGGCTGTGAGTAATCTCAAACAATATTTTTATCTTATAAAGCCATTCTTCTGCTAATGCTGGTGTCAAAGGGTCTCGCCCAGAAAAATCTTTCGCTCCCAGTCTCTTTAACTGCTCCAAGATAGGTCTCCGTCTAGGTGGAGCCGGTTGAATTTGTACTACTGCTAGTTGTGGCTATGCTTGGGTTTGAGCTGTCTGTAGTCGGTACTGTATGTAATCGATCATTAAATTAAGGAAGTCCGACTTAGGAGGAGGAGGCAGTGCTACAAGTGGAGGAATAGGTTGTTGTGGGGCTCTTTGTTGCCCAACATTACTTGATATCTCACTTCTATTATCCCCCACTTCACGACCGCGCTCTTTAGACATCTCTCACTATAAAATAAAAAGAAGCAATTGCACATTAATTCCAAAACACCTTCTTCCAATAACAAATGGCATGTATATACAGATAAATAAATCATTAATATCCACTCCGATCTTAGAACCGCTTAAACCTTTACTTTGATACCACTAAATGTAACACCCATACCAAACAAACCTAACGGAATGGTACGATAAGTCGAATTTTTTTTAAACTGCTTAACCTTTTATTTCTATTCTTAGTCCATTTATATAAATTTTAAGTTATATCGCCGCAGATCTATAACTGTCCAAGGTTACCATTCATTTTACAAAAATTCGGCAATATAACAGCTATAAACCTAACTAGCTCCCCTGAAACGCAAATAATTCCACAGCCTTTCAGAGGCGCAATAGTTCAATAATCATTAATATACATTACATTCTATATATCCTATATCCAAACATTTTCATTCACATCTATCTCATATTTAACTCAATAATCACATATAAATTGTACACTCTTGATAAACATCTTTTTACTACAATATCCATGATTTATACATATATACATGCCATACTAGTACAAGATCTGCTATCTTATAACAAAACTTCCTCCTTTTTGTGTACTATTGCTCTTGCTCTTCAATACCTACCGCAGTAAATTTTACATGTTGAGCATTAAATATGCTCAGTGGTAACTAACAATCATATTATTTTCCTTCACAATATTATTCTAATTATGAAACGAATAAGTTAATAAACTTATAATATAATTTCAATTAAACAAATTTTACTCATTTTCATTTGAAAAAACAACTTTATTCTATTATTAGCAATCCCTTTTTCTTAATACCAGAACTTTAAATTATCTTTCAATTTAGTCCCTAATAATTCATTTATTTCCAAAATTGCCTTTTTATTCAATAATTACTGATAAAACAGGATTTGTCTTTATCTGTAAAAAAGAGAGCTGGCAGTTGAAGGTGTCCGATCAGATGGCTGGACCTGCAAAAAGGAGTGCCCGATCGGATCAGGCTTTAGCACTCCAAAGCTTAAGTTAGTAGCTTTTAGAGAAAGAATGCTTAGAGAGCGAAAGTCTCAAATTATCAATACTTGGAGCCTTTATATTTTGGCTATTTATAAGAGATAAAGGAGAGGTACTTGAGTACCTCGGGAAGTGATAATCGACAGTAGGAGTAGATGAGCGGCGATGTGACAAGGAGCATGTGGAGCGTATGGGCATTGGCTTGTGTCAGTGGATTGATAGGACGTGCTATCCCATCATTCCGATCGGACATCGCCTTCCTGTCTTGTCTTTCCAGCTCATGCTCTTGCCTTTTTGTTAATGGGCTTGGGCCATGCCAAGTATTGTTGGGCCGACTTGATTGGACCTTTGGAGATATTTTTTCCATAGTTATCACTTGTGCCCCTTTTGAACAGTCTGATCAGACGATGGTGGCTTTTTGGCAAGATTTTGAATTTCGAAAGGTACCAACCTGAAGAGAAGTGTCCGTTCAGCTTAGATAGCTATTTTACACTTAATGCCTGTGTGTGTGCCAAGGGCGACGTTTCATTTTTTGTAACTGCCATAATGGATTCAAGGCACGTGGTGATCATCTAATGGAGAGTCGGTTGGAGAATTCTAGAAGCATTTTTCCTATAAATAGGCATGTTTAAGGCAATTTTTCTTCATTTTTCAGCGATTCTTAGCAAAACCCTGCCAAATTTTCTTTGCAAATTTTGCCATTTCAGCGAGTTTAGAGTTTCTGTAAGATTACCCAAGTAAGTAAATAATCCTTGCCTTTGATTTTTCTCCTCATTCATAATACTATTTTTTACTTCTCCTCCTTCATCAAAGATGGTTTTAAGCAACAGCCAATCTATATATAGGAGTTTTCTCAAAGTTTATAAAGATCAAGAGCCCATGGCTCGCCCTTCAAAACTCACAGAAGAGGAAGTGGCTGAGATCCCTTCATGATACAACCTTTCTGAAGAGATTTCTATGATGGCTTGCTTAAATTCCATGGCGAGGAACGAGTGACCTTTTGGGCATGAGGATAATGAGTGGTTTATTTGCCATATGTGGAGCTTAGATGCTGGGTTGAGGCTTCCTTTCGGAGCCTTTAAACTAGCGATTTTGGAAGGCTATAGGATTGCTCCTAAGCAGCTGCATCCGAACGGATGAAGAATAGTGGTCTATTTCAAGATCTTTTTCCAGATGGAGGGAGTGATGCCAACTCTGGATTTGTTCACTCATTTTTTCTATATCTCGGGCCGGAGTGATGGCATAAAATATTTTTTTACCAGCCGACCGCAGAGGAAGTTGTTCAATATACCATCATCCCTGAAAGGTTTTAAAGAAAAATTCTTTTTAGCGGGAATGGTTGGTGGATTTGGAGCATCATTGACCTGGTCGGATATAGCTATTGCTTTGAAAGATCAAGTTGCCGGTCGGTCTATGTATGAGGTTGACATTAAAAAGCTATTGAGTGCTGTGGCAAGGCAAGGGGGATCCTACGACCCCAATTATCTTTTGGGGACTACGCTGGGGCCCTCAAACTCCGATGCTGCCATTGGAACAGAACGTGAGCATCATAATTGATGGAGGGGGAGAAGTGCTTATATAGATAAACATGCATTACATGTTCGAGAAATATATATATATATATATCAGCTGGAGAGAATATTTATCTTTTATTTTTGTGATGCAGCTATGGTCGTGATGGCTAAGGGAGATGATATCGCCAAACAATTAGCCGATCGGGCTAAGGCGAGAATTGAAGTAGGATGTAGCCTTTTTTAGCAGCAGGGTCTGGAGGTATTATTCAAAATTTTCATTCTGAAAGATTTCTTTCTAATGATTTTGCCTCGCTCTTTCGTCTATTTGTTATCTCCTTCGCTAACTAATCTTTTTCCTCCCTCTTTTATTTTCCAGTTAATAAAAAGGGGTTTATGTTTGCATGGCGTGGCTGCTTTCTGTCGAGGGAGATGGGAGGATGCTGATCGGGTCAGGAAAGAAGCGAAAGCTTAGTACGATTTCGCTAGGAAAGAGTCCTTTCATGCCTAGTCAGAAGTTGAAAAATTAAAAAATGAGGCTGCTCGTCTTTCTCAAGACTTGAAAGCTCGATAGAGAGAGGTTGACCACCTTAAAAGGGACTTAGCTTGTCTGACTACCGAAAATGCATTAAGGCAAAAATTTAAAGAAGAAGCAGCCAGATTGAAGGGGAAGTGCATGCATTTGGCTACCGAGTGTTCAAAGGCTAACGATGAGCATGACTTTCTGCAGGGTGAGTGGGATTCATTGCAAATCGTCTTGACAGAGAGAGAGATGGTGTGGGGTAAAAAGCTTGAGAGTGAGCTTGCCACCTGAAGAGAAGAGCTTATGGACCAGCTAGGAGAGGCCTAAGGGCGGCTATTGACTCGGTTGATTTATATAGCCGAGCAACACTTTCCTGAGACTGACCTTAGCTGGATGGAAGACCAGGGACTTTGGCCGATCCTTCTTTCAGCGATAATGAAGAAGAAGCATTCCAAAATCCCACATCATCTCTTTTGATCCCAGGAGTAACAATCGGGCCGAAAGTAGTTGTTGCAGTATCAACAGATCCTATTTTTGGGGCAGCCGCGGAGTCTTCTCAGCCTTCATCTTATTTGGAGGTGCCTTGTACAACTGTAGAAATTGTAGAAATAGAGGCTTAGATTTTCTTTATAGTATTTCCTTCTTTGTAATTGTTTTCTCCTTCATATATAAAATTTGATTTGCCTTTCAATTGCGTCTTTGTCCAACAATTTTTATTTTAGGCAAAATTTTGTCATGAAATTAGCTAAGGAGAATAAACATTATCAATCATAGAGAGTGCATGAAATCAGTCATGGAGAATGCGTAAAATTGACTAAAGAGAATACTTCCTGAATTTTAACTTGCTTTTCAAGCATTGTAGTGCACGACTCTTTTGCGAACGATTAATCCGATCGGATTTAAAATTTTCGTTCATACGTGAGTTGTGACTTAAGTATTATCCGATCGGATATGAAGATCGGCTATTCGTTGGAGAATCATGCATGGAGAATGACCTTTCGATCTATGGTGGGGGACAAGACTCCATTCTCACTCTCAGCTGAGCTTTTTTATAGCTCAGTGGTAGAGCACAAACTATTATCCTCTTTGGGCCTATCTTGGCACCATCTCGTGGTCTCTAGACCTTTAAGGATTTGCTTTTCTTATGGAGATTTGGCGATTTTATATTTAATCGTAAACTTTCGTATTTTTGTGTTCGTGATAGACTTCAAACCTAGCGAATTTGTCGGTGGAGATTGAATGGAGACGTCTTGCATTTTCAGTTTGAGAGTAACATCGAACCTAGCATACGAACGTGCGATGGAGAAAACATTCGCATCTTGGGTTCGGGATGAACATCGAGCCTAACGAGGATAAGCAATCAAGAATTATCCTGGAGTTAAACAGAGTTTCCAGCTTTCATATTTCGAGCTCAGGATAAGCATTGAGCCTAGTGAATAAGTTTTATGGAGATCATATCCGCTTGGAATATATTTACTTGTACTGAGGCAGTATTATACTGATCGATCGGGGAGAGGTCTATGGGCATCAAGTGCCCTTATCTCAAACTCCTGATGGTAGGAGATTTATTTTCGATTCGCTCTGAGGTAGTATTACTCTGATTGATCGAGAAGAGGTCTATCTTTAGGTCGCTTTTTGTACGCTTCAAGGTGCTATTCATTTTCATGTGTTGCTTAGGCTACACTTTCTTTATTGTTGTACTTTTGAGATCTTAACGATAAATCTTAGACAATGATCAGATAAATCTTAATTCTGTGATTATTACAGGAGACTCAGAGATTATGAATTTTTAGTACAATAAATTTAAGCACTCAAATCACAATAATTGCACCTGATTTTATCGTCATTCGATGGCCCTTAAAAATGGCCTGTGTTAGTCTGGATTTTGCACTTGTCATCACCATCTAGGTCAATCGCTACTTCCCCATCGTCGGTTCACTTTTAGGAGCTTTCCCATTTATCGGTTGAATGCTCGATAACTTTGTGTAATTCATGACCTTTGTCGCGGTCTCCACTATTTCTCATCTTGTTTGGACATTTTGGGTCAGTTAGCTTTCTTGCATTTTTTCTTGGCGCCCACTAATATTTGGAGGGAGCCAACATTGAGCAGAGCGAAAGTCCCAGCCAGCCGATTATCATGGCTATCGGACGTATTTCGCTCGATCTCCTTTCTCCTTTTCGTAATTCGCGAGAAGATTGACCTGTTAGGATTCCTCTCTATCTGATCAGATGTGGAGGTTCTAATGAAGGGCCGACCGTATAGATATTACAATCTGTCCATGATATTGGTCTTCCTTATTCTATTGGATCCGAGAGTATCATCCAGTTGGATGTGTTGTCTGGCCCTTTCCATCAGGTCGGAGAGATTAGTCGGTGGCCTTGTTGTCAAAGATTTTGAAAGTGGTATATTCAAGATGCCTCTCACCAAAGCATTCGATGCCACTTTTACGTTTACATTCCTTATTTTTGACAGCATGGCCTGGAAGCAATCGATGAAGTCTCTAAGACTTTCATCAAACTTTTGGTGGAGGTTGTACAGGTTGTTGACTGACTTTGGTACACGTGCTTGCACAGTGAACCGCATGGTAAACAACTCTTTGAGTTGTCTGAAGGAAGCGATTGATTCTTGAGGGAGTTCGAGGAACCATTTCAAGGCATCTCCTCCCAGGATGGTAGGGAAGACTCTACAAGCAATTCTTTCATCGTAGGTGTAGACCTAAACTTTAGTCAAATATTCCTCAAGGTGAGTAGTGGGATCAATTTTACCTGTATACTTATCCATCACTAAGTCCCTCCACCTGGGGCGCAGCTTTGATTTCGTAATATTTCTACAGAAAGGGAAGGTAGTGTTGTTGCTGGTGTTCCCCTTAAACATACCCCGCATCTCCACCATGGGTTCAACCAAACCAAATAGCTAGAGTTTTTGCTTGAACCATTTATCTTCCCTTCGTCCATTTGCTGTGTAAGTGAGTTCCCTTTCAGATCTGCGAGAGCGATTGCGATTAGGTGTGCACATGAGGGATGAATCATCGCCAGAGGATGGGGTGGATGATCTACTGCACATGTAAGGAGCATCTCTGCTTGAAGACATTGTTTGCTTTCCCTTATCGTATTTCCCTGGGGTTCTAACTCCTATCCTTCCGACGTTATGGGCTTGTGGCTCATTTATGGAGATTCTTTTATTTCTTCTTCCTCCGAAGTCTTCGGCAATGAAAACTATTTCATGACCTCTTTCGAAAGTCCTGAGCATTTTACCCTTTTTCAAAGTTTGGACCACGCTCTTAGTGAGGTCACTAAGAATGGTGCGTATATCTCCGATAGTAACAAGGGCGTCCTCCGGCTGTTGCATGACCACATTGTCGAGATCTAAGAGGGGGTTACCCCTGGCAGGTGATCTAAAAGATCTCTCTTTTAGTCCCGAGGGCTTAAATCTATCCTAGCCGTTGTGATTGTGCTCACTAGATCTTGATTCTACCATTCCTCTCAATAAAAGCACCAAATGATAAAGCATAATTTGTCTTTATCTGTAAGAAAGAGAGCTGGCAGTTGAAGGTGTTCGGTCAGATGGCTAGACCTACAAAAAGGAGTACCTAGTCAGACCAGGCTTTAGCACTTCGAAGCTTAAGTTAGCAGTTTTTAGAGAAAGAGCGCTTAGAGAGAGAGAGTCTCAGATTGTCAATACCTAGAGCCTTTATATTTTGGCTATTTATAAGAGATAAAGGAGGGGTACTTGAATACTTCGAGGAGTGATAACCAGCAGTAGGAGCAGGTGAGCGGCAATATGACAGGGAGTAGGTGAAGCGTATGGGCATTGGTTTATGTCAGTGGATTAACAAGATGTGCTATTCCATCAGTCCGATCGGACATTGCCTTCCTGTCTTGTCTTTTCAGCTCATGCTCTTGCCTTTTTGTTAATGGGCTTGGGCTATGCCAAGTATTGTTAGGCCGACTTAATTAAGCCTTTGGAGATATTTTTTTCATAGTTATCAATTACAAAATTGCCATTATATTCCTTTATTTTCATTTTTACCCTATAACTTTACACATAAATTACCCTTTACTCCTTACTTTTACATTTTCATGCAAAATTACACTTTTGGTCCCTATATCATAGAAAATCTCCATTTTGACACCGTTAGGACACCAAATTACCATTTTACCCTTTATAATATTTTTTTAATCAAATTTACTCATTAAATACCAACTTTGATAAAATTACCATTTTGCTCCTAAACTTTTTATTTTCTTTCAATTAGGTCCTTTTCTGTCTTAAACTTCATTTTTATCTTTCTTTTCACAATTTTGACTCATTCTTATCATAATGCCTCTAGTACAATCTCAACAAAAACTCTCAAATCAGATATACGAGATGGAAATCCAATAAGGCCACAAACAGACTGAGAAATGACCACAAAGGACCATTTTCCACAGAACAGACAAATGCTATGGAGATCAGTGATCCTACCATAACAAAAAAAGTTGTCATGACTTATACCGCGGTACAAATATTCCAATGGCTAGCTAATTATATTCCGAACTAAATGTTACTGCCAGACTATTTCTAAGGGCATAATTTCATTAAATTTTTCATATTTTTCATTACTCTTTTCATTTAATTCATTTGTCAGTCAAACTTTTTGACCTTTTTACATAGTCTGTGAATTATTTCACCATTTTCTAATCAAATTATGCAATAACTCACATTAATTCAACATTTTCATCTTATACATGATCAAAATTTCATCACAAAATATTCAAGTAATTTTTATAAATTTCATAAAAATTCATAGACATGTTATTTTATCTCTACTATTATTTTAAGGCTTAATTTCATCAAAATATACAAAATAAACACTAATTCTCCTTAGGGAAGCATTCGGCCAACATGGAAAGTCCATCATATAATTATCTAAAAATTTATTTAAACATTCTACTAGGCTTATTTAAGGTCTAATTGCATTATTCTAACATCAATTTCAATTAAACACCATTTAATCAATTTTTTTCTAAGTTACATAAAGGAAAATTATTAAAAAATTTAGGAAAATAATAGGATTTATTAGTCACTAACCTTCTTCACAAGCTTTAGGCCTCTAAAGGCTCATTTTCCTTCCCATTGGCCTTGGATGGTTGTCCCTCACTTGAAGAACCTACCATGGCCACATACTTTAAAAATTAAATATCATACTTATTGATCTCAAAAGCTTAAATTGATCACACAATTGAACTTTAGGCACCTAAAAATACTTGTAGGTACCTTAAAACAAAATTAAAATCATGAATTTCACTTACCTCTCTTTGAAATCTAAAACTTTTTCACTTAATTTCTCTTTATTTCCTTCCTCAAATCAAAGGATAAAGGTTTAAATAATAATTTATATAGGTAGAAATAATTTTCTTATGCTTGGTTTAGTGAATAATTTAGGCTAAGATGGAAGAAATTTAAGAAAGAAATGGTGACAAAGGACTCGGCCAAGAAGAGGGAGAAGAAGGTAGTGAAACATTCTAGCATTCCATAGATTTTTTAGCTTTTTATAGTTGGTTTTAATGGGCTTGGACTTGGGTCCATTAGTGGATTTAATCTAAATTAATCAAAGCCCATTAATAACCCAATAAATAGATTTAATTAATTTCTCCCACTTTTTAAATCCAAGTCACCTCAAATTTGATTCCATCATTTTTATCACATCAAAAATAAGTTTTACACAAAATTTCAGCTCAATCGGAGTTCGTTACTAGTTCGGTTCAATCGAATCGGTTCGATTCGATAACTACCGGTATCATCGAAAATTTCATTTTTTTTACCAAAATTTTTTACATAAAATTTTATTAATATCTAAAAATTCTGAAAATTTTTGGAGTTTATTTACTATTTTTAAAAATTCGATCAAAGTCAAGTCAATCCTTTTCTAAAAAAAAAATTAATTCTCTAGCTTTTTCACATTTTTGACTTTTGGATGCCTATTTGACTTCAGTTTCATTTCAAATTTCAACTCCGGACTCACCATGACCAATAATTTTCGATGGTCAAATAAAATATTTTTCACTTCCGGATACAGTTTTTAGCCTAGAATACTATTCACCATCAGAAATTACGGTTGACGACTAACCCGGTGTTGAGGCCATTACAGATAGTGCCTACCCTTTCTAGCTTTTTTTTTTTATTTGAGCAAAGATCTTTCATGAATTTTACATATTTTGGCATATGAAGTAAAACCTCAACAAATGAAAAACTTACATGCAATTTCTTGAACATATTCAAAAATCACTCTAATTGCCCATTATTTTTCTCTTTCCTAGCTATTGATGGATATGACAAATATGATGTATCAAAAGGTAAATAAGAGTTTATGATGTTCTTACCCTTATCTTTTTGCTTTGGAACCTCCTTTACATTCTTAGGGTTAGAGTTCTATACCTTTATCGTCAGCTCCACTCTTTAGAAAAATATGATGGTTGGTTACCTTGTTCGGCCCCTTAGACTTGCTTACCACTCCTTAACGAGATAGCTTTAGCTTCTTCTTTAGGGTTTTGATAAACATTCGAAGGAAATGCACTCGATGGCCTTGTTGAAATGAAATTTGCAATTTGGCTAACTTGGATTTCCAAATTTTTCATTGCCGCATCTTGGTTCCTATTCCACTATTCTTGAGCTTTCCACCTTATCTCTTGGCTTGTCATGAATTGATTTTGGCTAGTTATGAAACCAGCGAACATCTCGTCAAGGTTCGATTTCTTTTCTTATGGTGGGGCTGTCTATGTTGAAATCTAGGAAGTTGATATGGTGTTTGGTGAGCTTGAGGTGGTTGGTATAGTGCTTGATAATGAGTACTTGCTGCTGTGAATTGGTGTTGCTGATGGTAACTATGGTTGTAGTTGGCTTGGTTATGTGAAGACGGGTTAAATGGGACTCTTGGATTAATGTTTGAGGTTAAGGTTTGATTTCTATCTCTCCATGAGAAATTTGGGTGATTCCTCTACCCAAGATTGTAATGGTTGCTAAATGAATCATTCCTTTTGTATTTATACAAGGCATTCACTTCTCCCATCCCTTGGGTGTATGGCTCAATTACCCTTACATCACTACCCGAATTTCTTTTGATCAAAGTTATTGCCCTCTTGGCCAATTGCTGACACATTCTAAACTTCTAGTCAATTTAACTCTTTCTTCAATAGCACCAATTAATCTTTTAGCATTTTCACTTCATCCATGATGTGAACTCTTTGTCTCTTCGTCAATGCTCTTAAACTAGACCATTGAGCCTTATTCATAGCCATTTCATCAAGAAGCAAAAAGGCTTATTTCGAGACTTTGTTCATGAATCTTCCTCGCAAGGCAACATCTAATAAAGACCTTATAGCTGAGTTACACGTTGCATAAAATGTTGACATCAACTGGTGCATCGAGATCTCATGATAAGGATATTTCTTTAACAACCTCCTAAATCTCTCCTAAGTTTCATGGAAGGTTTCATCATTTAATTGTTGAAAATTGTAGATACTATTCCTTATGTTCACCGTCTTAGTGGGTGGAAAAAATCTTATAAGAAAATTTTCTTGCATTTGTTCCCATGAATAAATGGATTGGCTCGGTAGTATGGATAACCAATCTCTTGCTTTCCCTATGATAATGAAGGGAAAAAGCTTTAAACCATAGTGATCTATATCCAATTTCGAAAATTGATTCCTTTGAACTATAGTGATCATTGCCGGTTTTAGCTCAAAATATTGTTGTCGAGAAAGCACCATTATTTTATGCTCCTCATTCCATCTTAGAGTGGCATAATCATAGATAATCCTTGGTCTTGGACCATTATAATTCCTCTCATGTTGTTATTGCCCCACTCATTTTTCCTCAACAAGAGGCACTTTCAGATTTTGGGGATCATTCATATCTTCGTTTTGAAATTGTCTCCTTCTCCAGTTAAAGTCCTTTCGATTTGAGGATCAAACGGTGTTAGATGATATAGACAAAATTTGTTCATGCACCAACTTCACCTGATGAAAAGAATAAGCAAAGAAAAATAAGTAAAAAAAAAACACATAAAAACAATCAATCAAATTTGCAATTAAGCTCGCCAATTTTCCTGACAACAGTGCCAAAAATTTGGTCGGATTGTGGCAAGTGTACTGAATTGATAAGTAATAAAGTACAGTATTTTTAAGACCTACAAGTATCGAACCCTAGGGACAAGAAATTATGCAAGAAAAATTGATTGATTGGTAATATGTGTTTAAAGAATTACCTAATTGTTGTTGGTTGTGTTGTAATTAGTGATAAAAACAATGAACATGAAAGATAAATAAAATGTAAAGTATGAGTTAACAAGGCAATTAAAAGCATAAAATATAAAATGGTTAAATTAACAATTACTAAAGACATTGTTCAGGAATCTAATCCTCCACATTCCTATGCAAGGTTTATTTTAACATGAAATTCATACATTTCAAATGTAGACAATCTATCTAAATCACTAGTATTTCATTCAGGAGCCTACTACTTAACTATCTGGTATCCCATTCCGGATCTTACCCTATAGCCAGCATAAGCAATGGGTCCTAAAACCTAAGTATGAACTAGTATCCCATTATGGAGCATACTATTTCAATACCTATTCGTTTTCCTCTCTTTTTTGGTTTTACAACACATAAACCCTAGATCTAATAGCTCTCATTCCTGAAATGCCATTAAAACTACAACAAATATGAAGAAAAACAGAGCATGTATGATATAAACACTAAACAAGCATTCATCCATTAACTTGAATAAGATTAATAACATAAATACTAGTAAAACATCCACACCAAGATAAGCATAAGGAAAAAGAAACATCTGAAACATATATTTTAAAAAATAAGTTCGTACTCTTTACATGTTTTAGTGGATTCAAAGATTCTCAAACAACAAAATGACTACTCATAACTTATAATGGAAATAAAAAGGGAAAGAGGAAAAAAATTATAAAACTCATTTGGAAAGTAGGGATTTGAAATGCAGCAACTTCTTCTCTTTTTCTCCAAGCTTGGTATTATTTAAAACTGGAACTTTAAACTATAAGCTAAACTAAAGTTATGTATTTTTGTATTTTTGATGTAAAACTATATTGAAAGAGTAATTTTTACAAGTAAATCTATAAAAACTAACTACAAAAACCCTAAAGTATGAAGAACTAGGAGCTAAAACTACATAGAAAAACCCTAGAATTCAAAAACCTAAAAAGATCTCCTTTACAACTAGACAGGATGTGGTTTTTATACTGGTCTAGGGTAGGACATAGCGGAGATGGTTGGTCTCATTCGAGTCCAATCTGTTAAAAGAGTATTTTAGCTTCAGGACACAACTGAGACACTTTGGTCTCTGCCAAGTGCACCCTTCTGGACTGAATCAACCTTGAAGTCTACATTGGACACGACAAAGACACATGGTCTCAGCCGAGTTCCTTGGTGAAATGGTGTGTTTTGAGGATTTGCAAGGCACACGGCTGAGACAAATGGTCTCAGCTGAGTGTTAGCCATTATTTCTGCACAAAATTAAAAAATACATCATTAAACACTTAAAAACTTCATAAATATCAAAATAATCCTATTTGGTATAAAAAGAAAATTTTAACACTTAAAATAGGCAAAACACACAAAACAAGACGCAAACACAGATAAAATATACTAGAAATAAATACTAAATTGGAGTTATCATAAACCAAATGGGATCTAGAGTTTTTTTTTTGCTTAGTTTTCTATTCAATCGAGATAATTATCTAATTTTGTTTTTTCTTGGGTAAACCAAATGGGATTTAAAGTTTTTTTTTGTGTAATTTTCTATTCGATCGAGATAATTATCTAATTTTATTTTAATTTCTTGGGTAACATTTGGCATAAAAAGTGCAAATCATTTTTATACTAAATTTGTTTTGGAAGAATTCTTGATTAAGCTCAAGTAGATGCATCAAATAAATTTGTTTTTATAATTCATTTGAACAATTAAATTTTACTAATGATATAATTAAGCATTTGTATTGTCAATTTTTTAAATAATAAATATTGATTCATATTATTTTTGAAAATTTAGATTGCATCAGTTTTGCTAGTGCAATATTTGAATTGTTACGATGAAAATACATGTTCTATCGCACAATGAGAATAAGGGAATTGAAAACAGAATGAATTAGTTTTCTTATTGATTTTGATAGATTTTTTTAGGGCAAAGATACTAAAATGCCCTTCATGTTTTCTCAGGGGGGTTGAAATGCCCTAAAGTTTTTTGAACAAAAATGCCCCTAACTTCTGAAAATGTTACTAAAATATCCTTCCATTAATCTAACGTTAGCTTCAGGATAATGGTGCTAATGTGGCGTCACACAAATGCCACGTAAATGATGAATCCAGTATTACACGTTTTTAGAAAAGGATACTAAAATGCCCATCATGTTTTTTTAAGAGACTAAAATGCCCCTGAAGTCTTTTTTTAGAATAAAAATAGCCCTAAACTTATAAAATCAGTACTAAAATGCCCCTCCTTTAAGCTATTGTTCACTTTGCGGGTAACGAAGCCAACATATCACATTAGTAGAATTGGTTATTGCTTACGTGGTAGACATACAAGCAAATTTATGACACATAGGTGGCATGAAAGCTGGGGATTCACAATAATTTTTATTTTTTTTTACTTTTTTTCCATTTTTCCCTCTTCTCATTTTTTCTACAAAGCACAATATGTGCTTTCTCCATCAAGCAAACACAAAAACTTGCTAAAGTAGGCATTTGTTGGAGGGAGAAACACAAATAGTGCTTGGGAGAGAAGAGGAGAAAAAGTTTAAAAAAAGGTTATTGTGGATCCCACACTTACATGGCGCTTATAAGGCATAAACCTACTTGTATGTCTGTCACATAAGCAATAATTAGTCCTACTAATATGACACATCAGCTCTGTTACCTTTGAAGGGGACGACAACTTAAATGAGGGGTATTTTTGTACCGATTTCATAAATTTAGAGGAATTTTTGTTCTAAAAAAAGATTTTAGGAGCATTTTAGCCCATTTGAGAAAATATAGAGAGTATTTTAGTATCTTTTTTAAAAATATTTAATGGTGAATTCTTTACTTATGTGTTGTTTATGTGGCGCTACATCAACACCGTTATCTTGAAACAAATGACAAATTAACGAAAATGTATTTTAGAACTATTTTTAAAAGTTCAAGGGCATTTTTGTTCTGAAAAAAATTTTAGGGACATTCAAGCGCATATGAGAAAACATAAAGAATATTCTAGTAACTTTTCCATTTTTTTATCAATTTTGAGATTATATAATGTTATACCAATTCAATTGAATGTCATGATATAATTTATAAAATTGATATCTGCATATGGTTAATATCTTATTATTGAAATTTAAATATTTGAATAATTTATTAAATTAAATTCATGTCTTTACATGTATAAAGTAAAAAAAAAAAAAGAGTCAAATTTTCTAATGGGATAAGGACACAGTGCGTTATTGACAGCATTCGTTGAGGATTTTAGAGCAATTGAAGGTTATCCATATCCACTTTCATTAAATAATAAGTCAAACATCTTCATTAACCTATTAATTACATTTATTGGATAAAAAAAAAAGAATGAGCAGGAAACCGTGCAAGAGTGATAAAGATTTAGCTGAAAATTACTGCCTTTTGAGTTTTGTGTTCAAAATAATAATAATAAGAATGATTTTTGAACCCAAATTAAATGTACAAATCCTTTTTTGCCAAAACTCGTGGGCTTGAATCGAGACCAAGAAAGCTTGACCGAACAAAATATGACAAAAAGCTTGTGTAAATTGAGTTTGTATAAGAAATTGATTAAACTAGTCATAATTTAAATTTAAATTTAAATTTAATTAAGGCGATTGTATAGTTAAGTTATTAGATATTTATGTATTAGGTGATAGTCCTAATCAAGAAAAATCATGGCTGTTTTTTCTTGTAAAATATGAATAAATGCTGTAAGAGAAATGGTTGCCTTCTCTGACGTGGGTGTTAAATTTTCATAGCAGTCAAAAATGTAGTGCTCAAGTCAATTTTATAATTAAATAACAAACAATATTTGTTTTGTTGAGATGGGACTTTATAAAAAACGAAATACATCTTTTTTTTTTCCTTTGTGATAATAAAAAAAACAAATTTAAGAAAATATAACAAAAATTTTCGATGAACCTCGTAAAAGTATAAATAAAAATATCTATATTTAAACTTTTAATAACTATTTTTTTTTCAATTATTTGAACTATAAGTGATTTTACTAATTAATAATTTAAATTCTAATAATTTTTTTTTATCACAACTGAACTCCTCAATGTTTTTTTCTTTTTTAATTTGACCTCTCTCTCCTAATTTTTTGTTCAAAATAATTGAATAAAAATTTATTTGATTTCGCTTGCAATTACATTAAATAAAATGATATCAATAAAAATTATAGGACAGTACAAATCAATTTGCAAAAGTGAATAATCAAAAACTTACTCTAGGTTTAATTTGATATTCTAAGTTTGATCAATGAGATCAGAGCTAATTAAATTTAATTGAATACTTATCATCACGTCAACTTTCAGTGGTTACTAAATCATAATTTTATTTTCTTTTTCTCAACTTTTTAAATTAACACATCCTTTTAATAATGGAATATAAGAGTATGAAATGAATTGGAATGCAATCAGATTAAGAGTACGATGAATGTGGTCATCTACATCAAATGAATAGTGAATAGTGAAATTAGGGAAGAGGGAACCTCTTACAAAATAAAGTGCACTCGTTGATACTACTTTCTCGAGATAAGTCATCGTTGTCTATTTTGACCTTACATTAAATGGAGGATTTTATCAGAAGGGTGGTATACTGTAAATCAAGCTTCTGATTTTTAGCTAAACTTCATCTATTCCATGGCAATTAGGGATGGACAAAAAAAAATTGAAAATATGATTAATTATAAAATCGATTTTTACAGTTAATTGATCCAATAATTTTAGTTACGATTTTTAATTTTTATATTTTTTATTAATTATTACGATTTAAGTTTTTAGATACCAGTTAATCGTTAGTCCACGGTTAATATATATATATATATATATATATATATATATAATATATATATATATATATATATATATATATATATATATATATATATATATATATATATATATATATATATATATATATATATATATATATATATATATATATACCTTAATCTTTTATATTGTCCTATAAAATTTATATAATATTTTAAACTAAATTTATATTATGTCATTATTTTTAATTATACAGTAATATTTATATATAATATCCAATTAACTTTTATATATATTATTTTTTATCATATATTGGTGGTCATATTTTATTTAATAGCATTTAATTATATTTTCTTATATTTTAGAGTTTATATTATAACATTTAATATTATTCAAAATTTTATTTGACTTAAAATCAAGCATATTAATTTTCAATAAATAACAAATTTATTTTATAATATTAGCTATTAATTTATAGAATATGAATTTTGGCTAATAAATTTTAATGGTTAACCGAAAAATATTGGTTAACCAAACCAAAAAATCGAAACCGATGTACTGGTTAATCAAATGTAACAGACTGATTAAAGGTTAGTGATTTTTAAAAATTAATATTAATAGATTGGTAAATTTTTTTGCTCATAACTGATTAAGCGGTCCATACTTACCCCTCCCAACCTTAAATTTGCAGTTTACTTTGCAATTTTGAAATTGGGTTAAATAAATATTCCACAATTTGTAGCAAAATTCGAATATAATTATATTTGAAAATTAAGATTAGGTTCTTCAGCAATTTTGAATTAAGAGAATTAAGGCTCAAGTAAGTTTGAACGGTCTAACATTGTAGTTTCCTATAGGATTAAATAGTAGAAAATTTGAGTTTGAATTGGACTTTGTGAATTGGGCATCCAATATCATTATTTCATTACAGCAACTTAATTGAAATGTAAGGACATTCGATTAGGTATCTTAATTACACTGTGGGACAGCGGTGTAAAAGCTGAGGGCGAAAATGCTTAGATTGTTAAGTCTCTTATAGGGATAGAAGTTACCTTATCTGTCCCACCAGCAGGACTCCATGCTACGAGTCGTTTTATTGGATCTTGGACTGCCCTATTTTTTAATCCCCATTACAGTCAGAATATTTAGGGCTGCACTCTCATACAAAGATCAATTAAGGTACAGTGTTGCGGGCATAAAACAACTAGAAAAGGGTAAGGGAAAAATAATCTATAAACGGCACAAGAGCATTCTGATCTCTCTAATTTGCTATATTGAATAGGATCTAACTTGATTACAATTACCAACTCCTAGCTGTTGTCAAAATTGTTGAAATGCCTCTTCATGCAGCCTTTCTTTTCTTCTGCAGTTTCTGCAATTTCTTTCACTTGAGATAGATCTGGTAAGATAACCTAGAGAACACCATGAGTACGCTGCCCCATTGTTTGTGTCAAAGGTAAGAATTAGAATGCAGTCCAACTGAAGAGTACGATGAATGTGGTCATCTAAATCAAATGAATATTGAATAGTGAAATTAAATTAGACACTAAACATTTTATTATTATTATTTTTTGGGTAAGGAAATTAGGCATTAAACTTTACAGCGATAGGACCTTTTAAACACTTGGCCTCAAATTATTGGCTAATGCTAATGACTCATTGTCTAATCCGAGTGTTTATTAAGGTTTAATTTCCAATTCCAGGTTTGACCCAACACCCACTTCAATCTTTTATTTTATTGTTCTTTAAGCCATGCATTAGTATTTAAACTTTTCTCAAAGGTTGTATCTTTTTTGTAAACTAATTAACGCCACCAGCCGATGAAGACCTGTAGTCAGAGGTGAACAAAATCCGAACCGATCCAAAATTAAAATTTGGTTCGGATTTTATGAGATTTTTAGATGGATCTAAATTTATATATATATATATATATATATATATATATATATATATATATATAATAAAATAAAAAAGATAATTTTAATATTTATTTACTAAAAATAATATCTTTTAGAAATTTATATATCATAATATTTATAAATTATACAAATATTAAAGATTTAAGTATAAAAATTAAAATATAATATATCAATTGGTTAATAATTATTCAATCGCTAACCGACGATTTTTAAAACTAAAAATCATAACATAATTTGAAATTTTCAGTTTAATTAATTTAAAATTGATCCGATTTCGAATCGGTTTGTTGGTTAACCAAAATTTTAATTATTTTTTCTTGTCCCCAATTCAAAATTGTAAGATAATAGTAAAGTTTTAATTTAATTCAACGTACATTTCCACTTATAAGAGAAAAGTATTTTTTTTATTTGTTTTAAATAAAAATATATAATTATTATAAAAACGTGCATGATAATGGTTGATTTCAAATAAAAACTTTGTTCTAAATAAAATAAAAATAAGTAAACAATTAATTATATAACATTTAATTGAAAAATTGAAATATGAATTCAAATTCTAATCAAATTACAAAATCATATGTGCCAATATTCAATTAGAATTAGGACTTGGTTTTCTAAGCATTTTTTATTTGAACTATAATTATATTAATATACATAGAGTTCAATTTATTTTGATAGATTTCAGTGACTCATATTTTGATTAATTCTTTTATATAATTAAGCCCTAGCCGCCGATGTTGAAGGATGTCTGCCGAAGCCCTTACCATCGTCGAAGCCCGATCTTCGGTGGAAAAGATCCCTCCGCCGTCCCCTCTCGATGATCGGTGTAGGAAGAAAAGGAGAGATAATTACTGTATGTCGGTGGATCTATAGGTGGAAGTGGGTAGAGATTGGCAAATAGAGAAAAGTGTAGGTATGACCTTTTCGTTTCGTGATGCTTTGCTTTAAAAAGCTAAAAAGCATTTTGGAGACCAAATTCCTATTACAATAAATGATTCTATGGAGAATGAGACGGAGTGTTGCTCTAAAGAGGATCATTTCAGTGATGAGAAGGATTTAGGAGGCGATTTAGAGAGTGACTAGGGGAATGATGAAGACATTTCTATTGCTATTGAAGATGGACCGTTGAAGTTGAATGTTTCATATGAACTTGAAAATAAGTTGGCTAGGCTTTGGAAGAATTCTGTTATGGTGAGGTTATTGGGCAAAAGCATGAGTTACATAATTCTGTGTAGCAGAATTAAATCACTATGGGCTCCAAAAGAAAGCTATAAAATTATTGACCTTGATAACAACTATTTCTTAGTTCACTTTGATTTAACTAATGACTACATTAACGTGCTGGTTGGGGGACCTTGGCTGGTGTTGGGGCACTATCTTACGATGCAACCTTAGCACCCTGGTTTCTCTATAGACAATGAAGGCCTTACCTTAATAGTTGCGTGGGTGAGATTCCCTGGCTTTCCTATCCACTACTATCATAAAAGGGTTCTTCGACGGATTGGGATGCACATTGGAAAAATGGTTAAAATAGATTATAATATACCAAGCTCCCAAAAGGCTAAATTTGCCAGAATAGCAGTGGAAATGGACTTAACCAAGCCCCTGGTCTCCAAAATTCAAATTAAAGATAAAATGTTTAAAGTTGAATATGAAGGGCTTTATAAAATTTGCTTCATGTGTGGTAGTTATGGCCATTTAAAAGAACACTACCCCAATTTAGTAGTATTAGAAGAAGTAGAAAATACAAAAGAGGAGCCAAAAGAGAGTAGGAATGAAATGGGGGTGTCGAACAAGGAGTTGACTAATGCTAATGTTATTGGTTCAAAATTTGGACCCTAAATGATGTTTTAACGGCATGGAAAGAGGATTGCTTCGGGTTAAAACAACTCAGCTGGTAGATCTGATGGGGTCAATAGGTAGGTTGAGGGGGTTCAGTTTGCTTCCCTTATGGACTTAAAGGAAGATGCTAACACAAATTCAAACCCTGTTATTGTAAGCAATAATCAAGCACAATACCAACTGTGGGTGAAAAACATTCACACTCATAGGATGCCAACCTGAAGGAGGTGACTCGGGTACGTGATAATTTGTTATTCTCTAAAAACAAATTAGGAGAGCTGAAGGATGTAATGGTGGAACAGCAGGTTCACATGGGAATGAATGGTGATAAAACAGGTAATATTGACAATCTTTTTGACAAAGAGAATTATGATATCAATTTATGTACCACTCATGTTACAACACCTGATGACAAAAATAAGGATTCCCACATGGAGACAGTAGAGAATGGGGACCAAGCAAACACCGTTTCCACCTTTGTATTAAACCCCAATACATATAAAGTTGTTATAGTCCCCTACCCTGCTCCTCCTTAGACAAATCAAACTAGTGCTTTGAGTGAAATAAGGCCACACCACAGTTCTAAACTCAAAGGAATTTCTCTCACTAAGGGTAAACCACCTGACAAAACTGGTTTTAAATAGAGTAGGGATTCATCGGCTAGCAGAAGTAAAAAGAAAAATAAGAATTTAAATCTCAAGTTTGGGGATGCATCGAGCTTTGTAGAGGGGTGGCTCACATGGAACAACCTGATCAAGCGAGCAAGCCTAGAATGCATGCAACAAACCTTGGGTCAGAGATGGGAGGAGTAAGGACAACTCCCTATGCAACTCAAGGTTAATCTTTCTTTCTGTGCTCTTTTTATGGATAATCATATGATGTCTTGAAACTGCCAGGCAGCTAGTAGTGGGGATTTTGTAGTCCATGCTAGAAATTGGATTAAGATATATAAAGTTTTTTTTCTTATTCTGTTAGAAACTAGAATTAGTGGGATCATTGTGGATAAAGATGTTAAGAAGTTGGGTTTTGGCAATTCTTTTAGAGTTGAAGCTCAAGGTTTTACAAGTGGTATTTGGGTGTTATGGGGTTGGCAAATTGAGATCTCAGTGATTTGATGGTCTTATCAGTCTATTCATATGAAGGTTAATTACAATCAGGGGGATTATTTTTTACTCACAGCTATTTATAGTGATTCTAAGGAGTACGTAGGAAATTACTATGGAGGATTTATCTAAGATTGCCTTTGATATTTCAGCTTCGTGGGTGATTATTGGAGATTTTAATGCCTTTTTGTTTTCTTCTGAAATATGGAGGATTAGTTAGAGGTAGTAAGCCTTGCACCTTTTTTGCTAACTTTATTAATCAATGTAACCTTTTAGATATAGGTTTTACTAGTCCACGTTTTACTTGGCGAAGGGGATTAGTTATGGAGAGGTTGGATAGAGCTTTCTGTAACATGGTTTGCATGGATAAATACCCAGGATGCAAGGTTAGTCATCTCCCTTAGCTAAAATCTGACCATTGCCCTCTTCTTCTTTCCATTATGCGAAATTTGGTAGTGGAAAAGAATAGGCCCTTTCGCTTCAATGCCGCTTGGACTCTCCATAAGGAATTTATAGATTTTGTGGGGTCAAGCTGGAAAGATAATAGGAATCTTCACTCTACTGTGTGTGATTTTCAAACTAAAGTTTCTGGTTGTAGTAAGGAGGTTTTCGGCTATCTAGAATATCGCAAAACGAAAATTTTATCCCGACTAGCAGGTATCGAAAGGTTCTTAGAGATGAGTCACTATGAGTTTCTGGATAAATTAGGTAGTGAGTTGAGAGTCAAACTTAATAACATTCTTATATAGGAGGAAGCTTATTGGAAACAAAAGGCTTAGGTTGACTGGCTTCTAGCTGGTGACAGGAATACCTCTTATTTTCACAATAAAGTCAAGATCCAGAGACACAAAAACTTTATCAATGGATTAATTTTGCACTCTGGTGACTGGGGCTATATGGTGGATTATTTTAATTCTCTGTATAAGGAATATTGTTTGGTTGTGCCCCTGTACCCTATCCGTAATAAGTTTGCCAGTTTGAATGCAATGGCTAAAGGGGTAGTGATGAATCTAGTTACTTTCGACGAATTTCATGAGGCGGTTTTTAATATGAAGCCTTTAAAAGCCCCAGGTATTGATGGTCTCAACCCTTTATTCTTTTAGAAGTTTTGGGATATTTGCAAAAATTCTCCTTTTAACTTTGTGAATGGGGTTTTAAAAGGGGGATCTGTTGACCCCAACTTTTACACTGGTATCATCTGCTTAATTCCAAAATAGAACAAACTAGCTTATATTAGCAATTTTAGGCCAATTAGTTTGTTATCTGTGATTTACAAATTCTTGATAAAGATCATAACCAATAGAATTAATCCTAGTCTAACCTATTTGGTAGGAGCATGTAATGACCTCAATATCGGGTTAATAATGAACAGTAATTTTCGATGGTGAATAGTATTTCTGGGCTGAAAATCGTATCCAAAAGTGAAAAATATTTTATTTGACTATCGAAAAGTATTGGTCATGATGAGTCCAGAGGTGAAATTTAAAGTTAAACCGAGGTCAAATAGGTCTCCAAAATTCAAAAATACGAAAAAACTAGTGAGTCAATTTTACTTATAGAAAGGGTTAACTCGACTTTGATCAAATTTTTAAAAATAGTAAATGAATTCCAAAAATTATCAAATTTTGCAGATATTAATGAAATTTCATGTAAAATATTTTGATAATAAAAATTTAATTTTTCGGTGATACTGGTAGTTATTAAATCAGATCGATTCGATTGAACCTGACCAGTAACGGACTCCCATTGAGTCAAATTTTTTTTATGAAGGCTTAATATATTATTTTAAGAATTATGAAATGAATTTTGAGTAAAATTGAGCTTTGAAAGTGAGAGAAATTATTTTGGAAAGCATAATGAGCCTAAATAATGGAATTGGGCTTGAAATAGATTGTGCCAATTGGGATGGACCAAGCCCAGCCCATTAAGAGCCTTATAAAAGGCATAAAAATATGATATTCCATCACATTCATTTGACCTCTCCCTCTCTCACGTTTCTTCTTCTTGGCCAAGTGAAAGGATTCCATTTTTCTTGATTTCTTCATCTTTTCTCTAAGTTTCTTCCTGAATTCAAGTCCCTTAAGTAAAATTCAGCTTTTTTAGTGGTTTATAACAGCCTCTAATCTTCATTTTGAGGTGATTATAATGAAAAAATTGAAGAAAAACTAAGAGGAGGAAGGTTATATATCAAAATTGAAGTAAGTGATTTTAAGGTTTTTAATTTGATTTAAGGGTTTGTATGGATAGATTGAAGGTTGTAGAGTAAGATTTTGTAGTTAAGTTGGAAAAATGAAGTAAAAAATTAATAGATTTTCATCCTTGTATTTTTTGCCACCTTAGGATTCTAAGGAGAAAGGTGGTATCCTAAAGATCTAAACCAAAGAAAGAAAGGTTTAAGGAGTGAAAACAAGCTCTTGAGGTTAGTGGCTAATAAATCATAACATTTCCTTTTGATTTGAATGATTTTTCCTTTATGTAACTTAGAAAAATTTAATAGAAATGTGTATAATTGAAATTGATGATAGGATAATAGAATTAGACCTTAAAATAAGCTTATTAGGAAGCTTAAATGAATTTAAAAGCAAGTGTAAGGTGGACTTCTTAGCTTGACCGAATTGTATCTGTAACACCCTTATACCGCCGTACAATGTACGCGGTAATCGGATGTCAAACCATAGATGAAACAGTGAAATTTTTTTTCTAACAGTAATGATAAACATACTTGTACATAGATACTTAAAATATAATCATTAATCGCATATATATGTCTCAATAATTAACAAATAAATTTCTTATACTATAAATATATACTTGCACAGTAACTATATTTTTCCGTACCTAAATATACATGCCAAATCTAATTTCTATCTTGTTCCTTTTCTTGGACTTGACTACTCCTGCAATATCAACCAATGAAATCCTATCGTCTTTATAACCTGCGCGCAATCAACAAACTACGCGCTGAGCATCGAAACGCTCAGTGGTGGATACGTATCACAAACTTTCCATAATAAATCACAGAAACACACATACACACTTACATGACTTTACTCATACGTACATTCATTCGATGTGCATACATACATAACATATACATATGTTCACCTACCTATACATACATACATACATCTACATACTTTACATATACATACAATACATGCATACATAACATATCATACCTGTATACATATACATATCATACATGCATACATATGCATACATATACATATCATATACATACATATACATATCATACATATTCACTTACGTATTTCTATATACCCATACATATATACACGTATACATACATTTCAATTACATACATTACTCGTCCATATACATACATATACATATCATACATATTCGCTTACGTATTTCACTACACCATAACATTTATTTTAAATTCATTTAAAAGTCTTAATAAGCATAATATACTATTAAAAATTTGTTTTTCAATTTAATTTAAAACTTTACTTAATTTTTCAGTTTAGTCCATTAACTTTTCATTTATTCTAAATTTACCCTTTTTATACCTTAAATTATCAAAATGCCCTTTAATTTCTTATTCTCTCATTTTAATCTATTAATTGACTTATAAATCACCAATTAATCCTTGTTTTTAACTTTTTACACAGTTAGTTGACCAAATTATTATTTTACTCTTATTAATTATTTCCTTCTCACTTCTACTTATTAAATTCATCTTTTAGAAAAATTGCCTTTTTACCCTTAAACTTTTTAACTCTTTTCATTTTAATCTTTTTTCACCTTAAACTTCAATTTTAATTTTCTTTTTACATTTTTAACATTTTCTTATCATTATGCCCCTAGTACAGACCTGGCAGAAAACTCTCAGACCGGATATGCGGGATGTGGACCCCATAAGACCACAATAGAATGAGAAATGACCTTCAAGAATCATTCCTCATAAAACATATGAACATATGACAATACGTATGATATGTACTATGGAGATCGACAATGCAACCATAATAAAGTAAGTCGCCATAACTTGCACCGCGGTACAGATATCCCTATGGCCAACCAATTATATCCTGAGCAAGATTTTACTGCCTGACTCTTTTTAAGGGCACATATTCACTTACTTTTCATTTTATTATTTAGTTATTCATTTTTTACAATACTTTTCAATACTTGTCAATACTGTACCAATACATTATATTTGTAGTCTGTCTTCCTTACCCAGTCTGTGAATTATTTCATAATAATTCACCATTTAATCAATAAATTATACAGTAGTTAATCATAATTTCACATTTTTCAATTAATGCTTAACTAAAATTTATTCCAAAAATATTTATTTAATTCCCATAAATTCTATAAAAATTTATGGACATCAATATTCATTTGTACTATCATTGTAAAGCTTAATTACATTGAAATAACTAAAGATTTCATAATTTTCCTCTTACCTTCAATTCGGCCATAACTAAAAGTTTATCATATTCATACATAATACGTACATTGTACACTAATTTTATTTAATATTATCTTTCATGTAATATCATTATTTATAGTTTTATTTGTTTATATACTTCTCATCTGTAATTTACTAACTTGTATTATAAAATTTATAATCTCAAATGCTTATTTTACCAAATTTATCACATTATTTCTATACTAATTTTAATATTATTATTATTATTAATTATTCACGTTTTAATTCATTCATTATTTATCACACTCATTAGTTTCTTTAATTCATTTAATCACTATAACTTATTCAAATCATTTTATACATAATTAAATACCACGCTAATTTCATGTAAATTTATTTTAATTCAAGTCTTTTTCGTTTCCATATATATACCAATTTGTCTTATTCCATATAACTTATGCCATATACAAATTTATATTGTTTACCCTTGAAATTTGCATTTTCTTAAGTATTTAATTAACATTACTATGGTTCTTATATTTGTCTTTTACATATAATTTATTAAAATAATCATGTATATTCTGTACGTACATATTTAGTTCATTATTGTCATATTTATTATATACTTGTTCATACATTCATATATACATACATATTTACTTACATTTATAATCATTTACGTACATATTTGTCTACCTACATCTATACACATCTACGTACATACACATATACATATACATATAAGAATAATTTTATACATATATTTAATTATTACTTATTTATTCTCAATAATTATTTTCATTTTGCTTATTACTAATTAATTTACATATTAATTCTTAAATTAACTAAATTATCCTTTAGTCTTACAACTTTTATTAAATTACGATTACGCCCTTTTTCTATCAATTTATTTATCAAGATATCATTATTTATCTAATTATCATTAATTCAATATTTACTTGTAAAATTATCATTTAATCCCTAAACTTGCTAAATTATCATTTAGTCCTTAAAATGGCTAAATTACTGTTTAATCATTCAATTTTATTTATTTTATTTTATTTACAAAATTGACACTAATCATAAATTTTACACTATTAATTTCCTCTTTATTGAAAAGTTTCAATTTGATCCCTAAACTTATTTTCATACCTAATTTCTTATTTCAATTATCATTTTCCTTTTCAATTTAATTTTAATTCATTTAAATTCATTTCTTCTTCAATATTTGATAATATTTCACTTTTGCCCCTAAACTTATAATTCTTTTTCATTTAACTCCTTTTTCCACTTTATTATTTTATTTTCCATTCCTTTTTATTTTTTTATTCCAATTATTTAATTGGACTATCTTAAGATTGTTTATGCCATAAATTCCATTTTTCTCATTAAAGCTCAATATTTTTACTATACATAATATAAAATTTAACTTATAAATATTCTATTAATTTCTAAAAATTCCCATTAAATTAATTTAGCATTAAAATTATTTCTACTTCTAATTTGCATCATTTTCTTCACCATTTAACCAAACTAAACTGACACAAACACACATATACCATACGGCCAAACCATCATTTAAGCATTTCAAGTTTATTTCTTTCAATTAAAATATTCTACTCATCCATTTAACTTCCAATTTCACACATATGTCATTATTTTCAATTTTCTATGCATAATCATACATATTCACTCACATACATAAGCAAATTTTCATTAAAAATATGAAAATTGAGGGATAATATATCCACTAACCTTAATTACTTGTTTTCCACCATTTAATCTTCATTTTCTTGCCTTTAATCATCAAAACACCATCATCTCTCTCAAGCTCTCTCAATTTTGAGACATCAACTTTCTCTCTCTTTTTCTTGCACTTTCAGCCGCTTATTTGGCTTCTTGAGGTCTCCATAAGCTAGTTAAGAGGCTGAAATTGACTTGAGAGGGCTTGATTTGGTGGAAGTGGAAGAAAGAGATGAAGAACTTCCATGAAAATGGAAGAAAAGTGGTCGGCCAAGAAAAAGAACAGAAGCAACGTGAAGGCCGGAGATGAATCTGGAAATGGCTGATTTTTGGGTCTTTTATAAGGGTTAATTGGGCTGGGCTTGGTCCAACCAAAACCAAGTTGGTTGGGCCTAACTCAAGCCCAATTGCCCCATTAAGTCCAATAAGCCTCCATAAATTATTTCTCTTACTTTCAAATCTCAATTTCACTCAAAATTAATTTCATAATTCTTAAAATAATATATTGAGCCACCATAAAAAATTTTGGCTCAATCAAAGTCCGTTTTCAGTCCGGTTCAGTCCAAACAGTCCGATTAATAAATTTTTTATGTTACCCAAAAATTAATTTTTTTCCACCAAATGATTTTACATCTCATAAAAGGCTTAACTGAAAATTTTTGCAAATTTTAAAGATCATTTGCTATTTTTAAAGTCCTGGTCAAATTATAGTTGACCGATTACTATTTAAACCGAAATCATTATTTTTCTCTTACTTATTGAGGTCAAATATCATTAAAAATACTTTTAAAATTCTTAAAATATATTCATTAGACTCCATGAATATTTTTGAATCATTCGGTGACTATTTTTTAGTATGGTTCATTTTTACTAGTCCGATATTTCAATTTTCAAAGTTATCGTAACATTAATTTTTTATTACCATATGGTTCTACATCATATTTAATGTAGATCTAGAAAATATGGTAATTTTTAAAGATTATTTATTATTTTTAAAGTCCCAAATAAACTCTCAGTTAACACAAGCATCTTTTTAACTGGAATTATGACTTTTTTCTTATTTTTGACTTTTTATTGATTCAATTGAACTTATTTTCAATCTAAATTATATCTTTGGACTTCAGCTAACTTGCTCTTTCCAATGGTCCAATAAAATATTTTTCGATTCAGGGAGGTACTATTCACCCCGGTGTCACTATTCACTATCGAAAAAGTACTATTTTCGACTATCATGGTATTTGGGCCATTATAGTATCCTAAAGAGAAATAGTATTTAAATCATGTATTTTAATAAAATTAAGCCTTAAAATGATAATAGAGATGAAATAACATGTCTGTAAATTTTTATAGAATTTATGAAAATTATTTGAATATTTTTGAAATAATTAATGGATTATGTAACTTGAGAAATTAATGAACTTTTGGGAAATAATATATGAAACAAGTGAAATATGTGCCTATGAAGTTTTATAGAATTTATAGAAATTATTTGAATATTTCAAGATGAAATTTTGGTTATGTATGAAGTGAAAATATTGAATTATTATGAGTTAATTCATAATTTGATGAAAAAATGGTGAATTATGATGAAATAATTCACAGACTGTGTAAAAAGGACAGAAAAATTTGACTAACAAATGAATTAAATGAAAAAGTAATAAAAAGTATGAAAAATTCGGATAATAATTTATAATTTAATAAAATTGTGCCCTTAAAAATAGTCTAGCAGTAAAATCTAGCTCAGGATATAATTGGCTGGCTATAGGGATATCTGTACTATGGTGTAAGTCATGATGACTTGCTTTGCTACAGTAGGATCTTTGATCTCCATAGTATCTGTATCTGTCTGATCTGGTATCTGTTCTATGAAAAATGGTCTTTCAGGGTCATTTTTTAGTTTATTTGTGATCCTGTGGGGTCCACATCCCGTATATCCGGTTTGAGAGTTTCTGTTGGGATTGTACTAGGGGCACTATGTAAAAAATAAATTAAAAGAGTGAAAAGAAAGATAAAAATGAAGTGTAAGATGAAAAATGGCCTAATCGAAAGGAAATAAAAAGTATATGGACAAAACGATAATTTTACCAAAACTTGTATTTAATGAATAAAAATAATTAAGAAAAGACCATAAAGGGTAAAATGGTAATTTGGTATCCCAATAGTGTAAAAATGAAGTTTTATATGACATAGGGACTAAAAGTGTAATTTTGCATGAAAACGTTAAAGTAGGGAGTAATTGATAAATTGTATGTAAAGTTATAGGTTAAATATAAAAATAAATGAGAATAATGACAGTTTTGTAAATATTAGGTAAAAGGGCAAATTTGTAAAAATTTAAGTAAATAAGGACTAAATTGAAGAATTATTCAAAGTTTTGGTGTTTGTTGAAAAGGATTGCTGATAATAGAATAAAAACGTTTTTAAAAATGTAAATGAACAATAATTGCAAAATTGTAATTATATTGAAAGTTTGTTAAACTAATTGTTACATAATTAGAACAACTACATTAAAGGAAAATATTATGATTGTTAGTCACTACTGAGCATATTTAATGCTCAGCACGTAAGATTTACTGCGTGCAGGTACTGAAGAGAAAGGAGCACTAGTACACAGGAAGAGAAAGAATTGAGGATTAAAGATGAATTTTTGAGTGGCATGTATATGTATATAATAATTAATTTAAGTAAAGGATTTAACATGTTTAGTACTTTTTATGTATATATGCAAATCCTATATGGATGATGGGTATAGTCGGTTGGTACAAATGAGTAATGAACGATACATGAATATTGTTATTATTGAACTGTTGTGCCTTTGAGAGACTGTGAAAATTATCAGCGTTTCAGGGGGTTAGTTAGATTTATAGCCGTCATATTGCTGAATTTTTGTAAAATGAATAGTAACCTTGGACAATTATAGGTCTACGGCAACATAACTTAAAAGTTATATAAATGGACTAAAACTAGAAATAAAATGTTAAACGGTTTTAAAAAAAATCCCGACTTTTTGCACTGGAACGTTAGATCTGTATGGTATGGGTGTTACAGAGCACATCAAGCTAGCTTCATCCCAGGTAGGCAAATTTCTGACAACATTCTCATAGTTCAATAAGTAGCTCACTCTATGCGTAACAAAATGGGAAGTACAGGTTGGATGATGATGAAAATCGATTTGGAGAAGGCTTATGACATGCTGAATTGGGAATTTATATTTGATACCCTCATTGATGCGGGTTTTCCTTTGAAACTATGTTTTATGCTGGAATCTTGTTGGAAAAATAGCAGTGTAAAAATAATATGGAACGGTGATCTTACTGAGATCTCTCCATCTCAAGGAGTTCGTCAAGGAGATCCCCTTTCTCCATATCTCTTTATGCTTTGTATGGAGTGGCTTGCTGATGGGATTGATCAAGCTTTCAGAGAAGGGAAGTAGAAACCTATTTATCTAAGACCAGGGGCTCCTTCTCTATCCCATCTATTTTTTACAAATGATCTCATTCTCTTTACCGAATCTTCTCCGGATCAAATTAATACAATCAATGATGTGCTTGAGGACTTTTGTCGCTATTCGGGACAACGGGTGAACAGAGAGAAGTTAGCTTTTTGTGTCTCTAAAAATTTTAGTAACAATATGGCAAATAACCTAAAGAGCTTATCTGGGATTAAGTTAACTGATGATATAGACTTCTACTTGGGTACTCCTATCATTCATGGTAGAACGGGTATTAAACTCTATACTTAATTGATAAAATTAGAAGTAAGTTATCTAAGTGGAAAGCTAAATCCTTGTCGATGGCGGGTCGGATCACTTTAGTTAACTCAATTCATTTGGCTATTCCCTCTTATGTATGTCAAACAGTTTCTTTGTCGACCAGTACATATGAGGCTATTGAAAAGCTTTATCATGTTTTCATATGGGGATCTTCATAGGAGGAGCAAAAAATTCACCTTGTTAGCTGGACCAAGTTCTACAAACCAATAGAACAAGGAGGGGCGGTAGTTAAGAGGGTCAAGACAACAAGTGGTGCCTTCATCCTTAAAGTGATTTGGCGACTGCAAAAGGATACAAAGGCGCTTTGGGTAAAACTTTTCAAAGCTAAGTACCGGATCCCTATTAATTACTAGCCTCTTGATTTGAGTTCTTCTCAAGGTTCTTCTATTTGGCGAAATATTATTCATCTTTGGCCAGTATTTAGAGTTAATTTTTGCAAAGCTGTAAACAATGGTTTCTCGGTCTCCTTTTGGTTTGACAATTGGGCAGAAGCTGGCCCTTTTAAACTTCATATTCCTTCAGATTTGCGGCAATCTTAGACTTGGCGTAGCATCTCTCATTTTATTGTTAGTGATATGTTTGACAAAAATAGAAGGTGGCATAAAGAAGTTTTTCATAAATTTTTATCTAGGGAGGTCATAAATTTGATTGATCTTTCAATGCCGCTTAATAAGGATTTGGGAGCAGATGATACCATTTGGTTGCCTTCATCTAATGGCACTTTTTCTATAGAATCAACCTATAGGATTCTTTTACAGGAGAATGGTGGTGCGATTAATTATGATTGGGAATCTTGCTGGAAATGGATAGGTCCTCAAAGGATTAAAACTTGTCTTTGGCTGTTAACTCATAATCGGCTTCTTACAAATGCTGAAAGACTACGTAGGCATTTGAATAATTCGAGTGTTTGTCCTATTTGTAAGATTGAAGTGGAAACGAGTCTCCACATGTTGCGGGATTATCCAGGTACAAAAGCTATTTGGGTTCAGCTATTGCCATAAACTATGCATCATAATTTTTTCAGTCTCAATTTATAAACATGGCTAAAATTTAATCTAGGTGTTAGTGAAGATGTGCGGGTTGATGCAATTCCTTAGAGCCTTCTGTTTGGTTATGCTTGCTGGTGGTTTTGGAGATAGAGAAATGAATTAATTTTCAATAACAGATTGGTGAGTAGATGTGTTAAATTGCAGACTGTTCTTGCTAAAGTTGTAGCTTACATGGCTGTTAAAGACACGCTTAAAGAGATGGGGAGGAACTCTAAAGAGAATCAAGAGATTAATGTGGGTTAGAAACCTGATCCTAATGATCTAGTGGTGTTAAATACGGATGGAGCTTTTTGTAGAGGGCTGGCTCAAGCTGCTTCAGGTGGTGTTTTTAGAGACTATTTTGGTAGATGGGTTGGTGGTTTCTTCGCGCATGTTAATGGTAAAAATGCATTCATCGCGGAATGTTGTGGAGTGCTTTTGGGATTACAAGAAGCTTGGAAATGTGGTTGGCAAAAGTTGGTTCTTCAAATAGACAAAAAAAAGCATGGTTTCGTCTATTTTAGGTAACAAGGAGGTCCACCCATCCCATAGTGTGGTTATCCTTCGAATCAGAAAGCATATCCATAGAGACTGGCAAGTAGAGATTCAATGTAAGGCCCCAACATATACCCTAGATGTAATCGGATATGTTTAGGATGCATTAGGAAGGTGATACAAAGAGATAAATGTTTAAAGTTTAGGAAAGGACCTTGAGGGAATTGTTTTGAAAAAAGAAGGACAAAACGATCATTTTACATTATGGCACACATGTGTCTAATTAAGAGAAAATGTAGAATAGTGGCCTAATTGAAATGAAAAAAAGTTTTGGGGTAAGAATGAGAAATTGAAAAGAAAGAAGGAGCTAAGTGTAATTCACCTAGGGACGAATAAGATGAAGGCATATAGCCTTTTCTACATTTCTCTTGAAAAGAGAGGAAAAGCCAAGAGATTTATAGAGCTTGATGGCCAACCACTTTAAGGGACAAAATCAGCCATTCTTTTCTTAAAATCCTGCCATTTTATCTTAAGAGAATACCTTAGTTTCAATTGTAAAGTTTGTGAAGAGAGAGAATTTAAGGGTTAGGCAATTTCAAGGTAACAATTTCGTCTCTTATTTTTCTATTTGTTTTATATGATAAAACATGAATCTAAAGGGTCTAAATGGATCTTTGTATATACGATTCATCCTATGAAGAAAGAAGAGAAGGAAAGAGCAATAAAAAGGAGGTAGAGAGAGAGAGAGAGATTGAAGAAAGTAATTTTAGTGCACCAATAAGGTATGGGAACTTCTAAACCCTTGTGTATGTGTGTTCAATTTTATAGAGTATATTAAGATAGTGTTTAGAGGTGTTGTGAAGATAAAAAGTATGGATTTAATGTTTAAAGGGACAAGAGAACCGAAATTGGAAAGTTATCTTCAATTAGAGAAAAATCGTCCTAGGACTCATTGGACTTAGTCACACTATTTTGGCTATAACATGAGCTATAGGAACTCAAATTGAGTAATTCCAATTGGAATAGAAACTGGACTCATAACCCTTTAATTCATATGTAGAAGTCAAAAATTGAATCCCTTTGTAACTTGATGAAAATTGAGCTTGAACCTTAATGTGTCTGCCGCCCTATCAATAGGAGCAATTTATGTTGTTTTGTGAATATCTGACTATTTATAGGTCTAAATGGAGTGATTTTCAATGTTTTGAAAACTAGAGACACAGGGTAACAACTTTGTAAGAGTCCACTTTAGCTGAAAATGTCATTTTTGAAGTTAAAAAGAGCATACAAATTGAACCTAATAATATGCCTTTAGGATTTTTAGAGCAAAATAGACCTCACGGTCAGTACCAAATTAGTAATGACCATGACACCCAGTCTAGAATTGAATGTACACTTATCTTATGATTAGTACCAAATTAATAATGACCGTTACCCTCCCTTGTTTCTTCTAAACTTGATTTTTAGACCCCAAATTGTTCTTAAAACTTATCTAAACCTCTCTAAATACTTTTAGAGACTTCTAAACATAAAATTAAAGATAATTTGTGCCATTATATGTGTAAATAGCATATTGAGATATAGAGAGGAAGATAAAACATGTTGTGTATATATGCTCATATGATTGAGATTATACAAGGATAGTTATATAATTGTAAATATGGTTATACGAGGATGGTTAAATTACATTGTTGAGATTATTCGAAACATTTACGTGTATAATTATGCACTATGATGAATTGTACACAATGATACATTAATTTGCTTATAGTTACATAATTAATTCTAATGCATGAAACAAGATGTACTAGATTATAAAGGTAAATAGAAATGAATGAATAAACATATGATTCCTTTTCTTAGACATGTTCATGCAAATGAGCCACACACACACACACACATATATATATGTATACATATGAGCCATGAAAGAGAGAAGTAAAGAAGTTAAAGTAAAGAATTATTGTTGCTTGCGCCTATATCTAGGTTATGGATAAATAACCATGCCTATAAGGGTATTTTGCAGCTGCTATAGTACAGATTCGGCCCTATTGGGTCTACAATATGATTTTGGCCCATTGGGTATACAATATAAATTTGATCCCGATTGGATCATAAATAGCCCCGTTTGAGTTGTAGCTGACCCCATTTGGGTTCGTTTGACCGATTAGACAGTACAATTTTGTACCTTTGGATGCTATAGTTAACCCATTATTCACATCCATAGAGAGGTGCATGCTTACTACATAATATAAGTAAAGCATTATAAGAAGCAATATGACAGAAATTACTTCGTATTTCATGACTTGATCTATATTCTACTCCTATATAAGGCCATGCATAGTAAATAGAAATGTGAAGTTGGTTGAGACCATATTCTAATATGGATTATAAAATGTTATAAATATCACATGTATATAATTATTACTGTAATTACATAATATTTTATGCATTTAATGACATAACGATTGGGTATGATACAAGTAATTGCTCAACACTCTAATTACAGTACTATGTTACTGCATGCTTAATACTATGTTCATATATATATGTGTGCGTGTGCCTTGTGACTTTTATGAAAGGTGGTTTTTATAGTCCCTGTTTCCTACTAAACTATATATCTTAGCACGGGTGTTCATCCATATAGGTACTCAACTTAGGATCCTTTAACAGGAACAAGATCTGCATCAGCAAGGCCAACATCAGTTTTAGGAAGAGTTATTGTAGAAAGTTAATATCTTTTTTTAAGGTATTGTAATTACTTCTTTATACTAAATGAATTATAATATAAAAAAATAATATAATATGTATGATGACAGGTAATGAAGGAAACTAGGGTGGACATTACATTCAACACATTTACAGAGAGGTGAATAGAGCTGCAGACTACCTTGCAAATTGGGCATTCAACCAATATTCTCAATTCACTTGGCACACAATGAATCCAAGCGGCCTCAATAGTATTCTTGCCTTTGACTTAAGGGGAACTACGACAGGCAGAACTGTTAGAATGTAGAGTTGTTTGTTTTATATTTTCTTCTTGTGCTCATAAAAAATTTTGATCGATTTCATGTACAACAAATTAGATATAACTAATTATATCAATTAAATAAGAGGGAAAACATATTTAGAAACCTTTGAATGCGAAAATAGCGAAAGTGAAGAATTTTATTTTGTCTCTAGCTAGATTTTTATCTACGAGTAACGAATACAGAATAAAAGCAACAATTTTATAGTTTAAATATTCATTATTGCTAGATTTACAGAGAAAGAAAAGAATACTTAATTCTTTTCAAAAGAAATTACGAGAAACTTGCAATATAGTTAGTAAGTTCAGTAATTTCAAAATTAATTTCTGGTCCCAAGTATACTAGAGTCCTTTTCCTAGTATAACTTGGACTTTTTCTGAAATAGTATCAGACAATTATATTCAGATAAAGATACTTGTATCATTTTTTTTAAATAAAGAATCTTTATTAAGAAGAGTCAGCAATTAAAGCTGAAAGCATACAAGAAGGGGGAAATAAGTCCCAAATAACAAGATCTATCGTAGAATAAGCAACTCTAGCCAGATAATAAGCAACTATATTCATAAATCTTTTAACAAATCCAAAATGGATATTAGAAATAGAACAACATAAATCTGAACAATCATTGCTAATCAAACCAATATCAGCACAATTTTAACTATGAGAAACAAGAAAGTTAAAAACCAATTAGGAGTCCAATTCCACTAACACGAACAACAAGTTAAATTTTTAATCCAGCTCAATGCCTCATGCACACCTAAAGCTTCAACCACGGAAGGATTAACTAGATATAAGAAGCTTTTACTACCAGCATTGATGAACTCTCCGTTATGGTTTTGCACCACAAAAGCAATTTCGATTTTCTGACCTTAAAGAAACAAAGTTGCATCAATGTTAACTTTTATAAAGCCAGTAGGAGGGGGAAGCCATCTTTGAACAAGTACCATAGACGTATTATTCTTAGCACCATCCGATCTCCTTGCTAATTGCCATTCACTCACCATTGTCGAAGCTAGGTTGATCACAACTTAAGATGAATGATTTAACCCCTTCCAAATAAAATCATTTTGTGCCTTCCAAATTACCCAATAGGTGGCAACAGAAAGGCCATAGTTATCTAAAGATAAGAAAGAGGAAATCAAGTTGAACCACGAAGCAACACCATGAGCAGACCTTTTCACAAAACCCACCATCGATTTAGCCCACACCCTTTCTAGCAAAACAACAGCCAAAAAGTATATGAGGGATAGTCTCTTCTACATCACCACATACGGGACAAATTAAAATCGTATCAATACCTCTTCTAGACAACAACGAGCGTACAAGTATACATGAATGGATTACCCTTTAGAAGAAATAATTTATTTTTGAAGGAATCAGCAGAGACTAAAACCTCCTCCATATGTAAAAAGAAAAGGAGTGAGGGCTGAAAAATTAGAGTGAAGCATCTTATAAGTACTTTTAACTAAATAGCAACCAGATTGCTCTATACTCAATTGCCAAATATCATCTCTCTTTTGCCAACTAAAAGGAATGCTCAAAATGAGATTTTTATCCCTCTCATTCAAAATAGAGGAGATAAAATCTAGCTTCTAGCTATTAGAATCCTCCATAATTAAATCTTAAACTTTCAAATTAGACAAAGATGGCAGTTGCTAAGTGGTAATAAAAAGGGAAACTCTATTAGGCAACCAAGGGTCTGTCCATACCTTGATTTTACTCCCATCTCCTACTCTCCACCTACATCCAGATTTAATAACATCTCTGGCTTAAAGAATGCTTTGCCAAGTGTAGCTGGGATAAATGCCAAATTTAGCATCCCAAAAACTATAATTAGGAAAATAACTTACTCTGAGAATAGTTGCCATAAAAGAGGAATTATCAGATAAAAGGTGCCAACATTGTTTACCTAACAGTGTAATGTTAAAATCACGCATAGACCTGAAACCAAGACCCCCAAAAATTTTATGTTATAAATTTTAATGGTTAACTGAAAAATATTGGTTAATTAAATCAAAAAATAGAAATCGATAAATCGGTTAATCGAATGTAATAGACTGGTTAATGGTTGGTATTTTTAAAAACAAATATTAATGGTTTGGTTAATTTTTTTGTTCATGGACCCATTAACCTGTCTATACTCACCCTTAATGAAAGGAAGTGTATTGCATACCTATCGTACAACTAATCATTTTGTTAAGCTTTATCAAGTCTCTATTAAAAAAAGAAAAAAAATATGGAAACAAATTCAGTTGACCAGAATGATGATGTTGAGTCAAATTTAACATATAATGATGATGTTGAGTCAATTTTGACCTTGCGGATGCTTCGAATTTTTTTCCAAAGAGTAGTGAAGGAATAATAAAAAAAATAAAATATAAGAATGTTTAAAATTATTATCTTATTTCTATATTTCAATATCGTATTTGTTATTTTATTTAAGTATTTTTCAAGTTTTTTTTCTTTATTTGAGTAGTTATATATATTTAATATTTGTTATGTTATAATTATATATTTTATTTTTCATTTATTTTCAATAGAGGAATGAATATTTCTCATTCTTTAATTGGGCCGATACTCAATAATGAAAATGTATACCTTGTTGATAGTGCTACAACGTATACGATACTAAAAAATAAAAAGAATTTATATCATTTAATATTGAAAGATGCTAACGTTAATACTATATTGGGCAATAAAAAGTTAATTGAAGGCTCTAAAAGAGTTACCATATTATCATCCAAAGGAACAAAACTTACAATAAATGATGCATTATTTTCTTCCAAATTTCAAAGAAATTTATTAAAATATTCGTTCCAATGGATATCATGTTGATACTAAAAATGAGAACGATATTGAATATTTTTATATTACAAATAATGCATTAGGTAAGAAATATGATTTTAGAAATATTGCCAACATCTTCTTCTGGCTTGTATTATACAAAAATTAGTACAATTGAGACATATGTTACAATAAACCAGAAGTTTACTGATTCAAAAACATTCATAGTTTGGCATAACTGTTAGGGTGTATTCAAGGTGACATTTGTGGACCCATTCATCCTCTTTGTGGACTATTTAAGTATTTTATGGTATTAATTGACGTGTCTATGAGATGGTCATATTTATGTTTATTATCAACTTGTAATCTGGCATTTACAAGATTGCTTGCTCAAATAATCTGATTAAAAGCGCAGTTTTTAGATTATACAATCAAGTCAATTCGTCTTGATAATGCTGATGAATTTAAAACTTATGCTTTTAATAGTTATTGAATGTCAATTGGAATAAAAATTAAAAGGCATGTTGCACATGTTCATATACACAAAATGGTTTGATAGAATCATTTATTAATTAAATGCCTCTAATTAATAGTTATATCATTAGTTATGAGAACAAAACTCCCCATTATTGCATGGAGGCATGCTATTTTACATCTAGCAGCACTAGTACACATTAGGCCAACAAGTCATCATAAATTCTCCCTATTACAATTAGCTTTTGGTCGAAAATCAAATATTGCCCATCTTAAAATTTTTGGTTGTGCATGCTAATGGTTCTACCACAAGGTTAGGGATATTTGTTGGGTATGAATCCCTTTTAATAATTAAATATCTTGAACCACTAGTTAGAGATTTATTTATTGCAAGATTTGCTAATTGTCATTTTAACAAATTACTTTTTCCAATATTAAGGAGAGAGAATATGCAGTTGAAAAAAGAAGTTACTTGGAATGCATTATTATTATTATCTCATTCAGATTCTTAAACAAAACAATGTGAACTACAAGTTCAAAAGATAATACATTTTGCAAAATATTGCAAATCAACTACTAGATGCATTCACTGATTTAAAAAGAGTTATCAATCTCATATAGCAGCTAAAAATGTTCCTATTTAAATTGATGCCTGTAGGATAATATAATATTGCAAACACTAGTGATAGACTTATTGGGTCCAAAGATAACAATCCTCGAAAAAGAAAAAGAGCAAATAACCTACGGAATTTTATTTCCGTCGTTATATATCATTAAAAAATTTTTCCACACTCCATTGGTACCTTATTTTACGACAGTATCAATATTCCATGGTAAAATTTTGGCACTAGCGTTTTTCTCCATTTTTAACAACGGAAAACAACAATTTCCTATTTTCATCATTAAAGATGAAAATTTCCAATGATTTTACAATCCTCAAAAAAGAAAAAGAGCAAATAACCTACGAAATTTTATTTCCGTCGTTATATATCGTTAAAAAATTTTTCCACACTCCATTGGTACCTTATTTTACGACAGTATCAATATTCCATCGTAAAATTTTGGCACTAGCGTTTTTCTCCATTTTTAACAACGGAAAACAATAATTTCCTATTTTCATCATTAAAGATGAAAATTTCCAATGATTTTACCAATGAAATTTTATTTCCATTGGTAATTAGCATTGGAAATAAATTCTATCGATAATTTTTCATCGTTAAATGAAGTATTTTCTTGTAGTGTTATAAAACCCTAAAAGAGGTACATGTACCTAAAAATGCATACAATATTAAAATGCATACATTTAAAGATATATAGTGATGTCTTTATAAGGAGAGTAAAATACACGTTTTACCTTTTGTTTTAGCCAAGATTTTATCCCACTAAGTTTTCCCAGCAAGGTTTTTAATAAGAAAATTTACTATATGTATTATAATTTAATATTGGATACTCTTTTTTCCTTTGTTGATGTTTATCCCATTGGATTTTTTTCTGGTAAGATTTTACCAAGGCATAATAATTTTATGGATAAGAGGGAGTTATAAATAAATAGATTTTTATGGATCTCCATAAGTTTAACAAGTTTAAACTGTTAATTTATAATTTAGAACTTCCACTTATTTAATATTTATAACTCAAATATTTATATTTATTTATGTAACCTATATCTATAAACCTATAAATATACATTTCTTTCATGAAACACATGCAAGTAAAATAATAATATATTTATTTTTTCTTGATCTCTTTCTAAATTCACTTCATTTTATTGTGTTTATTCTCATAATTTCTTTTTATAATATTTTATATAATTTTCTTATTTTATAATACCTTACATTGCACAAATATAATTATATCACTTATACTCACACAAAATTTTAAGAAATTCAATTAATATAGCTGGAAATGTAAATGTTACTTATATTTAATATTTTTCTTTTCTAATATTTTCATTAGAGGTGGCAAAATTGACCCAAATCCAAAATTCAATCCAAATCCCAAAAAAAAAGACCCAAACTCAATCTAATCCAAATAAATACCTATTAGCTTTTAACCCAAGTCAATCCAATCCAATACCTATTAGATTAATTCAAAACTGACTCATTTCATTTTTCGACCCTTTGAGTTAGTAACTAATTGGTATTTTCCAAAATTCCTCTTTCTTCCTTTTTTTCGTCTCTTCCCAAAAGAAAAGAAATCATCAAAGGCTTTAGTGTTTCTTGATCATCAATCATTATGAATATGGATCCGGAAAACTCCGCTGGGTTTTTCAAATTTTTGACAAGAATAGAGATGGGAAAATTACAAGGAAAAAGCTAAGCGACTCTTTAAAAAACTTGGGTATTTACATACCCCATAAGGAGTTGGTCCAAATGATCGAAAAGATAGATGCAAATGGGGATGGTTTCATGGATATTGAAGAATTCGGAGCATTGTATCAGACAATAATGGATGAGAAAGATGACGAGGAAGCCGTGAGAGAAGCATTCAATGTGTTTGATCAAAATAGAGATGGATTTATCACAGTTGAATAGTTAATGTCAGTTTTGGCTTCCTTGGGGCTTAAGCAAGGCCGCACCATAGAGGATTGCAAAAGGATGATAAAGAAAGTTGATGTTGATGGAGATGGAATGGTGAATTACAAAGAATTTAAACAGATAGTGGTGGATTTGCTGCCTTAGGCTCAACTTAATTTATAATTCCTCATCATTATCATTATCATTTTCATTTCACGTCTATTTTTGGAATTAGAATTTTCATAACAGCTCACAATATATGTATACTATAATTTAAGATTAAAAAATTGTGATAATCAATAAATATATATAATCAATAAAAAATTTTATAATAATTTACATTAAATTTATGGATCGACCCAAATTCGTCTAATCTATTTGGATATTGATTCATTTATTATCCATATTTTTTGACCAATTTATGACCTACCCATTAATGATCCGTCCATTAATTATCCAACTCAAACCCGTCTAAACAACTCATTTGCCACCTATAATTTTCTTATATTAGTTATTTACATGTTAGAAAGCTAAGAAATAAAGTTTTATTTTTATTGAAAATTAGAAAATAAAGCAATTAAATTAATTACATTTTGAAATGTTAAATATATTTTTCATTTAGAACGAATGAAAATACAGTTAAGAAAGTTTCCTTTCGAAATATAATATAATATTTACATATATACACACATCAATCAAAAATCTATAAATTTAGGAAAATAAAAGTTATACGAAAAAATGATACATGCAAATATTAAGTAATGAAATTTAAAATAATAACATATCCAATATTTTCTAAATTTAAGATAAACCAACCCTATATGTATATATTATAGAATGAGCTAAAATAGCTCATATACATTAAAGAAAAAAATAAAAACAATATTACATACATAGTTTATTCTACATATATATGGTGGTCCCTGCCCTTTTTATTACAAAACAACACCAATAATAATAATAATAATAATAATCAATTTTGTCTAGTAGCAATGTAATTAGCAAAATGGTATAATGGAGCAGCCTTAACGGGATCAAAATAAGAAAGTTCTTGATTAGCTTGATCCACCAACTGACCAGCAAGACGTCTAGCTTCATCAATTCCCAACAATTTCGGATATGTTGCTTTATCGGTCGCCAAATCTTTTCCGGCCGTCTTCCCCAGCTCCTCCGATGATTTTGTCACATCTAATATGTCGTCAACCACTTGAAATAGCAGCCCAATACACCTTGCATATTTTCTAACTCTTTCTATACTTTCATCGTCGGCGCCGCCCACTATGGCACCGCAAACCACCGCTGCTTCCAAAAGCTTCGCCGTCTTATGAATATGAATATATTCTAAATCGTTCACACTTACATTTTTACCTTCACTATCAATGTCCACTATTTGACCGGCGACTAATCCTTCTGCTCCCACCGCTGAACCCAGCTCCGCGATGGCCCGAACCACCCTCTCGGGCGACACTTTCTTGGTTGCCCTAGCTACATGTTCAAATGAAAATGAGAGAAGGGCGTCTCCGGCGAGAATGGCCGTTTCTTCGTTGAACTTTTTGTGGTTAGTCGGCTTTCCTCGCCGGAGATCATCATTGTCCATACAGGGAAGATCGTCGTGGATTAGTGACATTGTGTGAATCATTTCCATTGCACAGGCCGATGGCATGGCGGCTGCCTCTTCTCCTCCGACGAGTTCACAAGCAGCTATACATAGAACAGGCCGGACACGCTTGCCTCCAGCGAGGAGAGAGTATCTCATAGCTTCATGGATTTTGAGTGGATGTTGAAGAGGGATTGCTTCATCTAATGCTTTGTTCACGTTCTTGGCCTTTGCAGCCATGTATTCTTCAAATGGAAATGATGGGAGACGGATTTTTGGTGTTATAACGGTGGGTTCCGCCGCTTGGGTGTTGGTTGCTGTACAGTAGTGGAGTTGGACGCCACCACCATGCGGCGGCTGCCGGATTTTATTGTTCTTGGAACAAGAAGGCGGGTAAATTGGATTTTGGTGTGGTTCTTGATGCCATTGAACGTAGAACAATTCTTTAAAAAAAGTGAATTATCACAGCTGGGGATGGTGGCGGAGAAGGCCATAATTGAAAGAATTAGAGAGCTAAGAAGTTCTCGTTCTTGTTCTTGCTAATGGTGGCGGTGGTGTTGTGAGAGAGATCAACATTGTATTTATAAGGAAGAAGAATATTGGAATCTGTGAAAATGTTCAAAGTTAGGGTGCTAAGACTCTTGATTTTTATTATTCCTTTTAACTTGGCTTTGGACTCTTCTGCAACTCTTTTCTATTTTTATATTTTTCGCATATTTTATGGTTTCTCGTTTTCTACATTGATGGCTTTATATATATTATTTCTAATAAATATTTTATTATTTTTGGTTCATCATGATTTATTTATTTATTTTTCATATATTTTATGGATTCTCGTTTTCTACATTGATGGCTTTATATATATATATATATATATATATATATTGTTTTTATATTGAGTATTATATTAATTTTAATGCATCATGTAAGATCGCTTGAATTTATTTAGTTCTCTTTAAGTTGAGTGTAGAAAAAAATTAGTTCAAAAAGGAAATCATGAGATATATATTTCTTTTAATTTCGTTTATAACAATTTAATAGGCATTTCAATTTAATTTATATGTTGAATAAATTTAAATAAATTCGTGCTAAGTAAATTTATCAATAAAGCAAAACAGATGAAGCAAAACGTTCTTTTTAAAATATTTAATAATATTTATTACTTATAATCGAATATAAATATTCTAATTAAAGAAAAAGGTATCCCTACAATGAATTATTTCCTAACAGCTTTTTATTGTTATATTTTCTATCTTTATTATTCTACACCCTTCTTCCATTCTATGTATCTTTTTATATATCTATTGTTGAAACATGAAAATAAGCCTTTGTAATTTTTATGTTAATTTAAGTTTTTTTTTTCTCTTTAAAAATTCAAATCAAACCATTCATAAATGGCTTTCTTTTAGTTCAATTAGCATAATTGTTCAAGTCAACAGGACGGTTCAAAGTGCACACAGAAGAGAGGATATTGTCACATAAATTCAATTAATCCACACAGAAGAGCGGATATTGTCATATAAATAATGCATCGCGACAATAATTTCATTTTCTTTAATATAAAATTTCACTCTATGTTTTGAGTCTGCAGCCAGCCACAATAGCCAATTAACGTAATTAAATTAAAATAGAGAAGAGTAATTGGCTGGCGTGGTGTACGCCATGTGCAATAATATCTGCTGCTCTTAGTTGACCGATCTGCACTCAACATGGAGAATAATTGTATAAAATTTTACTTTATTTATTTATTTTAAAGTGAACAAAAATGATTTTTTTTTTTTGGAGTTGCAACTCTACGCTCCAAATATTTAGTGCACACAAATTTAGATTGTTAAATTAAAATTAATAAATATTAAATTTTAACCTAACGACCCTTGATTGCGATTCATAATATGGAAAAAGTATTAATTATTTTATCAAAAATTATTTGCAATCTTTTTTTTTAATTTTAAATAAAAGGAACTTTATTAAAAGGAAAGTTCAGAACAAAAACCCTCACAATACTATATAAGAATTCTAAAAGTTATTGATTATTATATCATTGCCCAACAACCTGAATTATTGATGCATGATTGTGTTTTTTTTTTTAAATTTGAATTTAATTAGAAAATGTACATAGATTGAGATCTGCATTTTTTTAATTAATCATATATGTGGCTTAATTAATTGACTACAATATTTCAAAATTATGGATCATTTTTTTTTTTGCATTTTGAATAGTACTAAAAAAATTGACTAACAAGAGTCTCATTCAATACCAAGATGACTATTTAATTAATATTTAATTATTTATCATAAATATTCAACACTTACTTAATTTCATTGTTGTAAATTACTTGGAAGCTTCAGAAAAAGAATTTTCGGGTTTGCGTCCCCACATGAAATTAATAATTGCGTGGATATTTTGCTAAAAAAAATGCAAAAAAAAAAAAAAAATCCCACGTCATATCTGGACTTCAATGTTGGACCAAACCTCAATATTGGAACAAAATTCAATTACTCCACTAAATTCTTTCTTTGAACAATCAAGTAAATACAACATTTTTTTCCTGCTGCAAATACATATTTAAATTTTCATCTAAATAAGTACAAAAAGTGAATGAAAAAATTAGTTTATTCGGTTGAATTTCTAATTCAATTGTAAAAATTAATTCATAAACTAAAAAATTGTTAAAATCATTATAAAGGATTTTTTATACTTATAATAAGTTGATATGTGAGATAATTTACATATTCTTCTCGCACTAAAGCGGAACACATATAAAAAAATTAATGTATAAAATTTGCAATACTGGACATTATTTATAATTAATATCACATGACTAATGATTTTGATATTATATTGAAAAAATTGACTTTAATCTAGTTTAGCACAAAAAAAACAGTTTGTAAAATAAACATTTTTTAAATTATTGTAAAAAAAAATTTGTTCATATAACTAACTGACACAAAATACTTAATACTCCCTCCATTCCTATTTAACAGTCGTTTTTGCTATTTGCACAGGAATTAAGGAGTATTAATTAAGCCTTATTTTAGAAGTAAATTCAATAGAAAATGACTACATTGCCCTTACTTTAATTAATCCCAAAATTACTTAATTTTTGTGAGTCAATGATGGGAATTTCAACATTTATTTTAAATCTATTTCCAAGACAAAATTTCGGACTTCACTTTTGTTTTTCCAGCCTCTTCAAATTCAGAATTACTCCATTGTTGCACCAAAACTACCATCTACATTATACATTTTGGAGCAACTTTAATTTTCCATTGTAATTTTAACTATGTAAAAATTTTCAAGATTAATTCAAACTTTTCCCACCAAAATAAATTTCTAAATTTTTTAATTCCCACCAAAATATGTTGTATAAACAAAATTCTTAGAATGTTAAATTTAACTCACCAAATTCAATAATTTATATAGAAACTTATCAAATGCCTTTAGAAATAGATTTAAATGTGAGTGCAATGCAATATGAAGTTGATGTTGATAATGAAAAAGAAGATGCACAAATTCAATTACCGGATCTCAATATTGATGCAACAAATTTGGATTTCGACCAAAATGTCATGCTAAATTCTCTACTGGTTAGTGCTTCTTCATCAAATCATATTTTTCTAGATTTAAACAGTGAGCCATGTGTAGAATATGAGATACAAGAGCAACCACAAGATTCAATCGTCAATGCTGGTATGTTGCCATCTCAAACTAAAATATTTGTTGTGTTCATGCTGCTTTTTATTCAAATCCATCTCCCGTGAAAATGACATTCATATTTTCCTAAATGGTGTGTGTGTGTATATATATATATATATATATATACACACACATATATATACATATATATATATATATGAGACAACATTTTCAACAATACTGTAAACCTAACAAAGACTTTAAATATTTCTTTTTTCATTTTTAATTAATTTCGCATAACCAGCTTATAAAGTTGAAGGTCTTGTGTAATTTCATTTTTATTCAGTTAGAAAAGTAACAAAAAGAGTTACAAAGTTTGCCTTTTCACGTTTACAGCACTTTGCAATTAGACAAACTAACTAAATACAAGCTAATTAGATATCAACTACTCCTTCCTCACGTTTGCCTTTTTAACATATAAGCTAATAAAATATTTTGATTAAAAAAGGTGTCAGAGAGAGGGTTACTTATAGACTTAATAGATAAGATTGAAAGATAGGTTTACTTTTTCTTTGTGGTGGAGACTCATCTTCCTTTTTCAAGTTTGGCTTTTTCCCGTTTTCTTCTTCTCATGTTGCCCATTTATGCCTTTCTTCATATATTCACTGCTTTCTGAAGATGGAGGAAGCGACGATGAAGTTGGATAATTTTCTGAAGATGGAGGAAGCGACGATGAAGTTAAATAATTTTCTCAGTAATGCCAGGCCGTGGCGTGGCAGTGGTTGTGGCGATGGTATTATGGTGAGGATAATAGTGGTAGCGGTGATGGTGATGACGACAATGGTGATGGTGGTGTCGATGGCGGCGGCAAGGTGTGGTGGTGGTGGCAGCAATAGCAACAATGGCGGTGCAGTGGTATTTAACATTAATATGATGTTTACCATATTTAGCATTAACTGGATCAGATTATTGAGGTTTGATTGACCTTGAATTATGCATGACAAGCTGTAGTTTTTTTTCTTTACTGATTTAGCTGTGAGAAACTTCACAACAATCTTTCCAGGCATGCAAGTTCCTTGATGAGAAGTGGTCACCAAAGTTTGTTTTGATTGTTGCACAAAAGAACCACCATTTAGCATAAATACTTTACCGTTTGGCAAATAAATGGATATTAATAATTTCAATACAAAAGTTAAAGCAATGTATGTATGTATGGCAGAGATTGGCTGGCTGGTCCTTTTTCTTATATATATATATATATATATATATATATATATATATATATATATATATATAAGAAAAAAAGAAAAAATTTAGTTTTGTCAGTTGATGGTGTGCTTAGTACTTTATTAATTGACATCTATAATTTGTATATATCTATTGTTAATGTTACTGTCCTATTTATATAAATCTCAGTTATGTGTATTAATACATGACTTATAGATCCCATATATAACCCATCACATATATATGCTATGAAGTAATGAATATAAGCATCTGGTTGCAGTATGGCCATCATACATCAGCAAAGTTTGGTAGTACACACGAATAATAATTCTGTAGGCAAGTGAATTAGATGATATCTTAAAACAAAATGGCTCCATTTTATTAGTATATTACTAATAGTAACATCTTCAACAGCTGAACGAACACCACATAATTAAATATCAGTATGAAAAACTTGAACAAACTCAAACTTTATAGATATTAATTGCCAAGACACCCAAAGACCATGATAAGATAGTAGCTAAAAACACCATAATTGAGATTTGAGTTTTAATTATGGTAGTGTAATAGAGTGGAATAAGGAGAAGGAGCAGGAGTTGCAGGTGAAGAAGAAGCATGAGCAGATTCATGGAAAGTGTTAGTGATTTTGTATTAATGTGATTAAGTTACTATTTGGGTTGGCTGATTGGTGTATATATATATATATATATATATATATATATATATATATATATATTCAATTTCTTGGCTGTTGCAGGTTCTTTCCTTAATGAGGCTTCTGCCTACATTATATGTGTATTGATTGTGATTTTTGTTTCTATTTTTATATTTTTGGGTATGTTATGTCTTAATGGAATCTCATGATGGAATCCAGCTCTTTTATCCATCTCGGGTACTGCTAATTGTTTAGGTTTAATATTGATTCAAGAAATTTTTCTCACTTTCAACTTAAAATTTATCATGGTTCTGTTGCTCTGACATGAAGTGCATATGCAATTCTGTGGTTAGGATTATTTTAGTTTATTGAGCCTTGATTGTATTTCCCCATGCAAAGGTTCATCGAGCCACAGAATTGATTTATAATCAAGTTATTTTTTTTTCCATTTCTTTTGGTTTATACTATTTTATGTGTATTTCACTGGTACATTTATGCTTGAAGAAATGCTCAAGTCAAAAGGCATCTTATATACAAATAGAATAGGCCAAGGAAAATTTACATTTATATAGTCACTGGTACATTTTGGAATGGGAATATCTTTCGGTTTAGTTACAAGTGGTTCAATCTTTGGTAGATTAGATGTCCATACATACGAGTATGATATTTCCCACACCTGGTATTAATTAATTAATTAACTAGAAACCTATAACAAAAATGAAAAAGAAAATTGAAAAAAGGGGAAAAACATGAAGCCAAAATTGAGAAAGATAACTAAATTTCTCTCTCTGTTTTTTTTTCCATGGTTAGAATTTTCAAAAGGGTTTCGATTTAAAAGAAATCCTTTTGGGACAAATCACTCCATATTGATTTTTCTTGAAAGTACCAACAAGGAAAATAACTAGTTTCCCCTTGCAGTATGGATTTAGACAGTCTGCTCATGATAAGTGTTTGTTTATCTTGAGTAGAAATCAAGTTTTCTTGATTCTTTTAGTTTATATTGATAATCTGCTCAATAGTGAAAATGCAGAAGCATAAATTGATCTTTTTAAACAGGCTGCTGATGATAAGTTTACTATCAAGGATTTGGGACTTGCAAAGTATTTTTCGGATTTGGAGATTATTTGAACTTAGTCTGGCATTTTATATATCAAAGGAAATATGTCTTGAACTTTTTGACTGATACATGTTTACTTGTAACTAAACCGAAAGATATTCCCATTCCAATAGGTCTCTTAGTCTAATACTACTAGTCCTCTTTTATTAATCCTCAAGAGTATTTGTATAGTTGGACATTTGCTTTACGTAGCTAGGATTGACATGGTGTGATATTACATACTCTATGCGAACTCCAAATGATATTCATCTGAAGCATGTTTCTCATGTAAAGTATTTGAAGAAGAATCCATCTCTTGGTTTGTTCTTCCCTGCTTTGAAACTCACAAGTCACTCACTGGTTTTTTGCATTTATTTGTGTTCTTGTCCAATTTCTTGGAAAATGAAGAAGCAAGCGACTGTTGCTTGAAGTTCACTAAAGGCAGAGCATTGTTCTATGACATCTGTTGTGTGTGAATTACAGTGAATTTGTTATTTTCTTGTTGATTTTATAATTTCAGTTGCTTTCCTTGCTGCTCTGTTTTCTGATGCAACTAATATGAAGAAATTAGTGAAATTTGACAGTTCTTGATTTTTGCTTCCTCTTTCTGTGGAGCAGATAGCTCTTCTGTGGCTACTATAGTTGGCTGCATGTGCCAGCTTGTTATAAAAGGTCAGATTTACCAAATTCTTATTATGTCTGATTTTGAAATTGCTTTTAGAAGAACTGGTAGTGCTGTATATAAATGCACGTTATATGAATAAAATACTTATGAGAAAATTTAATTATTTTAGATATACTGTGCGTATAAGGATAAGCAAAGCCATGCATAAGTGGCAGTGTTAGATCTGAGTTTCAGTCCCTATGTGCATGTTAATTACGTGTGTGTATATATGTCTAATTAGAGATATTATTGTAATAATCTTTAAAGAATAGAATGGCTGATGATATAATAAAAGTTGGGAGATTAAATTAAGAAAATCAAATTTAATCTGCACTTTATTAAAAGTTCACCTAATTTACCACACCAAGTTACAGCATAATTTCATGATTTTTTTAGTCAAGAAAATTAAAAAGAAGCACCAGCAGCTAAAGCTGCATATATAAATTAGACAAGCCATGAAACCTGCCATTCGAACGGTGAACAACATAATTTTAGTTTAAACAATAAGTCAAGATAATTTTAGTTTAAATACTTTAAAGGTGTTATGATTAATTTTAAAAGCAATTAATTAACAAGTACTAATAGGAACAGTAACAAACTAGTTAATTTCTTGGTAACGCATCTCATTAATGGGCAGAACAAATTAGTTTCAGTTACTATAGTATATCATAGTTTGCAATACATTATATGTTGGGAGTTGGATAGTGATTAGGTGATATTTCACATTGGGCGGGCAAGGGGGAGGTGCAGTGGAGAAAGGGTCCTCCTTAAACTACCAAAATGAGAATAAGGGAGTGGGAGAAGGAAAAAAAAGGGACAAAATCAATGTCTGAACTCTTGATCATACTGATAAGTATATAAAATAATTCATGTCAGCGCTGAAGCTTTTGCTGTTTTGTTATCTGACATTCCACTTTTGTTGTTTACTATACATGTTGATATTTGGCTTATTCTTGATTCTTTCTCTTCAAAGTGGGTTCTTCAACTCTAGGAATCACAAGAGACACTTTGTTGATGAGAATGAAGAAATCTCAGTGGCAGGAGGTTTTCAGCACCTTAGTTGCTGTTTGTGGCTCCTATGTCTTTGGAAATGCTTTAAGTTCTCTCTCTCTCTCTCTCTCTCTCTTTTAATGGCTTTGTTTTATAAATTTAATCATGATATTCAATATTCATTTAATGGGAACAACTAATAAGAACCACTCAATTAAACTTTATGATTATAGTGTTACAAGCTATAAAGTTGAATAAACTATTGCGAAAATGCAGGTAGGGTATTCGTCCCTGGCTGAGACTTTTTATGCATTCTGATTCTACTTAGTTGTAGCTCCCATGCTGGCCATGCTTCATCTGATCACTACCGAAAGTGTGGTGGCAATGGCAATATAAGTTTTAGTCATAGAATTATCAAGAAGCGTATCCCATGTCCCTGGACTATAGTTTTTTGTTCTTTTTTCCTTCTATTGAGTTTTTAAACTTTTATTTTTCTTCATTGAACCCTTAAAACATTTGGTTTGTAGCACAGGACAGTAATGCAAAATTTTGTAAACTATTTGATGCTTTGTTTGTGAAATGCTATCTTTTTGCTCAATGGTTATTTGTATTTTTCTAACTTGACACTGTATTTGAATAACAGATAAAAAAATTGAATTAATAATGATATGTAGCAATTTAGACACCATTAATTTTTCATAATGATATGTATATAGCAATTGTTTTCTTTTTTCCTGCAAGTTTTTGTATTATAGATTATGAGGTTTAGAATACTTAGTGTTGAATGTAAAATGCAGGCTAGGAAGAATTATTATGAGGCTTAGAGTGCTTAATATTAAAAATCTGTAATAATTTCTAGCGATGGAATAGTGACGGTAGTCCGTCGTAACGTTTTTTAATTGGCCGGTGAAATTAGCAACGGAATTGTAATCGTTGCTATTTGAATTTCCGTTGCTAAATTAGTAACGGAAATAAATTTCGTTGCTAAAAAATAGCAACTATCAAATCTGCAACCATTGCTTCCGTTGCCAATCAAAATTAGCAACGGAAAGTCACCAATTTCCGTTGCTAATACTGAATTTTCTTGTAGTGAATATTGTTGGGTTGGGTTCAATTCACTTAGAGATTGACTTTTCTGAAATTGAGAACTTATTTCCATTTTCGAAACAAAATGTTAGAAATTTGATTTTTTTTCTTTGTTTTGTTGCACTAATCAGTTGGATAATTGATAAATTTGTCAGACCAAAAGTAGTAAAATGATTAACTCATTTAAATGACCCCCTCGTTAGAATATAAAATCCAATTAAAATAATTACTTATAAAATTTTGATATATAATTTTTTATTTTAATGAATGTTAAAATAATATTCAGTTTGACCGAATGTGAATATCCTGTTTACAATTTTGCTCAAAGTAAATACTCTGTATTCAATTTCTCCAAAGTGAATACACTGTATTGATTTCAAATCTATATAATACAATAAATTTGCTATTTGTATATAAATTAATTATAATTGCTTGGCTATATGAACTTAAATATGTTTGGTTTAATATAATCATCAAAACTTACAACATTTTCTATATCTAATCTTCAAAATCAAACAAAATAAATGAAGAAGTTGATCAAATCACGAAATTAGTGGATACAAATTTAACACAACTAATCCGGTTTAATTATGATCGCGCAGTTCATGCGGAAGTAGCAAATTAACTAATTTATACAGATTTAAAAGCAAGTTAATTAATTTATCGTGAAATTGGCTAACTTTAATTGTCAGCTCTTTTCCTTTTAAATGCTAATTTATATCAAAATAATTTTTTTAATTGACTCATCAAATCAATTGATGTATTTAAATTTCTCCATCAAAATATAAAATTAAATTAAATTAAATTAATTACATATAAAATTTTAATATATAATTTTTTATTTTACTGAATATTAAAATAATATTCAGTTTGGCCATAATTAGTATGTTTTAATGAATTTAAAAATGTGAAAAAAACCTTTTTACTCTTGCCAATAATTATTATAAAATTAAAAGCATCAATCACGGTACCCGTGATATTAATTAAGTATTTATTTCACTCTTTATTCGAAATGGGAAAGAAATTAGAATAATAATACATTTTCATTTTGAAAAGGTGAAAATTATTTTTTTAATTGACTCATCAGATCAACTAATATATTTAAATGACCTCATCAAAATATAAAATTCAATTAAAATAATTACATATAAAATTTTGATGTATAATTTTTTATTTTACTGAATATTAAAATAATATTCAATTTGGCCAAATGTGAATATCTTGTATCTAATTTTCCCAAAATAAATACTCTATATTTAGTTTCTAAAATGAATGCACTCTATTAATTGCATTTTCCAGTAGACTGATATTTTGATGGATTGGAATCTGCTTTGGAAAATCTATCTATAAGCAGAAGATTTGAATTTTGCCACTTCCAATTCCACTCACGCCATGTAACGCATAAGATCATATAAAGAAGAAAATATAAATTGCCTAAATTGATTACACTGTGATATGCATATAAAGAAAAAATAAATAAATTCATCCCATTAATAAGTTAGAAAAAAAATAAAATTGAAATAGATTGTATTCAGTTTATCCAAAAGTAAATACCACATATAAACATATAGTAGAGAATGGTTGCTGTATTTTTTTAACCAATGGGAGTTTAATTAATGAGTAATTTTATTCAACCTATGATAATTAGTGGTAAAAGTAGAACTTTAGGACTTAAAATGGTTTTTGCCTTTCCAAGAAAAAGGTGAGAAATCCAAGAACAATAACCATCATCCATTCAAAATGCATGATTAAGTGGTTTGAGGGTATATTAGTTAAGCTAAAAAAAATATTTTTTTCAAGGATATGTTTGAGTTACTCAATTTGAATAATTTAGTAAAGTCCTTAGTAATAATAATAATAATCAATTTTGTCTAGTAGCAATGTAATTAGCAAAATGGTATAATGGAGCAGCCTTAACGGGATCAAAATAAGAAAGTTCTTGATTAGCTTGATCCACCAACTGACAAGCAAGACGTTTAGCTTCATCAATTCCCAACAATTTCGGATATGTTGCTTTATCGGTCACCAAATCTTTTCCGGCCGTCTTCCCCAGCTCCTCCGATGACTTTGTCACATCTAATATGTCATCAACCACTTGAAATAGCAGCTCAATACACCTTGCATATTTTCTAACTCTTTCTATACTTTCATCGTCGGCGCCGCCCACTATGGCACCTCAAACCACCGCTGCTTCCAAAAGCTTCGCCGTCTTATGAATATGAATATATTCTAAATCGTTCACACTTACATTTTTACCTTCACTATCAATGTCCACTATTTGACTGGCGACTAACCTTTCTACTCCCACCGCTGAACCCAGCTCCGCTATGGCGCGAACCACCCGCTCGGACGACACTTTCTTGATTGCCCTAGCTACATGTTCAAATGAAAACGAGAGAAGGGCGTCTCCGGCGAGAATGGCGGTTTCTTCGTTGAACTTTTTTTGTTTAGTCGGCTTTCCTCTCCGGAGATCATCATTGTCCATACAGGGAAGATCGTCGTGGATTAGTGACATTGTGTGAATAATTTCCACTGCACCGGCTGATGGCATGGCTGCTGCCTCTTCTCCTCCGACAAGTTCACAAGCAGCTATGCATAGAACTGGCCGGACACGCTTGCCTCCAGCGAGGAGAGAGTATCTCATAGCTTCATGGATTTTGAGTGGATGTTGAAGAGGGAGTGCTTCATCTAATGCTTTGTTCACGTTCATGGCCTTTGCGGCCTTGTATCCTTCAAATGGAAATGATGGGAGACGGATTTTTGGTGTTATAATGGTGGATTCTTCCGCCGCCAGGGGTGCTGGTTGTGGTACCGTGATGGAGTTGGACATCGCCAACATGCGGCGGCTGCCGGATATTATTGTTCTTGGAACAAGAAGGTGGGTAAATTGGATTTTGGTGTGGTTCTTGATGCCATTGAAGGAAGAACAATTCTTTAAAAGAAGTGAATTATCACAGCTGGGGATGGTGGCGGAGAAGGCCATAATTGAAAGAATTAGAGAGCTAAGAAGTTCTTGTTCTTGTTAATGGTGGCGTTGGTGTTGTGAGAGATCAAATTGTATTTATAAGGAATGTTCAAAGTTAGGGTACTAAGACTCTTGATTTTTATTATTCCTTTTAACTTTGCTTTGGACTCTAATGCAACTCTTTTCTATTTTTATATTTTTCGTATATTTTGTGGTTTCTCGTTTTCTACATTGATGGCTTTATATATATATTATTTCGAATAAGTATTTTATTACTTTTGGTTCATCATGATTTTTTTTTTTCATATATTTTATGGATTCTCGTTTTTATTTTTAAATAAAAGAAACTTTATTAAAAGGAAAGTTCAGAACAAAAACCCTTACAATACAATATAATAATTCTAAAAATTATTGATTATTATATCATTGGTCAACAACCTGAATTATTGATGCATGATTGAGGTTTTTTTTTTCTTTTTTATTAGAATTTAATTAGAAAATGTACATAGATTGAGATCTGCATTTTTTTAATTAGTCATCTATGTGGCTTAATTAATTAACTACAATATTTCAAAATTATGGATCATGTTTTTTTTTTCACTTTGAATAGTACTAAAAGAATTGACTAACAATAGACTCATTCAATACCAAGATGACTATTTAATTAATATTTAATTATTTATCATAAATATTCAACACTTACTTAATTTGATTCTTATAAATTACTTGGAAGCTTCAGAAAAGAATTTTCGGGTTTAAGTCCCCCCATGAAATTAATAAGTTGGGTGTATATTTTGCTAATTTAAATGAAAAAAAAAAAGTCTCACGTCATATAAAGGATTTTTTTAAAATAAGTTGATATATGAGATAATTTACATATTCTTCTGAAAAAATGTATATAATATATAGTGGATAATAAATAGGAATACGAATGAGGGATAAGGAAAATAAAACGAATAATGACCATAATTCTTGACATTTTATATGGTTTGGATGAATTTGTAGGCTCAATTGTTGATTTGTTTAATAATGTTGAAGAAAATAAAATCCTTCATATATTTTTTTATAGATATTTCCCTCTTGCATGTCCCAGATAAATCCATATATTATTTGACATTTATTTCTAATAATTATTCCAAATATAACTAATAATTCATTAATTTACACTTAAAATTCTTAAAATCGGTTTTGTAAAATGGGGCATTCTATCTTCCAACTTTGACTTGCAATTGTCAATTGTGTCAGAAATCGGCACTCTCTGGTGTCGATTTGCGACAATCAAAAAGCTTTTTGGCACGGTCCCACTCTGACAGAAATTGGCACTCCCTTGTATCTGTTTCTGACATATCAAATTTCTAATTTTTTTAACTGTAGCACTAAAAATTTGAAATATTTTAAACAATAATTTCAGTTTCAAAAAAAAAAAACCCTAAGTGAAGGTATCTTAAATGTTGGATTTATTTCATTTAATTTTAAGGAAAAAGAAAAAGAAAAGAAAAGCCTAGTGACAAGATAGCTCTTCAGTTTCATTTTAGCTTTAATGAGAATGGAACACAAAGTCTAAGCAAAAATTTAATATTAAGTTGGATAAATTTTAATTTTCTTTTCGATAAAGAGGGCAAAATTTTAGTATCATGTAGATAAGGTGAGTATTTTATATTCTTATATCATTTTAATCGAGAGAAAATTTAGGTAAGTTATACAAATGTTGTACTAGTAAAATTCTACTTATAGAATGAGATGAAAGTATCCCAATTGGCTACCAATATGAGAATTAAAGCCCATACCACCCAATTTGAAGAGTTCTTTATATGAGTTCAAAATGGAGATGAATCGAAAACATTATTCATGTCAGGAATGTTGTGTGTGTAAAACTTTTAATCAAGTTTGATCTCTTGCTGCCGCTTGATGTGTTACCTTTGTTAAGTTTCCAACATGAGTTGGTTATAAAAATTAGGTGCTTCTTATAATGGCTTGGACAATACTTTACTAGGCCCAAGTCTATTTCTTCAACAATCCTTTTTTCCTTACTTTTTCTATTCCAGTCAAACATAAGCAGGAGATAAAATGCATTATTTGGTGAAATGTTACCTTGAGAGGGGATTTGCAAGGTGATGGTTGAGACAGTCTGGCCAGAATTAGGTAATCGATGTTGAAAGTCATAGAAAAAATAACAACCATTAGCGATTTTCAAATAATCTACTGGAGCAATTGAAAATCATGGTCAACTGACTTTTTGTTTGCTAAATGCTGCTAAATTGGTGATGCTTTTTTTTTCTTTTTTTCTTTTCTTTTCTTTTTTAAATGTTGCACTAGAGATAGGTTCCACAATGGGAACTTATATGGTCATGGGTGTTTCTTGGAACATTATTTCTTCATAAAAAACACTGAAGGCAGTATCTTGCTTTGATCTTTCTCACTTTTTATTTTGGTTGTGTGGAAGGAAAGGGATATCCTACCATTTAGGAAGAGATCTGGCGCTCTCCATACTCAAAGATTGAGGACTTTTATTTCAATGCTTTTTTTTTTCTTCAGTTTAATTGAGTATTAATACCAAGGCTTTGATTAGGTGTGCATTGGTACGTCCCTAACACTTTTGGCTTAAGCCTTATTCTAATGAAGCGCAGTCTCAAGGACTATTTATTACATAAATGACTCTTAGTTAAGGTTTGAGTCACCAGAGCTGAAGTAAAATTGGGCGTTGTTCAAGAATAAAGAAAAAGTTAAAACCATATAATAGTTGGATGACTGCAGCCCTTTATTTGTCACTCCAAAAAGATACTTGGTGATTATGCAATTTGTTAAGATAAAGCTCAAGTAACTTGTTCTATTGGTATGGATGATGAATGAGCCATGCCTTTCAACCTTTGCTTTGTGCCTTGTTTTAATGGGTATAATCGCTATTATATGAAAGCGCACCAACTTGTGTACCGTAAAATTAACTTTATTTTTAAGTTACATGATACCTTAGGATTGCCATTGAGCATGGAAGCATATGTCACGAACTTTAATGGCATAATCTTCAAGAAAAGCAATTTATTTCTCTACTTTTGTACGGATTCTTACATTTTTGAATGGATGAAAATGAAGCTTTTGACTCTTGTAAACTGTAAATTCCTCTATTGCTTTCTTCTTTCAATATGCATATTAAAATGGAATATTATAGTTGAAACTGCAAAGCAATACAGTCAACAAAAAAGTTAGAGAAGGAACATCAATATAGCATGTAGAAATGTTCTTTGGCCATGCATTTCCATGTTTTCTATGTGGTTTTCTTTATATATCGTTCTAAATGTTTTGCATATGAGTGACGGATTCAAATTGCTGCCGTCATGATTTCTCTAAGTATGGATTTGTTTGGGGTTTATTGCCGACATACATACTCCTGGTGTTTCTTTGATTGCTTCATGATATGTTCTATTTGATAATATTTTCATGTGTTTCATATGTTACGTGGGAGTCCCAAGGATATTTTAAGCCAAATTTTGAGCGGGAAAGTGATCCTTTTGTAATATCTATGTCGCCTCCAAATGTTACGGGTTCACTTCATATAGGGCATGCTATGTTTGTGACCCTTGAGGTTGTGGATGTAAATTTAGGAGTTACTTGATTCTCATTTATATTCTTGGTTGGCAAGATTTGTCAATAGTATGTACACATTATGCAACACTGGGCGTGGTGGAAGTGTATATTTTGTTAATGTACTGATCCAAGGTTCAAGATAGCACTATTGTTGTTTTTAGCACTTGTTCTCACTTTTGCTAACTTTCTTGCTCCAGTTAGCGTTTGATTGATCATTGTTTTGATAGTTGAAATTATCTTTCCTTCTTTTTTGAACTTTGCATTATCATTAAGTTAATTCATGTTATCATCATCACAAAATGGTTCTTTGAAATTTTACTATAATAAAGATAATGACGGAAGTTATATGAGCTTAACAGTTTCTTTGGACGTGATAAATGATGCTTTTTTCTTTAATTCCAAAAGAAATTGTAAATATTGATTTTCTTGATTGGTTTTTATGCTTACTATTTTGTTGACACTCTAATTTCATCTTAGTTCTTTGCCTATCAATTTGTAAGACTATGGCAATGACTATCAAATGGTGCTCTAGTTAGATGATGCTTTGCAATTTTATTGGTAGTCTGCATGCAGTTTTTTGTTTCACCTTTTCAAGGGATTGATTGATCTGCTATTTTAATCTTTTTGTTTGCCATGTATATGCAAGAGATACTTTCCATTTTGCTAACAATTTGGCCATGGCTTAATTTTTACTTGTCTTTATGGAGAACAATGTGGATGACTATTAGATGGTGCTCTACTCAAATATCAAGAATGCTTTGTTATTTTATTGGCAGTTAGCAATCTAGTTTTTTGTTTCACTTTTCCAAGTAATTGATATATCTT